>JAMXDD010000002.1:11618226-11695949 GCA_024733475.1 Syzygium grande | reverse complement strand
TATACAAAGTCGTTTCTAACTTTCTTCCTGCATTTACATTTACATACTCCACAAGCGGCGGAGTCTAACCTTTTTGTGAACGGTCTGTAATTTCTTACGTCTGTTCATCCTTGCATAGTAATACCACCTACATGGTTGGTCTAGAATTTCTAATTATTCTTCTTGTCATCTTATATCTTGCTAACGGCCTTTTTATTATCATCAATGCGCGCCATTTTATTTAATTTAATCTATCTAATCTCTTTTTGTGTTGAATACATATATTCCATCTTACTATTTATTTTAGCCTTCCATAAAGCCTTTTCTACTCCAACCGACATCTATAATATTTCTGTTTGTTTAAATTGTTTTCACAGAGATTTTAATTGGAGACTTCGTGGAATAAATAAAATTATAAATATACTTAGAAGATATCTTCTACACTTATTTCTCTTTTCTTTATAGGCCCCAGATCCTTGGACACTTATGGTATCAAAGCCAAGGGGTAGATAAAGGTATTTGATATAAATTTATTCGCAGTAAGGACGATTTCCTTCGTGGAGATCTGGGGCTCTGATACCATAAGTGTAGAAGGATCTGGGGCCTATAAAGAAAAGAGAAATAAGTGTAGAAGATATCTTCTAAGTATATTTATAATTTTATTTATTCCACGAAGTCTCCAATTAAAATCTCTATGAAAACAATTTAAACAAACAGAAATATTATAGATGTCGGTTGGAGTAGAAAAGGCTCTATGGAAGGCTAAAATAAATAGTAAGATGGAATATATGTATTCAACACAAAAAGAGATTAGATAGATTAAATTAAATAAAATGGCGCGCATTGATGATAATAAAAAGGCCGTTAGCAAGATATAAGATGACAAGAAGAATAATTAGAAATTCTAGACCAACCATGTAGGTGGTATTACTATGCAAGGATGAACAGACGTAAGAAATTACAGACCGTCCATAGGCGGTTAGACCTGCCGTTTGTGGAGTATATAAATGTAAATGCAGGAAGAAAGTTAGAAACGACTTTGTATATAAACAATGATAGAATATTATACAAGCAGTATTGAAAGATTACAATAGAAATATTGAAGTACAAGTGCAGAAATATGTAAATTATGTGGTAAAAATTCTCCCGTTACTCAGATTATAGTAGTCTAAAACGACAAGATTTCCTACACTATGAAAGATATCAGTCAAGATCTCTTCTAGAGACTAGAAACTTACTAGGATTTGGATAGAAGGTATTCAAAAGGGTGTCTCTGAATGATCTTTTCAAAAGAGGTTTAGAAAGGAGAGGGTTTTTGGTTCAAAAGGATTGGAGTTTATGTGTGTGTCCGATTTTCGGAGTCTGTCCTTCAGAATATGAAAGGCAAGGTTTTTATAAGTGAGGAAGGTTCCTGTAGCAAATAGTAAAAAGTGCACAGTGTTACAGTGGTACTATAGCAAATAGTAGAAAGTGTACAGTAACCGGACAAAATCATAAAAAGAAGGAAAAGTTGATGGACTCTGCTTTCGGAGAGAAATGATGGAAATGCCAGAGTCCTTTCGGCGTCTTTTGTCCTTAGGAGAATTTGGACAAATCTTCTACTGGTTCTTCCTCCAAATCTTCTTCTTCTTCATCATCCTTTACACTGGCCCAATTGCCAGGAATGGGGGTAAATCCTGAAATGACGTAGCAATCATCTTCATTGGAATTGCCGCTGTGATAAGAAGAGTTGGTTTCCTCTAAATCAGAAAGGGCTTGTTTCAGCATCCTTGTGAGTTGTTGATGGGATCTGGCAGACGCCAGTCTGGATAATACAAATCCCTTATCATGCAAAAATGGGGAGACATCCTCACTGGAGATTGGTTGATTTCCCCTAGAAATTAGCCATTCAGAAACGGCTTGCTTGGTGACTCTGTCAAAAAATTTGAAACCATCCCATCATTTGACTTTAAATCGTCTGATTAGGATGGGAATACCAGTTTCGGGGGATTTTCTATAATCAAAATACCATCCGAGGACCCATGATACTCCAAAATGATGGAAATAGAGCATCAGTTTAGGAAAATTTTTCTCAGAAGGTAATGGAGTGAATTTTTCCAGAAAAAGTTCATAATCGTGTTTGAGTTTTAGATGGATTACATCCTCTGTTGGTCCCATGTGTTCCCACCATCGGATGAACCAATAAGGAGCAGAAGAAATATCAAAATTTTGGAAGAAAAATAGCCAAGTATGGGTGTTGTTGGCATTTTTTCTCCAGAAGGTATTCCACCAAGCTTATTGGTAGTCAAAATATGTGTATGAGGTCCTATATGGAAGGGCTTCATTGGTCTTGGTTTCAAGTTTATGTAAAGCCAAAGGGTCTGGTTTCCATTGGGAAGGGTGGATGACCCTTAGGATTCTGGCCGTGGAGTAATTCACATGGCCTTTGTCTTCAAAATGTCTGAAATAAACAGACTTTGTTTCTTCCAAGATTTTCTCATAAAACTCAGATGTCTTGTAAACATCATGAGGAGTATAAAAGAAATCTTCAGAAAACATGTTTCTAGCAAAAACATAAGGATTTGCATTATAAAATCTATTTTCTGCGTTGCAGATGTTTTGAAACATTGTTTTATGAAAGAATTTTGATTTTGGAGGGGCAACCTGGATATACGGAGAAGTCTGAGTAGGTTGGATAGTCTGAGTAGACTGAATCATCACCTCACTAGAAATCGTTTTTCCCTTTGCCTTTTGGGTGGCTAGAGGAGGGGGTCAGGACTTACCAGTGTCATGGAAGGCTGTGGTTGATTATTAAAAGCCTGTTGAAGGAGCAGTAGTGCCTACTCTTGGGTCAACTGGGTTATGTCTATAGAAAGAGATTTATTTTCAGAAGGTTTGATAGATACAGGTTCTTCTTTAACCTGGTTGGTAATGGTAGTAATATTTAAAGGTTTTGGAGGCGTTTGGGTTGCCTGGAGCCATGTTCTGATATTGGTTAATTTTTTCTCGGGAGGAGATTCTGCAACCTCTTTGCCTTTGTCTCTCCTAGTTGGCTTATTGGGAGGTTTTGGAGACATTTTCCCTGCAAAAAATCTCTTGTGAGAAAATCTGGGAGAAAGTTTGAAGATCCATTGATAAATTCTATATCGAAATCAAAAACTGATAAAATAGCTTTGGCAAAAATCTGTTTTGATGCAATGTTTTGAACATCCTTTTGCAAAACATCTTTTGCCGATTTACAATCGATTCGCAATAGAAATTTTTGGTTCAAGAGGTCTCCTTGAAACTTCGAAATACAAAGCACAATAGCAAGAATTTCCTTTTTAATAGTAGAGTAATTCTTTTGGCAGTCATTCTAGTGTTTTGAGACAAACTGAACAATTTGTTCTTTATTGTCTTTGGATTGCTTAAGAATTCCTCCATATCCAATATCAGAAGCATCTGTTTCCACTATTTTGAAAGCAGTTGGGTCAGCAAGGTGTAAGTAAGGAATTTCCTTGATAGTGCGTTTGATTTGTCTCACAATATCTGTATGAACCTGTGTCCATGGTGGAGGGTCTTTTTTGAGCCTCTAATGGAGTGGTTTACAGATTATGTTGACACGTGGGAAGAAATCAATAATATAATTTAAACTTCCTAGAAACCTCTGTAGTTGAGTTTTGTCTTTAATTTCATCAGGAAACTTGTCAGAAAACGAAATTGATCTTTCAATTGGAATAATGGTTCCGTGATGAATATAGTGACCTAGAAAATGGATTTTTGTTTTAAAAAAGGGATATTTTAGTAGGTGAAACTACTAAACCATTTTCTTTTACAATATGGATAAAATGATTGATGTGCTTGAAATGTTTTTCTATGGATGTAGAAAATATTAGAACATCATCAATATAAACAATAATATAATCAGAACAATGATTAAAAATATCGTTCATAATCCTTTGAAACTCAGAAGGAGTATTTTTTAAACCAAAAGGCATGACATTCCATTCATATTGGCCAAAAGGAACAGTAAAGGCTGTCTTATATATGTCCTTTTCACTAATTTGAATTTGCCAAAAGCCTGATTTCATATCGAACTTTGAAAAGATTTTTGCATCATAAAGTCTATTTAATAAATCCTTTTTGTTAGGAATTGGATACCTTATCCATTTTAAGGCGGTATTCAATGGTTTGTAATTTATTACCAATCTTGGAACTCTTCTTTCTAGTTCAGCATTTTTGTTGACATAGGAAGCAGAGCAACTCCAAGGTGATTGGCTTTTCCTAATAAGCTTCTTCTCAAGAAGTTCCTGTATTTCTTTTTGACAAAAATTTAGAACTTCGTGATTCATTTGAGAAGGTCTGACTTTAGTAGGAATATCCTTTTTAGAAAATTTTGGCTCATAAGGAAAATCAACTATATGGCTTTTACGGGACCAAAAAGCATTAGGAATATTAGAACATATAGAATTCTTGATTTGATTTTCAAGATTAGAAATCTTTTTCTGAAGGTTTTCTTCAGAAAGGTTTTTGTCAATTCTTTCGTATTCAAGATCTTCTTTCAAAAATTGAAGATGAGATTCTTTGTCTTGAATAACACAATTAATCTCAGAAATAAAATGTTCTTGAAGAGTATTCAAGGTTCTAGTCCGAGGTTTAGAAATGAAATCTAAACATATCATTTTTCCCAAGGTTATTGTTTCAATTCCTTTTTCAGTGACTTTAAAAGGCTGTAGTAAATTTATGAAAGGCGATCCTAGAATAACATTTTGTTTAATGTTTTTTACAAGAAGAAAGGGGGTTTTGAAAGAGATTTGATCTTTCACAACCTCGGCTTCAGGGAGCTTGAAATTAATATTCAGTTTATCACCAGAAGCTGATTTAAGGGATTGATAAGTCTTCTCAAAATATTTGGTTGGTATAAGACCTTCTTTTATACAATTAAGGTCTGCACTAGTATCAAAAAGGGCTGTTGTATTTAAAACAAATTCATTTTGGACTTTTATAGAAATATTGATGATCCATTTTCTGGTGGTAATCTCAGAAAGCATCAAAAGGAAATTTGTTTCGGAAGAAGAAGGAAGTTGAGGAATATCACTGTTTTCTTCTGAATCTTCCTCCTTTTGTTTTTCTTTAGAATTTTTTATTTTCAAAATGTCTTTTTGCATAATCAACTGAGCAGCTTTGAGATCTTGGATCTCTTGCTTTTGTTTGTTGATTTCGTGAGTAAGTTCATTTATAGAAATAGGTTTAAAACTTGTTTTCTTGATTTTGTTAAGAATGGTAGAAATGTTATAAGGATTATCATTATGGAAGGTGGACTTAGAAATTGGTTTTGGGTTTTGAAAATTATTCAAATATTTTTTTTTGTTTCAGGATCAGAGATCTTATCAAAAGTTTGCAAAAGAATTTCTTCTTCTTTTGTCAAAACATTTATTTCAAAACTGGCTTCATCATCGCTTTCTGAAGATGACGAAGAAGTGGTTTCTAAATCACAAATTTGCAATCCTTTTTCAGAATTAGAATCATCAGAAGAACTATCGTCAGCTTCAGCCTTAGTTGGTTGAGCTGATTAATAATTTCTTCATCAAGATCTAATTCATTAACTTTTTTGTTAATTTTGCAAAACCGAGAAGTATGTCCCTTCTTGCCGCAATTGTAGCAAGTGACATTTTTAAAGTTTTTCTTTGAGGTTTTGGTTTTATCAGAATCATCCTTTTCTTTTTCTTTCTTCTTAGAAAATTTTTTATCAAATTTCTTTTTGTAAGGTTTTTTATAAAATTTCTTATGTTCTTTTCTTTTGGAAGAACATTTGCCGGAACATTTGGGTTTATCAAAATTTTCAAAAGATGGATCATATTGAGCACAAAAATCTCCTAAACCTTTTCGAGAAAGTTTCTGTTCTTTTTTGATCTGTTTTTGGAGACGAATATTCGTGCATAATTGTGTACCTGTTTTATACACATAAGAAGTCAATTCTCCGTAAGAAAAATGGTCATATGGAGTTTGGTTCCCATATTCTTCTCTTATCTTACTTGAACTTGTTCTCCTATGAGTTTTGGTAAACCAGCAAGAAATTTTTCTTTCCAAAAGGATTGATTGCAATCTGTCCTTTGGAAAACTCTTTGCAAAAATATTTCTTTATATTCCCGGAATTCTCCTAGGGATCTGCATTTCATATTTGATAAAAGATCTTGATTTTTATCAAGAATATGGGAAGAGTCTCCTAGAAAATGTTGGGATATAGAAAATGTTAAAGTATTGACAGCATCTTGAATGGGTTGATCATCTTCATCCAGAATATTTTGACCAAAAGGGTCGAGCTTATAAGCATTTAGGATTTGTGACCTTTGCTTTTCATTCAGGTAGTTATCCCACCATCCTTTGAGCTGGCCTGTAAATCCGGCTATTAAAAGATATGCAACTGAATGATCAGAAGTATCAGGAATGGTTTTATAGGTATTTGCAAGCATAACCATTTGGGTCAAAATATTTATAAGATTTTGTTCAGAAACACCATCTATGTTCCATTCATAGATAGCATCAGAAGAATATTTGTTTTGAACTTTAGAAAAGGTTTCTTCTGAGAGAATATCTGGAGGAGTGGCCCGAGAGTAATATAATTTTTGAGGATCCTTCCAAGTGATACCATTTAATTCCGGAAGGGATTCAGTATCAGATTTGTCTAAAAGATTGATTTGATTGGAAGTCATAACACGATCTGGAGTATCTTCGACACTCAGATTTTGTATTAAAGGGGTATCTAAAACTATAGGATTTTTAGGAATTAAAACTGCTTTCCCTTTGAGGAGTCTTTTCCTTTCCTCTAAGGCTTTAGCAAAATCAATACTAGGATTTTTTGGAATTTCAAAATTTTTAAAAAGCGGTGGTTTCAAATCCTTTTTTGAAACTATCATGGAAGAAGATGAGAAGCTATTTTGAGTAAGGTTCTCAATTCGATCAAGCTGTTTGCCTATAGTGTGAAGATGTTGATTTGAAAAGTTATTTTGTTCAACAATCTTCTTGATTCCTATACCATCTAATTCTGAAGCAGTCTTGAAAGGAGAGGCTATTATAGGTCTCTCAATGTTCAAATCTGATTTTTCTCAAAGGAGGATGATTAGACTCGATGACATGGCCATCGTCTAATTTCCATTTATAAAATTGATCAAGAACAAAGATTTGTTTTTCTTTCAAAAATATGTTTTCAAACTAGTCAAAGAAGAATACCTCGATTTCATGTTGATACATGTAATCATAATATTCTTTTTGATTTTCAAGTCTTAGTTTGAAAATTAGCAAAAAACCATTCTCTGATTTGTTTATTTTCAAAAGAATTAAACTCGTTGTTTAAAACTATTTTGTCTGGTTCAAAAGCTATTTCCAAAACATTGATTTCAGGGTTTTCCATTTCGGAAGGAGTCGGATCAGGAAATTCAGGAGTATGCTGATAAACTGGTCTGGAGATTCCCGACCTATTATCTATACCGATATTCGGAAGAGGAGGGTACTTTTTATATATATATATATATATATATATATATATATATATATATATATATATACTGATTGAGGGAGTTTTCAACTGCCATTGTTGATGAAGAGTGGCGTGGTTCTCATGTCCAGAACGAAGAATTGATTCTTGAAGTGTCGTGTTCAATCAAGTGCTTGGTGTGGGTTTTCTTTGTAGCATTACATCAAGAATTCAAGTGTTTGTAACGATTAAATTCTCGTGGCAAGAATTTATGTCAATTCCTTTGTGAGATTGAGAGATTATTAGTATAAATGCAAAGAAAATGCGATAAGTAAAATGCAAGCTGTATCGAGCAAAATTTAACATCACCTTGTTGTGGGTTTCCTGTAAGCTATTGCACAAATTTAAACGTCCAATAATCTAGAATGTTGACAATGAGATATTGAACCAATCTAAGCTTGGATTAAGCTAAATACTATTTTTTTAATCTTTTTCATTTATCTCTCTTTTGACAAATATGATTTAAAGTCCAAATAGTACTAAATGCATGCTAGGAAATTAATAATCCATGTTCCATGCTAAGAATAGAACTAAGGCTCCCTTTGTTTTGCGGAAATTTTTTTCAGGACAAATATTTTCTTCATTTTCCAATGTTTGAATTTTTTGGGAAAGTGAGTGAAGCCAAGAAAACCTATGCTTAAATTTACAAAAACAATTTCCTCTTTAAAAATCAAAAATCATTTTCAAAAATGTGATTAGACATTGACACTTGGACCAAAGACTGTACGCTTGGGCACGAGGAAACCAATGCCCATTCTTGAGTCCTTGGCAGCGAGCTCAGGGCTAGGTTCAATAAGGCTAGGCTTGGTTCCAAGGAGGTTGGCCTTGGGAACTTAGTGCCCATGCCGGTTCCTTGATGCTTGGGCCTGGGTCCACATAGGCCGAGTCTAGGACTTTGGTGCCTGGGCCCCTATCCACAAAGGTTAGGCTTGAGACAATGGTAGCTATGCCCAAGGTCCCTAACGCCCAGGCTCAGGTCCACCGAGAATGGGTCGAGGTCCATAGAGGCTAGTCCCAACACCCAAGACTCATGCTTGACTCCCTGGTGCCCGGGCCTAGGTTTGTAGACGCCAAGCTCGAGACCCTAGTATCCGAGCCTAAGTCCATTGAGGCTAGGCCTGAGATCTCAGTGCACAAGCCTCGGGTCCTTGGTGCTTGGGCCCAAGTTTGTCAAGGCCTAGCCTAAGTCCATCAAGGTTGGGCTTAGGTTTACGTAGGTAGAGCTTGGGATTCCAATGCTTGTGCTCGGATTCCCAACGCTTGGGCTTGGGTCCACAGAGGCCAGCCTAAGTCCATAAAGTCTAGGCTCAAGACCCAAGTGCTATGCTTGGATCATCGGCTCTCAAGCTCAATCATCGAGGCTAGGATTAGTTTCATAAAGGCCAAGCTTGGATCCGAATGCCCGTGCTTGGGTCCCCAATGCTTGAGCTTGGGTTTCGGTGCCTGATCCTCGACGCCAGAGCCCGAGTCCATAGATGTCAGACCCATGTCCATAAAGGTCGGGTTCAGGACCTGGTACCCGTGCCTAGTCCCTAGCTTCTGAGCTTAGGTCCTCGACTCTTGAGTCCGGGTCCATCGAGCCTGGCCCAGGACCTTAGTACCCCTGATTGGGTCCTTGACATCTAGGCTTGAGTCCATCGAGGTAGAGCCCGAGTCCGTGGAGGCCGAGCATTGGGGTCTCAGCATCGGCCTCCATGGACTCGAGCACGCATTTTGGGAATCTAGGCATGGCACCAAGGTCTTGAGCCTAGCCTCCATGGACTTGAGCTTGACCTTAATGGACTCGAGCCCAAGCACCAGGGATTTAGGCGTCGGCATTGGAGTGTCTGCCTTTACCTAGAAATGGTCTTGGCCTTGATAGATCTGAAGTCGGGTGCTGAGGATTCGGGCACAAGCATCGAGGTCCCGAGCCCAGCCTCCAAGGAGGCCAAATAGTACATGTTTATTTAGTAATATAAAAGTAGGTTTTTCTTTCCAAAATGTGAAAAGTAATATAATATTCATTTTTAGATTTCAGCCAAACAGCGAAAAATTATTGTCATCTTCCCAAAAATAACTTCTTCAAAAATATTTTCTACAATTTTTTGTGAACAGCATCCAGCACATGACATGTAAATTATGTAAACATGTGAGGGGACGCACCGGACCACTTGAGGATTTCGCCAAGGGATGAAATAAAGAGGACTCGCTATCTGGCCTGTTGCACGGTCGGGACAGCAAGCCATACTAAATTCCATCACATTCATCATACAAGACACCAAATCTTTTGACCCAACTCTTATTAAGAGATACCAACCTAATGAATAACTCGTACATATCATAGATTCAATCCAGTGAACATACTGGAGTATGTTAGCATAAGCTAAACAATGCAGCATAACCCCAAGTATAACATGTAGACATTTTCACGCCATCAAAATCATAAGCAAACATGACTCACTTTTCCGATATTGCAATTTTGCCACAAAAGGCGCAAAAAAGTAGGTCCTACAAAGGCTCCGTTTGGGAACTACTTTGCCAAGGGGTTTGGGCATCCAAAGTCCCTTGGGCTAAATTTTGGTTTTTGGTAATTGCTTTCTGAAGACCCATTGAGCCAAAGTTGACTTTCAAAAGGCCAAAAGCCCAAGGCACCCTACAAGGTGCCTTGGGCATTTCAGCATTTTCCAAATGCTACAGTGCCGGTAAGTGATAAAAATTTTCTTCCAAAACTACCCTCGTCTAATTTTTGATTTTCTGGATTTAACCCCGTCTGCTACTGTTCATCATCTTCTTCCCTTGCACCTTTGCCAGTGTGGCTGTGAGGGGACGGCAACCGCCGGAGGGTGGCCGATGTGGTCACGCAACCCAACGACCGTCACCTGGGCTCGCACACGACCGCCGCGAGGGGCCGCATGATCGCCGCCAGGGGCTGTGCGACCCAAATCCGACGACCCAGGTGAGGGCGCCTGAGGTCGCGTGACCTCAACGACCTTCGAGTGTCGTTGGTGGACCCAGATCCGACGTCGAGCGGCCGTCGTCTGAGCCAAAAAGAGCTCGGGCAGCCCTGACGATGGTCGGCGAGGGCCGCCTGGGCTCGAGCGACCCCCGATGAGGGTCGCTTGAGCCCAAGCGGCCCTCGCCGGCGATTGTCGGGGCTGCCCGAGCTCGTTCCGACTCAAACAATGGTCGCTCGGTGCTGGATCTAGGTCGCTCGAGCCTAGGGGGCCCTCGTCGGCGATCGCCGAGGCTGTCCGAGCTCGTTCGGCCTCAGACGATGGCTGACCGACGCTGGATTTGGGTCGCTCGAGCCCAGGCGGGCCTCGTCGGTGGTCGCCAGGGCTGTCCGAGCCCGTTCGGCCTCAGACGACGGCTGACCGACACCGGATCTAGGTCACTCGAGCCCAGGCGGCCCTCGCCGGCAGTTGCCGGGGCTGCTTGAGCTCGTTTGGCCTCAGACGACAGCCGCCTAGCGTCGGATCTGGGTAGTCGGCAACCACTTGCCCTTCGCCGGCTCCGGTGAAGGTTTTAACTTTTCTTTAATAAAAAATAGAAAAAGAGCTTTTCAAGTTTAATTTTTCCAAACACTATTTTACCCAAAGTTGCTTTGCAAAGGACTTTTAAGTTACAATTTACCAAACACAATTTGCATTTTAAAAAAACTCCTTCAACTTAAAGTCCTTTACATTTCCCTAAAGACTTTTCCCAAAAGTATTTCCAAACGCAACCAAAAAGGCTCTGGGCAACTTGACCCACAATGCCTTTAGTGGTTGCCAACACATTGATCCTATCAATTCAAATTTCAACAAGGAAGAAATCATTGCAGGAAATGGGCAAGTGATGCCTGTAATTCTTCCAATGCTCGCCCCTTGGTCTCCGGCACTAGCTTTGCAGTGAATACGATAGTCACACTAGAAACGCATGTGAAAATCAGAAAGGTTCCTGAAAGCAGCATAGTCAATACATAGATTTGTTAGTACATACACCCGCCATATGAACACATGCAGTTCATGTTTATAGGCTCAGACAAGCATAGCTGGTGAAAACTATGGAACAAGAAGAAAAGAAGGAGAACTAATTACCGGGTGCGCTCGATTTGAGCATAAAGTTGAAAGAGTAGCTAACGATCCAAGAACAGGACCACCTGGCGAAGGTCACCACGCTTCCAGCCGACCCTTTAACACTTACTGGGAATACCTATTGAGATCATGTCCATCGGAATAGATGGGTTTCTAATCCTATATGGGGTCTTGAAATAGGGATTATAGAGTGCAATAGACTGAAGGTATCTATATACCTCAGACATTATAACCCACGGTAACCCTGCCATGCCAAGTGAGTAAGTTGTGAAATACACCTGATTGCAATAATCATCTGTCAGCAACTTCAACACAAAAAAGACGGTCGAGGACTTTGAAGCAGTAATATTTAATGAAGAATTCAATTTACTGTTGCTTCCATGTTTGAAAGAAAACGTGGTCAAACATTTTTCCTTTTCTTTCCCCATATTGTCCTAGACAGATTGAGCAATGAAATGAAAAAGAAATTCATTTCCAATATATTGTTCTACAACTGAATAAAAACTGCCAGGCCCAAAATCTTTTCTCTTTTGTCGAAGTGTGCTCTGAAAATTTATTATCGCCTGGTAAAGTAGGGTTGGGCCGCCGCTCGTTATGCCCTCAATCATAGGAGCTAGCCATATAAGAGTAGAAAAACAAGAAAGTAGAAAGTATTTGTTATACATGCTTACCATGATGCAGACATACGCCAAAACGGGAGTGACTTCCTTCCAATACTGCAGGTCCTGGTTTAACAGCAAGGCATTAAAACAAAGGATCAGGCCACTTCATGACATCAAGAAGAATGGGTAGGCTTACTTAGTGTTCGCATACCTGCATGAAGAATGAGAATCCTAGAAGAAAGCAACTCAAGCCCATTCCAGCTGAAGAAACCTGCAAATGAAGGTCAGATTAGGTTATGCTTTTGAGCGACTTTCGAGGCCACGTCAATATGTATTGGTTTAGTCACCATTAAAAGTGGTCTTCTTCCAACTTTATCTGTCAAGATTACATTAAGAGCGCTTGCTGGGATCTGCAAAACAGGTGAGGAATCTTGATAATGGGACAAACGAAATTATCTTCAGCACAATTCTCGATAGTCGATTACCTGGACAATAGCTATGCGTCGAGTACCAACGCTGCTTGAAAGTCTGTCACGATAATAAGTTGAGATTACCAAGTCTTCATTCTTTATGATTAAGTAATGAATTAATAGCGCGATCTTTACCAGATGATTTAAATATACTGCTTGCGTAATAGTTGAACGCATTGGCCCCTTCAAATTGTCGAAGCATCATCAATCCAACTCCTACCAAAGCTTTGCAAACATTAGGAAATAAAAAGAAAAATAAGAGCAAAAAATGGCAAGCAATTCGAATTTTTTAGGGGAGGCTTACTATGAGGGAATGAGCATATCTTTATTGAAACAAATCGAGAATCCTAGACTGGGATTGCCGTTCAAAGGTTTCTGTATAGTCCTGTAAGACAATACGAATGGAAATATTAAGAAGTAATAGGAAAAGGGAAAATTCTGATACGTTAAGTGGAGAAATTACTCGGATTTCTGCCGCTTCCTGGGAAATGTCGATGCTTTTGCCTCGGAGTCTCTGCAATGTGACTTCAAACTCCTTTTCTTGACCAACTTTTACCTGTCAGTCATTAAGTACGCTAATCATCTTCCTCGCAATGGAAAAGGCTGAGGCCTAACTGCAGTATTGCTACAACATTAACTTTATTTTATGATTTTAGATTTTTAAACAATTAGTAAACTCTTATAAAATGATCCATTCACCTCTAGACTTCAATTCCGGTGATGCGTAAAATTTATTAAATGGCATAATATTCAGTGCGTCACCACTCTTCCCATTTTCAGTCTAAACTTTTGGCAAGGTAATGTATTTGCGCATGACAAATATTTGGAATGATTTTCTATGCCTTGTGATATGTCACGGTGGGCTAAAACATTCCCCCCATGGCGTGCAACATTCTGCTTGTGCTATTTAGATTGCCCCTTCATCTAATCATGCAAGTTGCATTATCTCATGTGTTGAGAGAATCCCCTGTACTATTTTGAAGATTGACCAAATAAACAAAGGTTTTTTTTTTTTGGTAACCCAGGGAACCCCCGCACGGCCGGCAGCTGGGGAGTAAACCCTTGGGGTGACACGTGCTAGCCACCACACACGTGCCATCGGTTAAGTCACCCTGCGGCGCCCGGGATTCGAACACTCAACCTTTTGCGAGAGGAAGAGTGCGCGCTCCAGCAGCGCCACCCAGGCGGGTGGCTGCTAATGCCTTTACCCACAAAAAAAAAACAAAGGTTGCTAATGCCTCTACTAGTTGTGTAGAACAATCTTGTAGATGCACAAACCAATGTGCAGTTGGTGTCTCATCTGAAGGTCAGCAGTGCTTTGCTTCTATGAAACTGCTTCTAAGCATGTCACACCCCGGACCTCGCCGAGCTCGCGACATCCCTCGATGGTCGATCATTGAATCGACGTCCCGGATCGTCGTCGACCCAACCCAAAATATCAGAGGTTAAATACACGTGGAAGCAAATAGAAATAACCTGGACAATTAACTACATGACTAAGGAATAGACCAAAGCACCAAAACAATAATTAGAATTTCTACGCTTAGCAGATACATATAATGGCCACAAACTTAACTCCTCTACAAATGGGGACTCAAAATACGGGTACTTGACCCGTCCTCGATCCCCCGAGATACTCTTGCCGCATCTTCAATCACTCATGGTCGCGGATCTGAAATGGTTATATAATAACCGTGAGACAGAGTCTCAATAAGCAACCCCCTATACCCCACATAGGCCAATGCGTACCCAGACAAGTCGTACATGCAATCTACCCCCATAACATACAAAATTCGTATTAATATACTCACCTTACCATTAAACCCATGCCGACTCTGCACGTTAGTCATAACAGGGCAATATAGTAATAGTATCTAAATAGTACATTGCAACTACTCAAATGCCAACCACACTTGCACGCCATTCGACTTACTAATTCGATCACACATTCCGCCAACCAATTCAATCGCACGCTCAACCAGACAATTTAGTCATGCTCAACCAGCCATTTCAATCACACGCTCAACCAGTCGTTTCAATCACACGTTCAACCAGCCAAATCGGTCACACGATCAACCAGCCAATCCCAATCACACGTCCAACCAGCCAAATCAGTCGCACTCAAATCACATGCGTGAACGTACATCTTTCTCACAACCCGCGCCTCTGCGCCTCAAGTTCATTCTCACAGCCCGCGTAAACACGCCTCGGGGCTCATTTTTCACGGCCAGCGTAAACCGCCTCGGGCCCGTTCTCACAGCCAGCGTAAACCGCCTCATGCTTAATTTTCTTTCCAATGACCCGCGTAAACACGCCTCGGGTCTAATCACACCTCAAGCGGGCCACCGTCAACCGTCTCAAGCCCGCATCTATTTGGCACATCGGCCATTCATGCCTTTATCACGGACCGCCCGTCAACACTTCCCAAGTCCGTCTTTCCATTTGGCACACCGGCCAGTCAAGCCTTCACACGGACCGCCGTCAACACGTCCCAAGTCCGTAGCCCTCCGATCGATCCGGGCTTCAAGTCGACAGGCAAGCACCGCCATTCAAATCAATCAATTTTTCCGTCAACTCATATCAAATCACTCATACTCAACATTGGTCGAATTCACAATCGCCACCTCAATCTACAAACCCGACCTTCAAGTCGGCCCACGACAATCACCCAAATCGAGCATACTAATTACTCCAATTCAAATTGCATAATTAAATCGCAATATCCCTAATTTAATGTACGCCCTAGCCGTTCTAATTCGAGACTAGTCAATAGTACCCACGTATAAATTCAATTCACATCACAGCCCACCCACGAATCTCACAGCAATATTATCAATTAGCCCACTATAATTAGTTAATAAATAAGCCCCATAATTATCACAATTTAATCTGTTAATAACGCACATACTAAACTTACACCCAGTCCACGTTTAGCCCCTAAACCAGTACCAATTTATCCTCTAGACAAGTCTAATAATACCCAAAGTACTAGATAGGGTTTAGGAAGTCACTTACCA
Source organism: Syzygium grande (assembly GCA_024733475.1). Classification (NCBI taxonomy): domain Eukaryota; kingdom Viridiplantae; phylum Streptophyta; class Magnoliopsida; order Myrtales; family Myrtaceae; genus Syzygium; species Syzygium grande. Next base: position 11,680,334 of record JAMXDD010000002.1, on the reverse strand, counting down.
AAGTTTTGGCCGGGAAAAGTCGGCTCGGGCTCAAAATGGCCCGGGTGAGAAGTCCGAACTAACTAGGCGCGGGCGTGGGCCGGTCTGGCGGGCGGTGTCCGGTCATGCCGGTCTTGGGCGCGTCGGCATGCCGACGGGTATGCTTCCGTGCGCTGGCGCTGTATGCCCGGGCGCTTTTGCTGCTGGATGGGCTACGTTACCGCTCGGGCATCGGCACGCACGGCAAGGGCTTAATGTGGCACGGCAACGGAGTATCGGCGTTGGGCGACGGCCACGGGCTTCAGGCACGCCGCTTGTTCGCCGGGTGCCATGGCCTTTGGCCGCATCGGGGGCCGGCCATTGGCCGGGTTGGTCGGTTGCTGGTCGGCTGGCGCACGGGCGACCGGGCGGCGCGCGGGCGGCGACGGGACGGCTGAACAATGGCGGGAAGAGGGTCTACTGAGAGGGCGGTGGAGAGGGAAGGAGGGCGGGTCGAGGGCGAGGGCAGCGCCGACGGGTGGATCGCCGGGCGGGCTGCATGGCCGTGACGGGCGGCACGATTTAGGCCGAACGCCGACCGGGCGGGCGGCGGGGGCGATGGCCGGATACCGACGAAAGCGGAGGAGCTGCGTCTTCCCTCAGTCATATGTTAATTTGTGACGGCGGTCGCTGTCGGCGGTCACGTCCGTCCAAGGGCTTGAAAGCTTAACCAGGTGCAGCGGCTAAGGGGACCCGAGAAGAACGACAAGGAAGAAGAAGAAGGGAAGGAGAGAGAGAGGAGGAAGAGAGAGAGAGAGGTGTCAGGGAGGGGGATGGGGCATGCAGAGAGAGAGGGGACGGGGAGGGGACGAGAAAGGTATGTTGCGTGCCCGGGAAAAGGGGGGGAAAAAGAGAGAGAGAGAGAGAGAGAGAGAGAGAGAGAAGAGAAAAGGGGAGAGAGAGAGAGTCACGCGTGGGGGTTTACGTACCGAGAGAGAGAGGAGAGAGAAAGAGAGGGAAAAGCTTAAAATTTTGAATTTAAGCGCGAACGAACGGACACGGTCCAAACCAAAAATCGCCTATCGATCAGTCCGATTAAATTCGGGAAAAAGGCCTAACGGTCTCCTAAAAATCCCAACAATATTCTAGGGCACACGGCCAAAATAAAACAACCCCAAACCACACTACGAGGGAGGTCTACCAGTCAAATTGCACCCGGTCAAAAATTCACTTTTCCACTTTTCACGATAACCTCGACCTTTGGCTGCAATAATATCGACACCGTCCAATTTATTTAGATCCCGAAACTCCCGAAATCGACTGCCAAGTTCAGGGTATAAATAACGACCAAATTCGATCGAAAGTGCGATTCTAGCAAAATTTCTAATTTTTAAAAACAAAAACCGAGAGTGATCGGTTCGGGCGAAATTCCATTATAAGCACTTTGACGAATTACACGTTTTGTAAACCCCAAAAATAGGCCAAAATCCGGAATGTCACAATTCTTCCCCCTTACAAAAATTTCGTCCTCGAAATTTACAGTCCAACTCAACTTTCAAACAAATGGGGGTATTGGTGTCGCATCAATTCTTCACTTTCCCACATCGTACCTTTGATTCTATGGTGTTCCCAAATCACATTAACTGTTTCAATTGTTTGCTGAACCAACTTGGGACCCATGATACTCCTCTCACCCACTCATCCCAACAAACCGGTATTCTGCAAACCCTGCCATACAATGCCCCATACGGTGCGATTCTAAAACTCTGTTGATAGCCATTGCTATAGGCAACTCAACCAATGGCAATTATTCTTTCCAACTTTCCCAAAAATCCAAGAGACATGCTCGCGACATCTTTTCCAAAGTCTGAATCGTCCTCTCAGACTGGCCATTGTCTGCGAATGATAAGTCATGCTAGACTGTAACCTCGTTCCTAATGCGGATGAAGACTTTTTCCCAAAAAGCGGCGGTACACTTAGGATCACGGTCCGAGGTGATAAATCCTTTGGCACTCTATAGAGACAGACTATGTGTCGTACATATAAATCGGCATACCTTCCCAAGGCAAAAATCCTTTTCGTCTTTGGTAGAAAATATGCTGACTTTGTCAACCGATCCACTATCACCCAAACCGAATCATGGCCCCTCGGCTCCTCGGTAATCCTATTTCCACAAGAGAGTTTCCAATGGCTGCAACACTCCACCCGACTTACAATGTTGTGCCTTCGTTTGTTGGCATGTGAAACACTTAGCCACATGTTTGGCCACGTCCATTTTCATATCGTCCCACCAATAATGCTGTCACAAGTTCTGATACATTTTCGTACTACTCGGTTGAATACTTTAATTGCCACGTGTACATTCGACAAAATCTCTTCTTTTAAATTCTGCATCCTTTGGGTACACATAACCGACCACGGAACTTCAGAATCCCATCCTCAAATACTTGCAAATCCGATTTCCTTTTTGTGACATTCATTTCTAGAATCTTACGGATTTCTAGGTCCATCGATTGTAAAGCCTTAATCTTAGCTTTGGATTTCCAGTTTAATCCTCAATGCGGTAAAGCAGACTTTAAACATGACTCGGTTCACACTTAAATTCGAATTCCCTCCAACAAGGTCCATTCTCGACCGTCATATATGCGATGCTTGATTTCCAGCTTAGTGCATTCGTTACCTTAATAGCTCTTCGGGATGATATAAAATATTGCAGTCGTAGCCCTTATGGAGTTCCATCCAATGGCGCTGCCTCATATTCGATTCCCTTTTTGTACTTGTCCGTCCATTCAAATTTCATTTCCTTCTTTTGTAAGCGTGTCCACGGCGTTACTAACGTTAACAACCCCTTCCACGATGCGTGCGTAATGACTTGCGGATCAAGAGGCTCGAACCTCGATTCTTGTTGTCGGTCTTAGCCAATTCATGGCGGCTTCAACCTTTGCGGTTCCATCTGCGATCCTTTCCCGAGTATCATATGTCCTAAGAATGCCACTCAATGAAACCAGACTTCGCACTTATAAAACTTAGCATAGAGTATGTGTTCTCGTAAGGTCCGTGGAACCCCTTTTCCAATGTAACTCACACTCGGCGGAACTCTTTGAGTATACCAAGATATCGCCTATGAATCACGATTGCAAACTGATCCCAAAATTCCTTAAATACTCGATTCATTAAATCCATAGGGCTGGGGGCGTTCATCGGTCAAACAGCATTACCGTAAATTCATAGCGTCCATACCTCGTCCTAAATGCCGACCTCATCACATCCTCTTTCTTGATCCTCAATTGATAATAACTAGTCCTCGATCGACCTTACAAAGTTTTGATGCCCCTTGTAACTGGACTAACAGGTCATTTATCCTTAGCAGCAGGCGTTTATCCTTAATAGTCGCCTAATTTATCGGTCTGTAGCCAATACATAACCTTAATGATCCGTCCTTCTTTCTCGCATAAAATAAATCTAGCGCTCCCAATGGAGACTCTTAGAGCGAATAAAACCCGTCCAACAATCCTTGCATTGAACCTTTAGTCCTTTCAACTCGACAACGACATTCAGAAATGGTGCTCTCTAGATTGGTTCCATCCCAAGGTTAACCCGATTACAATTTCTACTTATCAATCAGATGGCAGTCCCGACAATTCCTGAGGAAGGACATCGGGAAGATTACACACGCCGGCTATGTCCTTTAGCCTTAATTCCTCAACCAACAAATCAGCCACAAGATAATTATATTTTTACACCTCAAACACAAAGTTCAATCCACTCAAATTTCAATCCAACAGTCTCCCAAAACAAATCACCCCGGTTCTTTATAAAATCCGAAATTCCCAAGCATAACTCATCCTTCCAAACTCGTCCAAGAATGTCACTAATAAATCAAAAATCCATAAATCGATTCGTCTAATCCACTATAAGCAATTACACGTCATACATGACCATTAGAGTTACAACTTCAAAATCATCGCCTATCGTACCTAATATCCACATGCAACGCCTCTAGACTTTCACGGCACATCCTCTCGATTCCTTCCCCACCACCACGTGCACTTTTCCCTATGTCCCTAGCCGATCGATTAATCTGCAGAGCAGCTCTCGCTTAATGTCCTACCTGCGGTCGCTGCGATTGCATTAGCGATCCAAACTGTCGGTTCACAATTTCTCATTCGGTGACCTTCACTGTCCACGTCCACAACATGCTCCACTTTTACCTTGGCAATGGCCATTCCTATGTCTCTTTCCATAAGACCCGACACGCGACGTTCGAGTAGTAGTTCAGCTTTCCAAAGTCCTTTCTCACTAGAGGGACAACCCTCGTTTCTCTGTCATAGGCTTCTTTCCACAGTCGCCATTGTCCCTAGCCGGCGCGAACCGCGATCGAGCGGCCGTCCTTTCACTCATATCCGTGTCAACCATCGAACCCTCTCATATAACTTATTGTAATTCTTTAAGAACCAAAAAGTACCAAGCGATTGTAAAATTTCGGTTCCAATCCTTCCCGAACCCCTCCTTGTCCCATTCACATGGTCCTTGACCATCTTTAGTGCGTACTTAGGCAACCTCACAACTCAACCTCGTCTTGATCGTGACATCCGATTTTGGTGGAGTTGAAGGAAATATGTCATCTTACGTCCTTGTGCACTTTCTGAAAGCACTTCTTATTAAAGATCTCAATAACGACACCCTGACTTAGAAATATGCTCTTCAAAATAGCCTACCCGGGGTCCTCTTACCAATCAATCACATTTCCTTGGAGTTGATCTACAAGCAGGTCATTTTCTCCTCACTAGTGTACCCGAATACCTCAAAAGCCTTTTTTACGAGTCCTCTGTCCAAAAGTAATATAGCCTCGGGGTCACCTCTTCCCATCAAACCTTGTAAGTTTAAATTTCAAAAATTTTCCACCCAACTAACGCATCTGTCGATTGCAATAACTTGCCCTTGACCTTGATTCCCAACATCCCCATTATACCCATTATTCCCGTCATTCCCATTGGACGGCGACTATAGTGGCCTCGATGTCGGTAATAGCGATGCCTTTCGCTCCTCGGTGCATCTATTCATTAAAATTCCAACTTCCTCAATTTCCCTCAATGTCTCATCCCACCTAGGATTCCTCAAAACTCCAACTTGCGGACCTATACAACCTCAACCTCGACTTTAACCTCGACCTCGACCTCGACCTCGACTACTCATACTCACGGGGTTCACATCACCCACTTACCTGCTATAATTCCCTCGGGAATTAAAGACCCTAGGCCAATTATACCAGTCTAATTCCCTAGGCAATGAATCAAGACACATTTCATTAAGAGTGACCAATCACAAATAGCACCCAATCACAGTCAACAAGTTAGGTGCGCTTACCTCAAGTCCCACGCCTTTGCACCTCACATATATTGCACAAAAACCACTTACCAATCACAATCACCTTTATGCAAGTGCACGATATAGCACGCGAGTCTCTAATTGTCTACCCCAAAGTCATCGCTCCTTATCACTCCGGGCTTCGACCGACTTGGTTCGAGCTGACCTTGCTCGATACCAAATCAGCAGGGGATGTCACACCCCGGACCCGCCGAGCTCGCGACATCCCTCGATGGTCGATCATTGAATCGACGTCCCGATATACGTCGTCGACCCAACCCAAAATATCAGAGGTTAAATACACGCGGAAGCAAATAGAAATAACCCGGACAATTAACTACATGACTAAGGAATAGACCAAAGCACCAAAACAATAATTAGAATTTCTACACTTAGCAGATACATATAATGGCCACAAACTTAACTCCTCTACAAATGGGGACTCAAAATACGGGTACTTGACCCGTCCTCGATCCCCGAGATACTCTTTTGGCGTCTTCAATCACTCACGGTCGCGGATCTGAAATGGTTATATAATAACCGTGAGACAGAGTCTCAATAAGCAACCCCCTATACCCCACATAGGCCAATGCGTACCCAGACAAGTCGTACATGCAATCTACCCCCATAACATACAAAATTCGTATTAATATACTCACCTTACCATTAAACCCATGCCGACTCTGCACGTTAGTCATAACAGGGCAATATAGTAATAGTATCTAAATAGTACATTGCAACTACTCAAATGCCAACCACACTTGCACGCCATTCGACTTACTAATTCGATCACACATTCCGCCAACCAATTCAATCGCACGCTCAACCAGACAATTTAGTCATGCTCAACCAGCCATTTCATTCACACGCTCAACCAGTCGTTTCAATCACCGTTCAACCAGCCAAATCGGTCACACCGATCAACCAGCCAATCCTAATCACATACTCAACCAGCCAATCCAATCACCGTCCAACCAGCCAAATCGGCCAGACTCAAATCACATCGTGAACGACATCTTTTCACGACCCGGCGCCTCTGCGTCTCAAGTTCATTCTCACAGCCCGGCGTAAACACGCCTCGGGCTCACTTTCACGGCCAGCGTAAACACGCCAGGCCGTTCTCACGGCCGCGTAAACACGCCTCGGGCTCAATTTTCTTTCCAATGACCCGCGTAAACACGCCTGGTATAATCACACCTCAAGCGGGCCACCGTCAACACGTCTCAAGCCCGCATCCATTTGGCACATCGCCATTCATGCCTTTATACGGACCGCCGTCAACCGTCCCAAGTCCGTCTTTCCATTTGCACACCGACCAGTTAAGCCTTCACACGGACCGTCAACACGTCCCAAGTCCGTAGCCCTCCGATCGATCCGGGCTTCAAGTCGACAGGCAAGCACACGCCATTCAAATCAATCAATTTTCACGTCAACTCATATCAAATCACTCATACTCAACATTCAGTCTGAATCCACAATCGCCACCTCAATCCACAAACCCGACCTTCAAGTCGGCCACGCACAATCACCCAAATCGAGCATACTAATTACTCCAATTCAAATTGCATAATTAAATCGCAATATCCCTAATTTAATGTACGCCCTAGCCGTTCTAATTCGAGACTAGTCAATAGTACCCACGTATAAATTCAATTCACATCACAGCCCACCCACGAATCTCACAGCAATATTATCAATTAGCCCACTATAATTAGTTAATAAATAAGCCCCATAATTATCACAATTTAATCTGTTAATAACGCACATACTAAACTTACACCCAGTCCACGTTTAGCCCCTAAACCAGTACCAATTTATCCTCTAGACAAGTCTAATAATACCCAAAGTACTAGATAGGGTTTAGGAAGTCACTTACAAGTTTTTGGCCGGGAAAAGTCGGCTCGGGTTCAAAATGGCCCGGGCGGCGACGAGGTTGAACGGGCGGACGGAAGGGCGGCGGGCGAAGTTGGACAAATGACGATGAGCAGGTGGAGGAGCTGCGTAGGAGGAGAGGAGAAGGGAGAGAGGGGGAAGGCTAGGGGTGGCGGGCCAGGCCGGGCGCAGGTGGCTGAGGACGGGCTTGGCCGGGTCGGCTGGGCGGTCAAGAAAGCAACAAGGACGAGGCGGCTCGGCCCGGTGCAGCCAAACAGGGAGGGGGGGGGAAAGCAATGAGAGGGGAGGCCGAGAGGCTAGGGGTGGCGGGGGCCGGGCGACGGCGGGCTACGGGCGGTGCGATCGGCCGGGGCGACGCGGGCGCCGACGGCGGGCCGGGCGACGGTGGTCGCATGGTCACGCCGGGCGGCCCCGGGCAAGGAAAGGTAAAGCGAACCAGCGCAACGGCCAAGGGGGACCCGAGAGGAATGACAAGGAAGAAGAAGAAGGAAGGAGAGAGAGAGGAGGAAAGAGAGAGAGAGGTGTCGTGGGAGGGATGGGGCATGCAGAGAGAGAGGGACGGGGAGGGGACTTTGGAGGGGGGGGGGTCATGTGTCCTGGAAAAAGGGGGGAGGAAAAGAGAGAGAGAGAGAGAGAGAGAGAGAGAGAGAGAGAGAGAGAGAGAGAAGAGAAAAAGGGGGAGAGAGAGAGAGTCACGCTGGGGGGGTCAAATGAGAGAGAGAGAGGAGAGAGAAAGAGAGGGAAAAGCTTAAAATTTTGAATTTGCGTTGAACGAACGGACACGGTCCAAACCAAAAATCGGCCTATCACCCGATTAAATTTCGGAAAAAGGCCTAACGGTCTCCAAAAATCCCAACAATATTCTAGGGCACACGGCCAAAATAAAACAACCCCAAACCACACTACGAGGGAGGTCACAAATCCAAATTGCACCCGTCAAAAATCCATTTTTCCACTTTTCCCGATAACCTCGATAATCGGGCTGCAATAATATCGACACCGGCCCAATTTATTTCGTCCTTAAACTCGAAATCGATTGCCAAGTTCAGGTATAAATAACGACCAAATTCGATCGAAGTGCGATTCTAGCAAAATTTCTAATTTTTAAAAACAAAAACTCGAGAGTGATGGGGCCCGGCTGTTAAATTCCATTATAAGCGATCGACTTAATTACACATTTTATAAACCCCAAAATGGGCCAAAATCCGGAATGTCACAAACTATGTCAAACAAAATATTGAACGTAAAGGGTTTCTGAAGTTTGATGGACCTGTGTAAAAGGTGAACAGTTGTGTAGAACCAGAAAGCGTTAATATGTTTGGAAGGATCAGTGTAGAAGGTGTCACGCCCTGCACCCAACGAGAGCACGATCATCCGCCTAGGGTCGATCATACGAAGTGCGACGCTCCTAGGATTACGTCACCGACCCGTATAAACCCAATCAGAGAAGACACACGCGGAAGCGACGTATATATATATTTATAAATTATATATATATACACCCGGACATTTATAAAACGCAACCATGAATAGCAAAAGATAACAATTAACGATAAATTAAACCATAATATATATTCTTTTACAAACTGACGTACAATATCCCCTCGATCAACAAAAGATACATCAAAAGGGCTACAAAGCAAAAGGGGACGTTGGTAGGGATATCGATCCCGCCTCTTGGTGGGCTCTCTGACCAAAAAGTGGCGGTTCTAACTCCTAAGGTGGGACCTAAACTAGGGCTCCCGGTGGTGGTCAAGACTACGAAAACTCCTCCTCTTCCTCACCATATGTTCTGGTCCATCCCAACTTCAGCCCTTCTCCGGCTTCGTCAATATCCATATCCCTTGCCCCTAGGTCTAACTCTTCGCCCTCCACGGGTCTACATCTATGGCTATGACTTGTGCTTTACCTCCTCCTCATGCATAAAGCTGGCCCATCCTTGGGTCTCATTACGCCAACTCACGCTAAGGGAAAGGTTGTGGTCCGGACACTTCACCGCTCACCATCGAGGGAAGCATGACGCCATTTACATCCACCGGGACGTCAAAAGTTATGATGATCGGGGTCCTATGACGCCATCTCCGCCCCTATGGCACTTGGGCTATATACTCCCCAGGTGTGGTTGTAGTCCTCTCCCACATTAACAAGCAAAACCGACCGATATCTAACGTAAGCTGTTCCATCTCCGCAGGGGTGTACACTAGAAAATCGCTGGATACGCTGCGGGAATCCAAAAAGAGGGCTTTCCTCGGCATCTTACGGACGGGGGTCTGAAATTTCGGTTTTACTACAACCGTGAGAAAACTCAGCAAGTAATAAATCTCTAATCCCAAACTAGACTAAGTGCACCTCCAGAGGGTAAATAAAATGCATAATTAAGTGCACCAGTGCAACAATAATTGTCAAATCACCCGGGCCCAAAGCCCAATTCACTATAACGTCCCGCAAGTCGATTTTAATTAACAATATAAAAAGAGTAAGTGATCCTATCGACACCACGACCCCGAGGCCAGTATTCTAACCGACCCGTAGGCCCGATCCAAGATCACAAATTGTTCCGACCAAGGCCCGCTCCCGAGACCACAATTTTGACCAAAGGCCGGGTCCAAGACCACTGTTTTCGCCCAAGGCCACAACCGTTTAGGCCAAGGCCACGGGTTGTCCGACCCGTAGGCCCGACCCGTGGGCCACAAGTTGTTCCGACCCGTAGGCCCGACCGGAGGTCACAAGTTGTTCTCGTCAGGACGATGCATCGACATACTCGATTTCAACCATATCAAAGCCCAACATGTACTTTTCAAATGTCGGGACTCGGGCGACATTCTGGCGCCACGATGTGCCCGGCACTATAAATCACGACCCCACTCATCTAGCTCAATGTCGGCACGCCTAGCACATTTCACTTTAGTCCCTATAGACTCGGCAATCAAAGCACAACTTAGCATTGCCCAAAACCAATCCGTTTAGGACTCGATGTGGCCAACCAAACTCGACCATTAATCCACCTAATATGGTATCATTCCTAGGATACCAACGAGTCCCTAATTAACCGATATATTGTCCAAAATTAATTCATTACTTATTGAACCAATTAATACCCAACTTGGACAATATAATCCATTCTCGGTTCTAATGTGAAGTGTCTAAACAAAGACTCAAAATGGCCACTAAATCACACCTAATCAATTTTATTGGACGTGCATGGGGAATAGTGGGGGGAAAGAGAGAGAGAGAGAGAGAAAGAGAGGAGAAAGGAAGGGAGAGAGAGGAAGAAATTCAAAGGGTGTTTCAAATTTTTAACTCTAAGCGCGAACCAATGGACACGGTCCAAACTAAAAATCGGCTTATCGGTGCCGATTTAAATTCAGAAAAAGGCCTAACAATTCCCGAAAAGTCCCGGATAATATTCTAAGGCAATCGACGGAAATAAAATAATTCCGGTCACACTACGAGGGCGGTCTACTAGTCCAAATTCGCATCCGGTCCAAAAATTCATTTTTTTACCATTCCCGATGATCTCGATGCTGGCCACAATAATATCGACACCGTCCAATTTTTTTCGTTCTGAAACTCCCAAAAATCGACTGCCAAGTTCGAGGTCTAAATAACGACAAAATTCGATCGAGTGCGATTCTAGCGAAATCTCTAATTTAAAATAATAACCGAGAGTGATCAGCTTTCGGGCGAGATTTTTACTACAAGCACACTGACAAATCACGCGTTCGATAAAACCCAAAAGTTGGTCGAAATTCGAGCTGTTACAATTCTTCCCCCCTTACAAAAATTTCGTCCTCGAAATTTACAATCTAACCAACTACTCAAACAAATGGGGGTGTTGGTGCCGCATCATTCCTCGCTTTTCCTGTGTTGCCCTCTGTCCCGTGGTGCTCCCGGACTATCTTGACCATCGGGATCGTCTTATTCCGCCGGTCTTTCCAATCTTCAATCCTGACTGGCCTTTCCACGTACGACATCCTGTCGTCCACATCTATTTCTTCATATCTTAGAGCGTGTGTCGGGTTTGGTTCATACTTTCTCAACATCGACACGTGGAAGACATTGTGTACTTGGGATAAGTTAGGCGGCAGGGCAAGCCTATATGCCGTATCGCCAATCTTTTCCAAAATCTCGAACGGTCCCACGAACCTTGGACTCAGTTTCTCTTTCTTGCCAAATTGGAATAACCCTTTCATAGGTGACACCTTTAAAAAGACATGGTCTCCAACTTGGAATTCCAAAGGTCATCGTCTTCGAACAGCATAGCTTTTCTGTCGACTCTGCGCTGTCTTCAACCTTTCTCGGATAACCTCCGGCAGCTTCATTTTTTTTCTTTGTACCAACTCGGACTGTAATGCTTCGTTCTCCTACTTCATCCCGGCTGCTTTGAGTCCTACATGCTACGCCGTATAAGGCTTCAAATGGGGCCATTTGGATACTCTTGCGATAGCTGTTATTATATGCAAACTCCACTAAATCATTTGCTCTTCCCATTTACCTTGGAAATCCAGTACACAGGCCCTCAACATATCCTCGAGGGTCTGTATTGTCCTTTCTGATTGACCGTCAGTCTGTGGATGGTAGGCTGTGCTAAACTGCACCTTTGTTCCCAAGGCCGTTTGAAGACTCTTCCAGATATTTGCCGTAAACCTCGGGTCACGATCCGATGTAATTGTTACCGGTACTCCATGCAGTCTGACAATTTGTCTCACGTACAGTTCGGCGTACCTTTCCAATTCGAAATCCTTTCGTACTGCTAAGAAATGTGCCGACTTCGTAAGTCGATCCACAATCACCCAAATGGAATCATGCCCTCTCTGGCTTCTTGGTAATCCGGTTACTAAGTCCATGGTGATGTGCTCCCATTTCCACTCAGGAATTTCCAATGGTCATGATAGTCCTCCGGTTTCAATGTTGTTGCGCCTTTACTTAGCGACATGTCAAACACTTAGCTACATACCTAGCCACATCTGCCTTCATTCCATTCCACCAGTAATGTTGCCGTAGATTCTGGTACATTTTCGTACTGCCGGGGTGTATACTGTAATTGCTGCGATGAGCTTCTCTTAGTATCTCTTCTTTAAGCTCAGTATCATCGGGTACACACCATCGTCCTCTAAATTTTAGAATTCCATCATCTAACACTTGGAAATCTGGCTTTCTTGTAGTGGCATCCATTTCCACAACCTTCTGAATCTCCCGATCCGTGGACTGCAGAGCCTTAATCTTGGTCTGAATCTCTGGCTCAATTCTCAAGGTGGCTAGCAGATTCGATACATGGCTCAATTCCAGTTTAAATTCCGAGTCTCGAAGTCTTTCCAATAGTGTCCACTCCTTGATCATCATGTGCGCCATACTTGATTTGCGACTTAGCGCATCCGCCACTCGATTCGCCTTTCCCGGGTGGTACATGATATCGCAGTCGTAATCCTTCAGAAGTTCCATCCATCTGCGCTGCCTCATATTCAGCTCTTTCTAGAAAACAGGTATTTGAGGCTCTGGTGATCCGTATAAATCTGGAAATTTTCTCCACATAAATAATGTCTCCAGATTTTTAGCGCAAAAACAATGGCAGCCAACTCTAAGTCGTGGGTCGGATAGTTCAACTCATGTGGCCTTAACTGACGTGATGCGTATGCAACTACCTTTCCATGCTGCATTAACACACAACCAAGTCCTCTGAGCGAAGCATCACTGTATACCTCGAATCCACCCGGTCCAGATTTAAATAGTTAAAGGCAGAGTAACGCTGTCGACCGTGCTTAAGCTCCTGAAAACCTCGTTCGCATTTGTCGTCCCATTCAAACTTAATTTCCTTTTTCAACAATCGCGTTAATGGCATGGCTATCGACAAGAATCCTCCTACAAAACGTCGATAGTAACCGGCCAATCCCAAGAAACTTCTGATTTCGATCACTGAGGTCGGTCTGGGCCACTTAAGCACTGCTTCAATCTTAGTCGGATCTCTGAGATATTCCTTTCCCGATACAATATGTCCAAGGAATGCCACCTTACTAAGCCAGAATTCGCACTTACTGAATTTTGCGTAAAGCGCGTGTTCCCTCAATGTCCGTAGTACCTCAGTCAAATGCATTTCATGCTCTACTGGACTCTTCGAGTACACCGAATATCGTCGATGAACACAATAACGAATGGTCCAGAATTCCTTAAAACTCATTCATCAAGTCCATGAAAGCTGCGGGGGCATTCGTCAAACCAAATGGCATGACCGTGAACTCATAATGCCCGTACCTCGTTCTAAATGCAGTTTTGGGTATATCTTCCTTCCGGATTCTTAACTGATGATACCCAGTCCGTAGATCAATCTTGGAGAACACTGACGCTCCTTGTAATTGATCAAACAAGTCGTCTATCCTTGGCAGTGGGTACTTATTCTTCATAGTCACCTGATTCAACTGCCGATAGTCTATACATAACCTCAAAGTCCCGTCCTTTTCTTCACAAACAGGACTGGTGCTCCCCATGGAGACCTACTGGGACGAATAAACCCTTTGTCTAATAATTCCTGCATCTGGACTTTCAGTTCTTTCAATTCCGATAAAGACATCCGATACGGGGCCTTAGAAATTGGCTCAGTACCCGGGGCCAATTCTATTACAAATTCTACTTCCCGCTCCGGCGGTAAGCCTGGCAATTCCTGAGGAAATACCTCGGGGAAATTACACACTACCGGAATTTCCTCCAACTTAGGTTCCACTAAAGTCGGATCCTTCACATTAACCAAATATCCCTCACAACCCTCCTTGAGCATCTCAGTTGCTTCTATTGAGGAAATCCAAGGGATCGAGGTTCCTCCTCAGTTTCCCTGAAATTCAAATCTAGGACGTCCAATCGGATTGAATTGGATCGTCTTATTGCCGCAATCCATAACGGCTTTCTGTTTCGTTAGCCAATCCATACCGATGATCATATCGAAATCATACATGGCTAACACAGCCAAATCAATCCTCTCCTCAACACTCCCAATCACCATTTTATAGTCCACGCACTTTTAGATACTAACACCCTATCATGCAGTGGGGTCGCACACATAACATGCTTTCAAGTAATATCGGCTCTAAACCAACCAATCTAACAAACTGTTCTGAAATAAACGAGTGGGTTGCCCCGGGATCAAATAACGCATAGGCAGCATGATCACAGAGAGAAATGGTACCTGTGACCACGCCTGGCGCGTCCTCGGCATCCTTGCGCGCCATTGCGTGTACACGTCCCTGTGCGGTGGCCTGCCCAGGATAGCTGGTGGGGAATTTCCGGCCTGACTTCCCACCCTGGGCTGCTGCTGTTGTCCCGAAGGTCCCGAAAATCGTTGCTGCGGGCAGTTCTTTATCTGATGTCCCAGCCTCCATAGCGGAAACAAGCTCCAAATCTGGTTGGCATCGGCTAGGTTTCCTTATATTTCCCCTCGGTGGTGGAACAAACCGTCTATTGTCGGTTATCGGTTTCTTTCCAAAGCGACGATTGTCCCGATTCTGATGAAACCTTGAACCCGATGCTGCTGCTCTTTCCATTTAATCTCTCTCCATGATTTGGGCTCGTTCATACAGTTCCCTATAATCCCTGATATTGAGCAAAAGCATCTGGGTGCGAAGATCCGGCCTCAGTCCATCTCGGAATCTTCGAGCCTTATCCAGTGGATTCTCCACCATTCTTGGGGCAAATCTAGACAGTCTTGCAAACTCTGCCTCGTACTGAACTAGAGTCATTGGCCCCTGATGAAGTCTCATGAACTCCGCCATTTTCTTCTCCTGGGCACTCTCCGAGAAATACTGACCATAGAAATGCTCGATAAATATCGCCCAGGTCTGCTCCATATTTTCTGGGAATACTCTATCCTTAACCGCCTTCCACCAGTCGTGGGCATTATCTTGCAGCTGGTAAGTCGCCAATGAAATCCTTTTCTTCTCAAATTACATCCCAACAGGTTGAATGTTTTCTCAACTCCTCCACCCAACATTGGGCGGTTTTTGGGTCACCTCACCGTGAACTTAGGCGGTTTCGACAAGCTGCTCCTGGCCAGTGCATTGGCCTATTTGCTACCATCGGTTGAGCTTGAGCTGGCTGGGCTTGGGCTCGATTCCAGGCGATGGCGTGGGCTCGCTTTGTGACCTCGTAATGACCGTTGCTCTCTCTTGGGCTGCTTGCCCATAACATTCCCCTATTTCTCTTGGGGTTTCGATCCTTGCTCCATTAAAGAAGGGTCTCTGCGGCTCGACATCAGCGGTAGGGTTTTCCACGCTCGCACCCATCCCGAGGTCTTCTACGGCTCTAACTCGAGCACGACCTCCACCTCTGGTTCCTCTTCTTATGCCCCTCCTCGGGGCTCTACCCATACTTCATCCTTCGCTATCCATTCTTTAAGCCCGAGTGCTCGACTACCTGTTATAATTCCGTCCAGGAATTAGAGACCTGAACCAACTAACCGGTCTAAGTCCTAGGCAGGTATCAACACAAAAGCAATTAAGCACTCAGCATGTAACTAGCTGTGGCACGAATTTTCACCCAAGGACTTGCACACTTACCTTGGGTCTGCCAAGACCGCAGATATATCTTTGGTTCAAACAATCATCACAACATTCAATCACAAACAATCTGGAGGCACACTTAGCACACTAGGTCAACCTATGGCTACCCATGGTTACTCCTCCTTATCACTCCAGGGTTCGGCTAAATTGGACCGAACTGTCCTTGCTCTGATACCAATTCAACAGGTGATGTCACGCCCCGCACCCAACGAGAGCACGATCATCCGCCTAGGGTCAATACGAAGTGCGACGCTCCCAGGATTGCGTCACCGACATGTATAAACCCAATCAGAGAAGACACACGCGAAAGCGACGTATATATATATTTATAAATTTTATATATATATATACACCCAGACATTTATAAAACGCAACCATGAATAGCAAAAGATAACAATTAACGATAAATTAACCCATAATATATATTCTTTTACAAACTGACGTACAATATCCCCTCGATTAACAAAAGATACATCAAAAAGGCCACAAAGCAAAAAGGGACCAGTGGCCGGGGATATCAGTCTGCCTAACGGTGGGCTACAGCCAAAAAGTGGCGGTTCGAACTCCTAAGGCTGGGACCTAAACTAGGGCTCCCAGTCAGGGTCAGAAGACTCTGATAACTCCTCCTCTTCCTCAGTCATATGTTCCTGGTCCATCCCAACTTCAGCCACTTCTCCAGCTTCGTCAATATCCATATCCCTTGCCCCTAGGTCTAACTCTTCGTCCTCCACCGGGTCTACATCTATGGCTATGACTTGCTGCTCCACCTCCTCCTCATGCATAACTGCTCGCCCATCCATAGTCTCATTTTGCCAACTCACGCTGAGGGAAGGCTGTGGGTCCGACACTTCACCGCTCACCATCTGAGAAAGCACGACGCCGTTTGCATCCACCGGGGACGTCAAAAGTTCTGATCGGGAGTCCTATCACGCCATCTGCTCCCCTATAGCACCAGGCTATATACTCCTGGGTGTGGCTGTAGTCCTCTCCCACATTAACAAGCAAAACCGATCGATATCTAACGTAAGCTGTTCCATCTCCGCAGGGGTGTACACTAGAAAATCGCTGGATACGCTGCGGGAATCCAAAAAGAGGGGCTTTCCTCAGCATCTTACGGACGGGGGTCTGAAATTTCGGTTTTACTACAACCGTGAGAAAACTCAGCAAGTAATAAATCTCTAATCCCAAACTAGACTAAGTGCACCTCCAGAGGGTAAATAAAATGCATAATTAAGTGCACCAGTGCAACAATAATTGTCAAATCACCCCGGGCCCAAAGCCCAATTCACTATAACGTCCTGCAGGTCAGATTTTAATTAACAATATAAAAAGAGTAAGCAGTCCTATCGACACCATGACCCTGAGGCCAGTATTCTAACCCGACCCGTAGGCCCGATCCGAAGATCACAAATTGTTCGACCCGAAGGCCCGCTCCGAGACCACAACTGTTTCGACCCGAAGGCTTGGTCCGAAGACCACAACTGTTTCGACCCGAAGGCCCGGCCTGAAGGCCACAACCGTTTCGACCCGAAGGCCACAGGTTGTCCCGACCCGTAGGCCCGACCCGTAGGCCACAAGTTGTTCCAACCCGTAGGCCCGACCCGGAGGTCACAAGTTGTTCCCTTCAGACACGTGCATCGACATACTCGATTTCAACCATATCAAAGCCCAACATGTACTTTCACATGTCGCGGGACTCGAATCGATTCGGGCCCACGATGTGCCCGGCACTATAAATCACGACCCCACTCATCTAGCTCAATGTCGGCACGCCTAGCACATTTCACTTTAGTCCCTATAGACCCGGCAATCAAAGCACAACTTAGCATTGCCCAAAACCAATCCGTTTAGGACTCGATGTGGCCAACCAAACTCGACCATTAATCCACCTAATATGGTATCATTCCCTAGGATACCAACGAGTCCTAATTAACCGATATATTGTCCAAAATTAATTCATTACTTATTGAACCAATTAATACCCAACTTGGACAATATAATCCATTCTCGGTTCTAATGTGAACAGTGTCTAAACAGCACTCAAATGGCCACTAAATCACACCTAATCAATTTTATTAAGCCCCAATTAGGTCTTATAATCAACCCATGCACGTTCAATTAGGCCACAGATTAACTTAATTAATCCTTAGAATTTACCCCTAAAATTGCACAATTAAACTAATTCGGGGTTTAGGGATTTTTACTCGCCTAAATTGACCCGAGGCGACGGGAGCGGGCGGCCGATTACCGACTCGCGGTGAGAATCGGCGGCGGTGGCGCTCGGGAGCAAGCCGGCGGTCACACGGCGCCGATGGGCTCACGCTTGCCTCGGCCAAAACGGAGGGTTGTGGGGTGGAGGGTGGCGCCGCGCGGAAGGGAGACGGCGAGGGCGGCGGCGCGACACCGGCTTGGCGGGCGGTTTTGGCCGGTTGCTGGACGGGGCTGGGCTGAGCTTTTGCCAGCCGACCGACGCGGGCGCCCGAGGCGCTAGCCGACGCTGGCGCGTGACGGGCGGCGCGGTAGCCGAAGTGGCTTACGGCGTCGGGCGCGCCGGGGCGCGAAATAAACGAGAGAGAGACCGTCGGGGTGAGAGAGAGAGTGAGAGAAAGAGAGAGAGAGAGATGTGAGAGGTTGTGGGAGAGGTAGGACTGGGGCCGGTAAGGCGGACGCGACGGCGCGGGCTACTAATTTGCGCGGCGGCGTAGGTAGGCGAGGCTGGTCGGGTTTGTCGGGCTGAACGGGAGGAAGCCGGGAATGAGAGAGAGAGAAGGGGAGGTGGTGGCATGCGCATTTACGAGGGGCGGTTTGGTGAGGGAAGGAGGCGGCGACGGGTCGGGCACGGTGGACGGGGCTGCCCGGCGTGGGCAAAGAGCGATGGTGCTCGCTTGAAGCCGCTGAGGACAAATAGAGAAAGAGTAACGGGGGGGGTCGGGCGGCGATAGTGGCGGAGCGAGGGGGGTTTCGCGGGCGACGGCGCCAAGACGGCACGGGCGCCGGGTGGGGGTTTCGACGGCAAGTGCCGACCGCGCGGTTTGGACGGAGCGGAGCAGAAACGTTCCTAAGGGAAGAGAGGAAGAAGAAGGAGAAGAAAGAAGAAGAAGAGGAAAGAGAAGAGAGGGAGACAGAAGGGATGGATGGATGGCCCGGATGGAGGGGGGGGAAAATTGCATGGGGAATGCGCGCAGCAATGTGGGGGAAGAGAGAGAGAGAGAGAGAGAGAGAGAGAGAGAGAGAGAGAAAGAGAGGAGAAAGGAAGGGAGAGAGAGGAAGAAACGTGCGTGGGGAAGGGCATCCGGCAGAGGAGAGAGGAGAGAAGAGAATTCAAATTTTTAACTCTAAGCGCGAACCAATGGACACGGTCCAAACTAAAAATCGGCTTATCGGTGCCGATTTAAATTCGGAAAAAGGCCTAACAATTCCCGAAAAGTCCCGGATAATATTCTAAGGCAATTGACGGAAATAAAATAATTCCGGTCACACTACGAGGGCGGTCTACTGGTCCAAATTTGCACCCGGTCCAAAAATTCATTGTTTTACCATTCCTGATAATCTCGATGCTGGCCACAATAATATCGACACCGTCCAATTTTTTTCGTTCTGAAACTCCCAAAAATCGACTGCCAAGTTCGGGGTCTAAATAACGACAAAATTCGATCGAGTGCGATTCTAGCGAAATCTCTAATTTAAAATAATAACCGAGAGTGATCAGTTCTCGGGCGAGATTTTTACTACAAGCACACTGACAAATCATCGTTCAATAAATCCCAAAAATTGGTCAAAATTCGGGCTGTTACAGAAGGTGAACGGTCAATTCAATGTGTGGTATGAAAGGACTGGAGGGACCGGTTGCGGAAGCAACTCCTGCAATAGACAGAGTATAAGATCTGTTACATGCTTCTAATCCTGGATAAAAGGACCCACATTTTCTTCCAATTTGATTTGAATTCAAATTGATAAATAGCAGCAACTTTCAAGGTCCGGTATCCGCAAAAAGTAAATTGGAGAAGATCATAACAATTTTTCCTTTTTTTTTTTCAGAGAGTCGGATAGCCTGCTGAAGCAAAAGCCTCTATTTTGAAGAAGTTATGCTGTGCCTAGGGACAGGAGACTACACGCAACATTTTTAGGTCTATTGATTGGTCCAAAGGTTCCTTTGACCTTGAGATGGCTTTCAACGGTTAGCTTGAACATTAGAAGGCTAATCAACGTAAAAAAGGATGGCTCAGGACTATGGCGCAAATGAAGAACTTCTATTTCTCTCTGTCATTCATACTCTCGTTCTTATACTTATTGTTATTCTTTGAGATGGTTGTATTTCTTGTAATTTGGTAAAAGCTTGTAGTGTCAGAGGTGCTTGTATTTATAGAGTTATTTACTTAGCTTGGTGTAGAAGCAACATCATCTATAGGCTGTAACATCTCTGAAATAGCGGGATCTAGCCTTGGTTTGTGGCTGTTAGTTTGGGAGGGTGGAAACAAGCCAAGTAGAAGGCGCCATTATAAAACTGCTTGAAATATCTACAGCCTTTTCAACAGTTGCTCAGCTTTTGAAGTGTTATATTTTAGAGAATAAATATCCTCATGGCCAACATCATTGGGGCATCATTTAGTGAATGCCAAGCAATTTCCAAGCCGCCAATGCTGGACAATATTAATTTTATATACTGGAAATGCAGGATGAAAGTATTTGTACAATCCATGGACGTGGAATGTCATCAAGAGGGGACCACATGTATCACCATGAAGAATCCGAGTGCCTATGGCACCTGCAGCATTAGCTGATGTTTCAAAGCCAACTGCAATCCCACCTCCTACAGTCTTATCCCTGAAGGGCATACAAGACAACTTACCTTAATTGCTAAAGTAATTCACAGATTGTATTGTGCTCTTTCTCCTTCTAAATTTAATGGAGTTTCTTCGTATGCAACGGTAAAGGAAATATTGGATAGAGTGGAGTCACATATGAGGGCACATATCAAGTCAGAGAGACAAAGATGAGCAATCTGCTAGGCAACTCCGAAATGTTCATGAGAAGCCAGATGAAAACATCATCCATATGTATATACGCTACACATACATTGTAAATTAGTCTTGCCAGCCAGGGAAGAGCTAGGTAAATGCAGAAAATGTCAACAAGCTACTCCAAGACCTACTTAGAGAGTAGAGTCACTTGAAGACCTCCATTAATCATTCTCTCCGAATTCAACCTCTCTCATTGAATAAGCTTATTGGTACTCTGATGGTATATATGATTGAGCTGGAGACATAACTCCTCCATAGGTAGGAAAGTCATGGCTTTTAATGTTGACTAAATTGATGCTGAGGATACATTTTCGAATGAGGATGATGATGAAGAAGTAACTCTGCTTACAATATTTTGCAAAAGCTTCATGAGTAAGGGTAGGAACTTCAAAGGAAAGAAGACCTTCAGACCAATAGAATAGACTAAGGCTTCAAAGGGCAAGGACAACTCTGTTGAGAATATGTCTCTAGTTTAAGCATGTTTCTTAGTTTGAGTAGGTTTCCTAAAATAGGTTTACTTATTTAGGATAGGACATATATAAATATATATTTATACACACACACTTCTGATTTGAGTATTTTTAAAAGAATTAAATTCTTGATTTAGAAAGATCCTATTTAGCACAAACTCTTTCTCTAAGACATTGATATTAGGATCTACCATCTCAGAAGGTGTGGGTTTAGGATATTCTGGGTTTTGTTCTTGCTGATAAACAGGCCTAGATATACCCGATCTATTGTCTATGTCGCTGATATTGGTAAGAGGAGGAGCACTTGGCTGTCTTGTTTCTGGAATGATTACAGCAGGTAGATTTGAACTTAAATCTACTGATCTTCTAGAAGAAGTAGAATGCCACAAAGGAATTGACCTAATACCATGAAAAAAAGTTGAGTTCTTGAAATATATCAATTTCCCCATAACCTAGGGCATCCTCATGGTATAAGAGCCAAGGGGGAGATATAATAACTCTTTTGAAGATCATCTGCCACTTGAGATGATTTCCTTCGTGGAGATCTTTCTATTGTTCTTTGCGTGTCTATTGTGACCCAGGTAGTAAAACCTGGAAAGGTAGTGAGACTGTTGGTCAGCATCAGTTAAAGAACTATAGAAAGAAGAAAGTAGTCTTGTGCAATAAACTTATTAAGAAGATCCACGTTTTCTTCAAGTTCTATATCACAAATGTCCTTAGATCAAGGACCCAAAAATAGAGAAGAAATTGGTATAGAAGATTTTAATAAATCCATAGAAAATTGGATTATTCCAAAGGTTAAATTTAAACAAATATATGAACACTCAAATTTTAAATCTTTTAGGAAAAATGATTACATAATAGTTACTGAAGAAAGAGATGATCCTCTTTCTAACTTTTTTTGCTTCAATACATGTAACGTCTTGAAATTTGATTTACTTTCATGGTCAATGAAATCGATGTATTTCTCATTTCATTTTAGTAAGTTTCGCCCGGAACTGATCATTCTCGGGATACTGACCAATAGGGAAAGGCTAACTAGGAAAACAGTGCATGGACCCAAGAATTCGACTGTGAATCGAGTCCGATTTCGAGATATGACGAGGAAATATTTTGTGCCAATGTGGGTCGATCTAATAAGAGTGACGGATTTAGTTTGACCGACGACATACGATCGGATAGCAGGTGATTCCGCACGACCAAGAGTACGCGCGGCGAACGATCCCGAACTTATTCCGGACGACCGCGACCCTTGGGACTAGTGATATACCCTCGTGTTCTCTGGGAAATCGGGACCGTCATGACTCGAGTAGCCCTAGGTTGATACGCGTAACCCCTAAACAGTCATTCGTTAGTGAGAGACGCTAAAACTACAGATTGAGCCAAAACGATCGTGGAATTGAATCCGGACTTCCGGTGTTGAGTTTCGTGGGCGTACATTTTGCAAGGACAACGTCATTTTTATGTGGCCATCCATATTTGAGATCAATAGAGTTGAAAATTGGAAAATTGACCTGGGATTGGAAATTTACCGTTTTGCCCTTAGGCTTAATTTAGGGTTTCGAATTTTGAGAAATATTTTGGGGTTTTATATTAGTTATTTCAGCCCAATTATGTGTGGGATGTTGGACATGTGTGCCCCTAGGTGTTTGTTTTAGATTTGGTCTTAGCCTTTGGATTAGGAGCAAAGTTGGCAATATGGAAAGTTGTTCACCAACCTTACTATCTTACTCACTCTATAAACTCTCTATTCTCTCTCTCCTCTCATTTTTCTTCTCCTCCAAGCGGGTCACCCTCCTCTCTCTCTCTCCCCTCTCTCGTGAGCTCTCTTCCTCTCGGCCTCACGCCGCCGTCGTTCGCCGGAGCCAGTGCCATCGCCGAGGACGCTGCCCCACGCCTCACCACCACCAGCCAGCCGCCCCATTTTCTCTCTCTCTCCCCTCTTCCCAGCTGTGTGAGCATCCCCCTCTGCATAAGATCGCCGCCGCCCACAAGTCGCCACCGTATGCGCCGCCGGGAAGGCCGCCCGTCGCCGCTGCTGCCCTACCGCTGTCTAGCCACCCTCACTACTTGCTCAGCCCTGTTTGAAGCTTAGGAAATCCAGGTAAGTTTGACCCTAAACCCTAGTTAGGCTTTTGTGCGTTTCTAGATGAGTTTTAGGGGTTAAATTAGGGTAATTTAGGGGTTGGCTTGTGGAGGCTGATTTTGTGATGCATTTGGTGACCTAGAATGATAATTTGACTGAGGTTTGGTGGTCCATAATGTGCTGCGTGGTGGCTGATCATGAGAGTTGTGATTTGGACAAAAATTGTGGTTTTGGCAAGTGAAATTTGTGAGCTAAATGGTGGCCATTTTCGTACTGATCTTGTGGCTATTTTATGGGCTTAGTGTGATGATTCAGTTGAGGTTTAATGACATGTATAGTGCTGTGGAGTGGTTGTGCATAGGCGCCTCAAATTGGGCGAAAATGTGAATTTGGCGGGTATAAATTAAAGACAGAATGGCGGCTGTTTTCATGGTGATTTTGGTGGCCTAGTGTGATGTTTTAATCAAGGTTTAGTGATCTATGGTGTGCTGAATGGTGGTTGAGCTTAGGCGCATTGATTCGAGCAAAATTTGTGGAGTTGGCAGGTGAAAATTGTGATCCAAATAGTGGCTATTTTCATGGCGGTTTTGGTGGTCTAATGGAATGATCGAGAAGTAATTCGATGGCTTAAGACGGACTGTTTGTGGTTGGTTTAGTATCGGGATGATTCGGGCCATAATTGACTATTTGAGGTTTTAGAGCGAATTACTTAGGAAACAGTGATTGACCCGAGAGGATGCTAAATTAAATGTGGCTTGAATGTGATTGTGTGATACTCTGTGATATGCTTGGCGTGGCCAAATTATGAATTGTTTGGTAGGCAATCGGCATGTGTGGTTTTAGTGCTTAATTGCGTGAATTTGGGTGCTAAACTCTATGTTATAGTTGATTTGGATTGGTTGATTCATTGATCATATTGAGACACGAATTGAATATGTATCCAAATCATCTTGAGTGCCCAGTGAGGAATTCACGAATATTGACTGTGACATTGTGGCCCTGTGTGTGCATATTGAGTATGGGCATATCATGCGCATTATGCGTGAGTGCACGAATGGCATGAGCATGTAATCACCTAAAATGCCCTGATGCGTTTTACGCGGGATTCAGATAATAATTGGTGTTTGTGAATGAGTGATCACATAAAGCCCTGATGCATTTTACGCGGGGTATTGAATCCGTTCTGAGGCGTGTTACGCGGGACGATGCCCGGACTATCGAAAGATGGCCAAACCTGATGCATTTTACGCGGGTCAGAGATCGATCTCGAAGTGATAGACCTGATGCGTGTTACGCGGGTCAGACCTGATGCGTTTTACGCGGGTCGGTGAATTTGATAAATGGCAAGTGTACAAGAGTGCACGTGTGCGACAATGCATTGATGAGGCATGAGCATGAGTGTGAGCACGAGCATATGCATGACATGCGTCATGACTAAGTGATATGCGTACATGTGTTGTGGTTGAATTCAGTGCCATTATTGCTCGTATAATTATAAAGTGCCTAACTTGTAGGGTCAAGTAAATTTTAGATTTGGGCCCGAGGGCCTAAGTCATTTATGCTTTGAGCTGTGTGTTATTTAGTACTCGTCAGGAGGTGCATGTTAGCCTAGCTTAGGTTTAGGGAATCCACTCGTTGAGATTTATTCTCACTGTTGTTGAAAACCAACTTTTCAAACCCCCAGCCTTGAGGATGACAAGCGTACCGATACATTTTGGGAGGAGCTCTAGCTAGATATAGTGCTTGACCGCCGAGCCGCATTACCCTTTTTTTTGTCAGTAGCGGCCGTTGACCCGTTTTTGGATGGGTGATGTATATTTTGGTGTAAATGGATATTGTAAATGGTTCCCAGTATCAATGCAAGTGTATATTTTGTAACCTAGTTGCTTATTCTACCCTTGGTCTCGTGAATGATTGGTATGGGCATTTAAGTTTGCCTTTGCATGTGCCTTGTGCTCTGTTTGTTGTGTTGGGTCGGCGACGCGTCGTGGGACGTCGCACTCGAATCAACCTTGGCGAGGGATGTGGTGTGCCGGAGGGTGCGGGGCGTGACAATACAACTATTAAATAAGGATTCTATAAAGAAACATGCCCAGAAATGGAATTATATTCATATAGGTTTAGTCCAACTAAGAGCTAAACCTCTTACTAAAGAAGGGCTAGACACTTCCTTACTTCTTGTATAAAGAGATGCAAGACTTTTGAAATATGATGAATCTATACTTTAGATGGTAGAATCTAGTCTCTATAGTTGCCCAATATATTTTGACAGTCATCCTGGATTTACGGTCTCTCTTAAAGACATAAATATTTTAAAATCTCTTACTCTTCAAATAAAAACCGATAATTACTTAGTAGTCGAAGGGTCAATTCCCATTGCACTTGTTTATAGAGTTTATTGCAAAGTTATGAACTATGCCTTTGGTAGTAAAGCTTTTAAACTCAGTTCAAAAAGAGAAACACTTCTTTTACAAATTGAAATTTCAAAAGCCAATATTACCATCCCAAAAACAATTCCATGGAATAAGATAACCCTTCTTGAATGATGGAAATTAGAGAACTAAATTACCCAACAAGTTGTTCATAATTGTCATCCCACAAATATCATCCAACATCCAAAAGAAAGAGTGACATACAATTCTCCAGAAGATCTTGCGATATTCCCAGAAGATCTTGTGATATTAGGTCAATTCCTTCGTGGCATTCTATTTCTTCCAAAAGATAAGTAGATTTAAGTCTAAATCTACCTCCTATAATCATTTTAGAAACAGGACAGCCAAGTGCTCCTCCTCTTACTAATATCAGTGGCATAGATAACAGATCAGGTATATCTAGGCTTGTTTATCAGCAAGAACAAAACCTAGAATATCTTGAACCCACTCCTTTTGAGATGGCGGATCTTGAGATCAATGTCTTAGAGAAAGAGTTTGTGCCAAATAAGATCTTTCTAAGTCATGAATTTAATTCTTTTAAAAATACTCAAATTGGAAGTTGGTTATTTGCAAACTTCAAAGATCAAACAAAACAGATCAAAGAAGAATAATATAGATACATGCACGAGCATGAAATTCAAAGGTTCTTTCTTGACTAGTTTGAAGAATGTTTTCTACAAAACAAAGAAATATGTGTTTTAGATCAATTTTACAAGTGGAAATTAGATAATGGCCAAACCATAGAATCTAACCATCCTTCACTTAGAAAAATAAAACTACAACACCAAGAAGCTAAAATAATAGCTTCCCCTTTTAAAACATCTTCAGAAATGAGGGTATAGGTATAAAAAAGATGGTTGAACAAAATAATTATTCTAATCAACATCTTCACACTATAGGAAAACAATTAGATAGGATAGAATCTTTCGTCCAATCCAATTTAACCCAAATCACTACTAAACCAATATTTTAAAAATACCTCTTTTTAAAAATTTTGAACTCTCTAAAAATTCTAACACAGATTTTGCTAGAGCCTTAGAAGAAATAAAAAGAGCAATTAAGGGAAAATCAATTTCTAAAGAAGAATCTAAATCTTCCACAATTTTAGATATCCCCAAAATAGGAAATACCAATCTTGTAGTAACAGATACTACAAACCAACTCAATGTTCTTGATAAATCTGATAACGAATTTATCCCTGAATTTAATAGAATCACGTGGAAGGACCCACAAAAATTATATTTCTTTGTGGCTACACCGCCTGATATAGTTTTAAAAGAATCATCTTCTAAAATCCAAAATAAATGTTCTTCATGATCGATTATGAATGGAACATAGATGGGGTCTATGAACATAATCTTTTGAACAAATTTAGCCAAATGGTCATACTTGCAAATATTTATAAAACCATCCCTAATACAACAGATCATTCTGTTGCTTATCTAATAATAGCATGATTTACTGGCCAATTAAAAGGATGGTGGGATAATTATCTTACTGACAAACAAAGAATACAGATTCTTAATGCTTATAAGTTAGACGATTATGGTCAAAGGATTGTTCATGAGTAAGATCAACACATCCAAGATGCTGTCAATACCTTGATATATTCCATATCCCAACATTTCTTAGGAGACTCATCTCATATTCGTGATAAGAATTTATATCTCTTATTTAATATGAAGTGCAAGACTCTAGGAGAATTTGGAGAATATAAAGAAATATTCTTACAAAGAGTTTTCCTTAGGCCCCAGATTGTAATCAATCTTTCTGGAAAGAAAAGTTTCTTGCTGGTCCACCAAAATTGATAGGAGAACAAATTCGTAATAAGATAAAAAAAGAATATGAGGAACAAATCTCATATTACCTCCTTTCTCATGGTGAATTAACTTACTAAGTTTATAAAAAAGGAACACCATTGTGTACCAACATATGTTTGTAAAAATAGGTCAAAAAGGCACAAAAGAACTCTAACAAAGGATTAGGAGATTTTTTAATCCAATATGACCCCTCCTTTAAAATTTCAAAATCTTCAAAATCTAAATGTTCAGACAAATGCCTTCTAGAACATGAAGCTAAAAGGACTTGGAGAAAATTTAATAAGAAGAAAGATAAACAGGACATTAGAAAAGGTTATGATAAAAAAAATCCTTTAAAAAAACCCTTCAAAAATATTGAATGCTCCAATTGTGGAAAGGAAGGATATACTTCCAAATATTGCAAAATAAGCAAAAACTTAACGAATTAAATCTAGACGAGGAAGCTTTCAATCATCTTAGTCAAGTCATGGCTGAGACTGATAGCAATTCCTCTAATAAATCTGAAGAAAATAGACTTCAGGTTAATGATATTGAAATCACTTTGTCTTCAAAATCAGAAGAATCTCAAAACTTTTTTGAAATAAATGTCTTAACGAAAGAGGAAAAAGTTCTTTTACAAATAGTTGATCAAATCGCTGGCCCTGCAGATAGAATTAAATATCTCAGTGGTCTCTAATCTTCTATAACCTCCAAATAGCATTTTGATACCCCTTATAATCTTTCTACCACTCTCAATAGGGGAAAGAAAATTGTTTCTCGACCTATTTCCATAAAAGATCTTAATCAAGAGATCAACCACCATAAGCAAGAGATTCAAAATCTCAAGCTTACCCAGATTGAGATGCAAAAAGAAATTCTAGAAATAAAATCCGATTTTATGAAAGGAAAAGAAAAGATTGAAGAATCTTAAGAATCCTAATTCAATTCTAACATTAACCTTTCCAATCTAAACTTCTTACTCATGCTTTCAGAAATAACAACTTGAAAATGGTTTATAAATATCACTATAAGAATCAATAGTGAGTTCATTTTAAAAACAACATTCTTTGATATAGGAGCAAACCTCAATTGTATTAGAGAAGGTCTTATACCAACTAAATATTTTGAGAAAACAACCCCATCGCTCAAATCAGCATCAGGAAATAAATTACACATTAATTATAAGATTCCAGAAGCTGAAATAGTAAAAGATAATACTTCTTATAAAACTTCGTTCCTTCTTGTTAAAAACATTAAACAGAATGTCATTTTAGGGACTCCTTTTATAGGACTTATACAACCTTTAAAAGTTACTAATGATGGTATGAGACCAAATTTTTAAAAAGGAAAATAATTTTTAATTTTATAAGTAAACCACAAACCAAGAACTTAAATACACTTCAGGAACAATCCATTTATGAAATAAATTGTATTATCCAAAATAAAGAAAACCACCTTCAATATTTAAAAGAAGACCTTGAACATAAGATGATTGAGCAAAATCTTTCTAACCCTTCTATTGAGAAAAGAATTGCTAATCTTGAAACTTGCATAAAAAGTTCCATATGTTCGACACTTCTTAATGCTTTTTGGTCTAGGAAATATCATATAGTTGATTTATGTTATGGCAGTTCACCAAGAGATTGTAGACTATGTACACTTAGATTTATGAGGACCCTCTCAAGTTCTGTCCAAGGGTGGTGCTGGGTATGTATTGTCTTTTGTTGATGACATTTCGAGAAAAGTCAGGATTTTTCTTCTTAAGCACAATAGCAAGGTGCTTGGTCAGTTCAATTTTTGGAAGGCGATGATTGAAAAGCAGATAAAAAGGAAGATCATGTGCCTGTGAATTGATAAAGGGTTAAAATTTTGTTCTAAGGAGCTTAGACAGTTTTTGCATAGAGGAAGGTATAGTGAAACGCCACACTATTGCCGGCACACCAGAGTTGAACAAAGGTGCAGAACTACTGAACATAATTATATCGGATAGAGTTAGCTCTTTACTCTTTGATGTTGGATCAGATGAAGATTTATGGGCTAAAGTAATAAATACTGCTTGTTGGTTAGTTAACAGATCACCATCACTGGTAATAGATTGGAAAACTCCCGAGGAAATGGGGTCAAATAAGCCTACCGATTACACCGGATTGAGGTTGTTCGGTTTCTCTGCTTATACTCGTGTGAGTGATGGCGTGTTGGAGTCGGGGGTAAGCAAATGTATATTCCTAGGCTATGGACTTGGGGTGAAGGGATGCAAGCTATGGTGAATTGAGAAAGATTCACTTGGTTTTATGTTCAGTAAAGTTGTTACCTTCAACAAATCTACTTTGTTTCAAAAGAGGAGTGATAGATCAATTATGGAGAAAGATGTGGACAGTGCTCAGAAACAGGTGGAGCTTTAGGGAGAGCCTAGAGATGTTCAAGTGTAGTAAATGTGAAAGTGCCCATAGAGTCGCTAGATTCCATAACAGCTGACAATCGAGGTCACAATTGATGAAGTTTCGAGATGGTCAGCAAAGGTGCAATAGAGATAGTTTCGAATGCGTAGATGCAAAGAGAGATGACTAGAATGTTGTGAGTTACTCAGAGGAGTTAGACGAAAAAGCATCGAAGCCTTTTAACATGGAGTTGGGAAATTTTGTAAGTACCCCGCTTGCTGCATATTATTAGTGTAGTCTATCACTATGTACTTGGACGGAGGTCGAGCACTTGTCATGCTTCACATGCTAGGACCGTTGGTTAATTAAGTTATGTCGTGGATAATAGTACGCTTGATCTATCACATGCAATTAGGAAAATATATACAGTTTTTTTAGATGTACATTGCTATGCTCTGATGTGGATCCTCTTGATTATATTGGAGACGACAGACGTAGATGTGTGTTTTGGAGGATGTAGTTCAAGTAGTATAGTAGTAACTAGATTTGTGAACTTGCATCATGCAGGGAACCTGAAGGATGGTCGATTTCTGAGCAGTTACACCTTTGCTTTTGTTAGTGGAACTTTGTTTTGGAAGATGTCGTTGACAAACACGGTGACTATGAAAAGAGTTGAAGAGGTGGTGTGGTCTAATGATTTGATTAGTGATGTTGGCCGAGACATCAAGTTGATGTGGCGTTCAATAGAAGTCAAAGATATCACTAAAGATTCGAGTTAATTGATGATCGAAATTTTTGAGTTAGATCTAGTATGTCAAGATATGATGTGACTATGAAGAAGTTTCTTGCAACGGTGAGTCCTGCGAACATATGGACCAAGTTCATTCCTCTCAACAAGCTTGTGCTCAGCTTGGGCTTGATAGACATCTACAATGGTTGAGTGCCCATCAGGGTGTTGGGAGAGTTGAGATGGATAACGAGCACTATGACTTGGCTCAAACATTGAATCAATGTAAAGATTATTGAGAATATATATCTACGTTAAGCGGGTGATCTAGTTTGAGTAGGTTCCCTAAAATAGGTTCCTATTTTAGACAGGAATATATGAGTATGTATGTATGTATGTAGGTAGGTACATTCTTCTCTTGCTATTAGATAGAGTAGAGCAAATAAGAAGAGTATTAGATTTTCTTTTTGAGAGTTTTCTAAATGAGTTATTTGTCAGAGATTGTGAGAGAGTACTTGTGGGTTTACTTTGGGCTTAATTTAAGTGTGGGAAACACTAGATCCTATAAGCATCTAACTCTTTGATTATCTGATTATTAGTGGATTATTTGCTACTAACTTTTCCTATGGAGTTGGTATTGACACTTGGACCGAACCATGTAGATCTTTGGTGTTCTTTATTGTTCTTCGTTTATTTCTCTAGTGATTTATCATTGATTTAATTGTAAGATCTATTAGTGTTTCCGCATTATATTACAACAGACTCCATAGGTAAAGAAATGACCTGTTTTGTGTGCAAAAAACCAGAACACATCAAATCTTAATGTCTGCCGTGGAAGAAAAAGAAGGGAAAATATGAGAAAAAGAAAACACTGGAAGATTAGACTTGGAGCGGCACAGAGTGCGAATCTAGTAGCGACGAAGAAAAAGAGGAGGCGAACCTCTATTTGATGGCAGACATCAATTTTGAGGAAGACAAAGATAGATTCTCTGAAATTTCCTTTGACGAGATGCACAAAATGCTAAAAGATATGTTTAATAAAATAGGAATGCGTCGTAGAGAAAATGGTGAGCTAAGAAAGAAATATCTCCGTTAAAGGAACATGAAGCTTTACATAAGGAAGAACTCGAGATTATGCAGAAGGAAGTTGCTTCAGTAAAACAAAACAAAGAGGGGCAATGCATTTGTCACAAAGGAACTAATTGAAATTCGCAAAAAAGTTTCTTTGAGTTCGGAAACTGTCGTAAAGATTTTATCTAGTCAAATGCCTTAAGAGAAATCTAGATTAGGTTATGAACCTCATGAAAATCGAAATCCTTTCAAAGAATAAAACTATGGAAGTCTGCCATGGATATCGATCACATTTTAGAATTCACTTTGCAGAACCCAGAGGCGCACGATATTTCTCATGCACAAACTGTAATGAACCAGGTCATTTCAAGTAAAATTGTCTTAAGAAAGGCAAGAAAATATTTTGGAAATCAGTGCAACGTCATCTTTTGCTTCTAACAAGAAAGGACCCGAATATATTCGGGTACCAAAGAAGAAATGAATCGATTCTTTCTGGTAGAGATACAACCAATCCAAGAAGAAAAGGTGCAAATGATACCTTCATAGTGGATGCTTGTGACATATGACTGGAGAGCCGCAACATATAATGCGGAAACACTACATGTTGAATTCAGATATTGTTTTGTCAACATAAGAAAGGGGGAGATTGTTGAAAAAAAATACTCTATATTATTTTGAAGATGACAAAATAATTCGCTACTAATACATGCATTGTATAGAACTAACTTGCCAATGCACATGCCAATATGCAGAAGGTATGGGGAACAGGAACTTTTGAAGGCTGGTGGTGCTCTGCTTCTATAGAATGTGAACATGATACTAGATGTAAAGGGTGTCTAAAGCTACAAGGACCCGTGTAGAAGGCGAACAAGCTGTAAAACGAGGGATTCGTTAAAGCTTGGATGGACTAATAGAAGGTGAATAGCTGTATGGAACTAGAAGACGTCAATATGCTTGGAAATACCAGTGTAGGAGGTGAATAGTCAGTAAAGCATGAAAAGACTGGAGGGATCGTATGTAGAAGCAGCTCCTGCTACAGACGGAGTAAAAGACGTGTTAGATGCTTCTACATTCCCGCATAAGAAGATCGATATTCTTTGTTAACAGAGTTGGTCAACCCAAGAAATTATGACCCACTTGGATGACTTCTTCTAACGAATGCCACATTGCGGAAATTGTTCATACTACTACTAATGCTCTACGTACTCCAATTTGGGTTGGGTTTCGTCCAAGCTCAAACTTAAGACATTCTTAAAAGAGGTTCAACACAGAATCTCACTGAATAAAAAATTGGCTGAAATTGGCAACAATTTATTATACTTTCTAGCAATGCATTGAGGACATGTAACAATGTATGCTTGATAGGACTAATCGTCGTTCTAGAGAGCCCCAGATCCTCCGTTACGCCCGCCTCAGCAGGCGATGAATAACCAAACCACATTATAGAAATACGCCACCAATTATGGTAACTTCTACTCGGTAGAGTGTAACCTTATAAGAAACTATAGCCTAAATAGAGCAGCTGTCTAGGATATCACATTACAGAGAAAAAAAAAAAGGTCAAGTACCCTAAAATTGGTTTTTCAGAAGTATCTGTTCTGAAAAATGCAATCCCAAATAGTGAAATCTAATAATTTCATGTCTCTTTGCCAAATTGAGTTTCCATAACACACTTGATGGATCCTAAAGAAGCATCTTGAGTCATTTAATGTTGTCCGAATTATGACATTCTTAATCTTGAAAAATCCAGGTCAGCATAATAACTTTAGCCTATTAAACCATGTGATCCACAACTAGCCACGCAAAGGTGCTTCTGCAACATTATTACCTTTCGCTCCCCACACGTCCCACCCAACAACCGAAAACAATGAGATATTCAACAAGAATTGCAGACATAGCTCTTGCTCGTTGCAACATCAGACGAATGCCACAACCGAAAAGAACCATTTTTTGAATCAGAATGAAAGTTGCTAAGGACAAACATTGGACGAGCAATTGGTTTCTTCCTCTTTCTTTTTCAAACGAAACATTCCCTCGAATTTGAAGAACCTGTGACGGGAATGCCAAAAAAGAACAGAAAAAAGAGGAAGCAAAAGTGCTCAACAGAAAACAGAGCTATGGCTTCTTAGTGATCAAACTACATGCCCGCAATTAACGAAAATGTTGATGCGATGATTCTCACAGTGCACCCGGAGACAAAAGACCCTCAAACTGCAACGAGCGTGCTAAAACCGACGAGAGGCATGGCCGAGGGATCACTCGAAGACATGGATTTGCCATCGTTGCCGAGAAGCAGAGAGCTTGTTCACAACCCATCTTCTTCTTGGCTCTCTCTCTCCGTCTGTCCGTTTCGTATCTCCTGAAAAACTATGACTTGCTGAAAATGAAGGCGGCAAGACTCAGCTGCCGGTGCATATAAACATAGAGGACAGTGGATTGGTTTGAGAGAGAGACGGAGGAGAGAGGGCAGGGGGTGAAAATATTAGGTAGTTTGGACTGCAACGAAGGTCCCATGGTCCGCTCCATTAGTTCATTGCCACGTGTCCAGCAGGGTTGCTTTTGCTTTTTTTTTTTCTTCTTTCTTTTGCGTGGAAACACCTTTAGGGGAAAATTTCAAATACATGCCAGAAATTTGCTCATTTTGTATAAAAAAAAAAAAAAGGCCCAAAGGACCGAAGTGGCCACTTAGTCTTAAATAAGAGTCACCCCTAATAGAGGACAGTGGATTGGTTTGAGAGAGAACTTGCGGGTTTGGACTGCAACGAAGGTCCCATGGTCCGCTCCATTAGTTCATTGCCAAAGGGTTGCTTTTTGCTTTTTTCTTCTTTTCCAATCAGGGAAAATTTCAAAACATAGACTAGGGCAAATTTTCTTTTATATTCGGGCCAGCCAAATCTTCACCAATCAGCAACTAGACTAGGGGCAAATTTTCTTTTTTATTTTTTTTTTTTTCTTCTTTTTTCTAATTTTCTTTTTGTTTTGTTTTCTTTCTTTCTTTATCTTCTCCGGGCCTCCATTTTCTGCATATCTCCTCCTATGAAGGGCCTCTCTCTCGCCACCGACCTCGACATTGATGCTTTCGACCTCGTCCGCCCCCCGCCCCCCTCCCTCAACAGCAGCTCCAGCACCTTCATCGTCAGACGGAGGTTGATCTGAGCCCTAGATTGAGCACACCGACTGCTTCCCTACCTAGGCCAGCAACACAGGCGTCGTTGCTGAGGGGCATGCTAACATTCGCCATCAGTCCCTAGTGATATTGATGAAGGGACCAAGGAGCTTGTTTGTATAGCTGTTGGCAACAGCAACGATGATGGCGAGGTTGTTGGCGGTCGGGTCAAGCTATATCAGGCCAGTGATGAACTTGATGAACATGTTTGGGTGGGCATACGGGGAGTAGCATCGCAAGGTGAGGCCGGGAAGGCAATGCTGGTGAGGGACCAAAACTAGCCAAGATACGGGGCCGATGTGAAGAACGGCCCTCGATTCAGAGAGAGAGAGAGGGGGGTTAGAGAGAGAGATTTTTTCTGAAATTATGAATCCCCCTTTTGGATTTTGGAGGGAAAAACTGTATATTCTCTGGCAACTTTGAATTTTGGTAGCTCAAAATGCTTCCTTAATGACTAACGCTTCTTCTTATTGGTCGAATTCAAGTCACTTGGATTGGTGACATGTCAAGATGGATGGTCAAAATCAAGTGGGTAACGGATGGCCAAGATTTGCCCTTCACTTGGATTCATGACAGCTTACTTAATGATTAAGCAATGGCATTTTTGTGATTTTTTGAAACTTGGGGAGGCAGCGGATCGGCCGATCAAACTTGGCTGGAAAAAATGTGTTGGTCAATGTTGGTCAAACTAGGTTGACTCGATTGGACCGGGTTGACTTGGGTTTGAATTGAATGAACCGGTTCGAATTTACTTCAATTTTTGAGCAATTTGGTTTATTTTCATTTGATGGCTTGACTTTAATGACTAATTGGATCTAATTGCAAATTTTATTAGGCTTTGGCTAAGTGAATTAGATCAAATTTGTCAACGGTTCAAATTGAACTGGCTCAATTTAATCAAATTGACTATTGATATCTCAATTGAATTACTTTGCCTCGATTGCACTATAGATAATGCCAATTTTATCCCAATTGATTCAATTCATGCAAATTAAGATTTGGTTCAATTGACAAGGCTTTTGTGCTCAATTACTAAAATTTTGATTTCGATTGAGTCAAATTGTCTCAAATCGTATGGGATTGGTTTAATTGAATAGACTTGTGGCACCTCAATTCTCTTAATTGGTTTTTACATGATGGCATGAGTTAGACCATGAAATGTAATTGAGGTTTAATTATCAAATTGAACCTCAATTAATCAAATTAAACCTTAGATTGTTATGGGTCAAAGTGAATTATGCAATTGGATAAACCCGTCTTGCCATCACTAATTGGTCAAATTGAGTCCAATTGTTGTGATTATGTTAAAATTGGCAGTGGAATTGAGTTGCCTCTAAATAAATTAGACTCAATTTTGGCTGAAGTGCACAATTTATGAAGAATCAATTGGAACCTCTAATTAGGGCCAAAATTGAGGAAATTCACCGCTAGCGTTGAATCTCGAAATTGGCTTGGCAATGGAATGTGGAACAACCTCTCGATTAAATATTGTCAAGGAATTTATTTCTAAAAAATGACTAGAAATGAATGAATTTAGATTTTTTGTCGATTGAAATTCGAAATTCCCAATTTGGGGAAAAGTCAATTTTTGATCAATTTTCGCAAATTTGATGAGTTCAAAGTCAAATTAAGGTAAAAATGAGTTGATTTGATGATTTGTAGTCCTTTTATTTTTTTGAAAATTGACACGATTTGACTTTAGTTGTTGATCAGAAAGTGAACTCTAAAGACTTCGTTGGATTATTGATAAAATCAATGTCTTGGTATAAGCAGAACACTATGAGACTAACATTAACTTGAAAAACACTAAAATGATTTTTTTTTACCTTTATATGATCTGTTGGCTAAAAATCAAATGTCAATAGTGATCTATCAAAGTCATGTAGTACTGACTCTCTTGCATTATTTCTTTTTTCTTTTTCTTTTTTGGTTTTGCTTTGTACTTAGGAAATTGATAGGACCTTCCTTCAATCTCATGAGTTTCGTAATTGTTGAAAGTCTAATCCCAGTTAGTTTTTACGTTTTTCGTTCAGATAATCCCAGTCAATTTCCCCATCAATCTAATGAAGCTTTCAATACAGCCTTGGATGGTCATACTATACAGAGACTTGCCTAATATAGGTTCGGTGAGCTTGAAAGGGCTACTTATATTCAGGTCGAACATTGAACCGATTGCTTCGTGATTGAATTAAATTGAAAGATAGACACGGCGATTGAGGATTGGCATTATCTAATTGAAAGAGCAGAATGATCGTGCAATCTAAACTGAAAGAATTTCGCATGATTAATTGTTTTAGTGCACACCATTGAATTTAGATTACACGATTGTTTAATTGCTATACTTGCAGTTATGCAAAGCCTATGTTTTTGTTGGCCTAGCCTTTGTTTGTGTGATTACTACAAATGTCAAGTTTTCGGAGCATCTGGGTTCATGCATTCTGTAGGCACATAAGATAACACCATGTAAGAGGGAATCAACGGTTCTAAAGAGAGGGGCTCAAATATAAATAGGGGTGCCCATCCCTCATTTGGACAACCCAAGAATTAAGCAAAATAAAAGTATTCTTGAGAGCTTCTCTCTCCAAATACATTGTAGAGAAAGGTGATTCAAGGGTCTAAGTGCCCTACGATTGGCCATTTCATCTTTCTGTTTGGACAAACTTGCTTGCATTTTCTTTTCCAGTCTAGAGATTCTTGCTTTGTAGATTCTAATGTTTTCAGCAAGCCAGAAGATCTCTCTTCTGTAATTTTAGTTATACGGCTTGAATAATCATAAGAAAGCTTGTTAATGTTTATTGCATACAATGAGAATTGTAATTCTCATTGGCTTCTAGTTGCTTATTAGGCAACTCCAACTGGTCTTCAATAGCCCAACATTTCAGCATGAAGGAAACTCCTCTCAGACTCGACCTGATCAATTAAATGTAGAAGCTCCTCATGTTTCTTTTCTGCTGAACCAGCACTGACATCACTCATGTTAAATACAGCAAATGATTTTTGTACTACTTCCTCATGAGCCTCCCTCATACTGGCTTCCTCCGGTGGCTTAGATTGGTCAAAAGTAGACATTCAGTAGTTGAATCATAAGCTCTGTGACACTCGGCTTTTCAACACTCTGCCATAACGATGACTGTAACAGTCCGGATTTTGGTCCATTTTTGGGGATTTATAAAGCAGTATTTATTTCGGTCAAGGCGCTTTATAATAAAATTTCCCGAGAACCCATCACTCTCGGGTTCTTGTTTTTAAAATAGAAATTTTGCTAGAATACTTTTCGATCGAATTTGGCCGTTAATTTAGACCACGAACTTGGCGATCGATTTCCGGGGAGTTTTGGGACGAAATAAATTGGACGGTGTCGATATTATTGCAGCCAGTGTCGAGGTTATCGGGAAAAGTGAAAAAGTGAATTTTTGGACCGGGTGCAAATTTGGACTGGTAGACCTCCCTCATAGTGCGGTTTGGGTTATTTTATTTTGACCGTGTGCCCTAGAATTTTGTCGGGATTTATTTCAGACCATTAGGCCTTTTTCCGAAGTGGAATCGGGACTGATTAGTTGATTTTTGATTTAGACCGTGTCCATTGATTCGCGCTTAAAAATTTAAATTTGTTCTTTCTCTCTCCTCTCTCCTCTCTCTCTCTCGGGAACCCCCCCCACAGCGTGTCCCCTCTCTCTCTTCCTTTTTCCCCTCTCTCTCTCTCTCTCTCTCTCTCTCTCTCTCTCTCTCTCTCTCTCTCCCCCCCCTTTTTCCCGAACCCACGCACCCCCCCCCCTCACGTCCCCCCCCCCTGCATGCATGCCCCATTCCCCCCGACATCTCTCTCTCCTCTCTCCTCTTTCCTCTCTCCTCCTTCTCCCTCTTCTCTCTTTCCTTCTTCTTCTTCGTTGGTCCCACCCTTGGATTCGCTTTATGCTCATTAATTATTTTGTGATTAAATTAGATTATGTGGTGTTCTAATTGGGTTGAATTAGACTGATTAAAGTAGAGTGCTTGGGTGGAAAATTAGCGGATCGACTTGAATGTCGGGTCCGGTGGAATTGGACAAGCGGCGTGAATTGGACTGAGTTGTGAATGTGAGTTGTTTGGCGTGGAATTTAATTAAATTGAGTGGCGCGGTGCTCGTCAGGAGAGATTAAGCCCGGATCGATCGGAGGGTCGCGGACTTGGGACGCGGTTGACGGGCGGTCCGCGGAAGGCTTGATCGCCGCCGTGCCAATTGGATGCGGGCTTGAGACGTGTTGACGGTGGCCCGTTAAAGGTGTGATTGGACCGGGACGTATTTACGTCGGTCATTGGAATTGCTTGAATATCGTGGCTTGGGACGTGTTGACGGCGGCCACTGGAATTGAGTGATTGTTATGGCTTGGGACGTGTTGACGGCGGCCATGGGGATTGATTGAAATGTGAGGCTTGTGAGCCTGTGAGATTGAATTTGAGGCGCAGTGGCGCGAGTTGTGAGAAAGATGTTGGACACGTATGTGATTTGAGTGTGTTTTGAATTGACTGGTTGAACGTGTGACTGGATTGATTGGTTGAGCGTGTGGACGCGTGTGCGTGATGTGACTGATTGGTTTGGTTCAAGGTGCGTGTGGATACTTGGTTGGATCGTTGATTTCGAGTGGAAATGTGTGTGCTGGTGATTGTGATGTGGCGGTGATTTATTCTTGCATTATTATGCTTGAACTAATATGCAGGGTTGGCACGAGGTTCGAGGCGAGGTAAGCCTTTCATGTGCAATTGACTGTTTCGACTGGTAGTGCGCATGTTAGATTGGTCTGGGTACGCATTAGCCTAGGTTAGGTTTAGGTTGTTGCTTATTGAGACTCTGTCTCACGGTTATTACATAACCACTTTCAGATCCGCGACCGTGATGGATTCAGAGAAGGACCGCCGGAGTACCACAGGGATTGAAGGATAGATCAGATTATCCCTGTATTTTGAGTACTCCTTTTTGTAGAGGAGATAGGCTTGTTAACCACCGCCCCCCCTCTTTTGAAAATTGTGGTTTAATTTTGGAAGCCGGGTTATCTTTGTAATATTGAAGCCTTTTTAATGTCGGATGTTTATTAAATTTCGTTGTCTATTCCTTAGTCATGTTTTTATTGTCTGGGTTATTCTACATGCTTCCGCTTGCGCATTTCTTTTGGATCGGCGACGCGTCCTGGGACGTCGCGTTCGAACGATCGACCGTGAACGGGATGTCGCGGGCTCGGTGGGGACCGAGGCGTGACAATGACATTGTAGGCACTGTGCATTATTCAAGGCCTCCAATAAGACTTTGTAATACCTACTAGAACAAGGCCAGTCTAGACAGTAGCCCCAACTTGCTTGGGCCTTGATCTCTCAAAACCAAAAAGGCCTCCAACCGAGATCTAAACTCAAGCCTCAATT
Organism: Syzygium grande; assembly: GCA_024733475.1. Classification (NCBI taxonomy): domain Eukaryota; kingdom Viridiplantae; phylum Streptophyta; class Magnoliopsida; order Myrtales; family Myrtaceae; genus Syzygium; species Syzygium grande. Next base: position 11,640,029 of record JAMXDD010000002.1, on the reverse strand, counting down.
TATCCATTGATATTTGATTGAGCCGCTGGAGATCAATTTCATTATTCAAAGGTCGCACAAGTGTGAAACATTCTCTATCTGGAAATAGAGCTCAAATAGATTGTCAATTCAATCGTGCTCCGGTCATAGCTCTTCTTTTATAATATTATGGATGTAAAACCTACATTTGTCCAGCGATGATATTTTGTAAGTTAAAATTGTCAAAGAATTAGTAAAAAAAATGTATAACTAAATTATTAATATAGCATTTTATTCATAACTCAAAATAATGTCAAAACATGGATATATTTAGAAAAATTGATGCCATTGTTTTTGAATTTTTAGGTATGTTGGGACTGGGCCCCTCCCTTCCCTTGCCAATCCAACCCTAACTTGATTAGGGATGATTGGTTTCAGGGTGGGTAGAGTTTAGACCTGGAACCCAAAACCTATCCTGTTACAACTGGTTCCCAGTTTTTGGAACCTGGAACCTACCCCATTTTCCCTAGACCCTGTTTTGGAATCTACCCTATTTTTCCGATCCGATTTCAGGGTCTACCCGATAACCTATTTTTTTGTTCTTTTTTTGGTTTCAGAAATTTGTAGCAAAATAAACAATCCACAAGCACCGTGTCCAGCAATTGACATGCTCCCTTTGACATGTTCACAAGTGCTCTGTGCTTCTCGAAGTAATAAAAATGAAAATGATGAAAATATATCAGCTAATGCATAATCCTGTCAATTAGTTTCAAGCAAAGAAAGTTCACCAAATATTCACCCACAACGGATGGATAACACACAAAAGAACTAACCATGCTAAAACCCTCTAATAACTCTTTACTTCTGCAATTGAAAAGTCAGTGCTTTAGTAAAATGAAAATGATGAAAAGCACCACTGTTCCTAGGAGAAGACAATAACAAGACCCATCCTAAGAGACCAATTCAGCCACAGCTCCATGAAAATGATGAAACAGCAAGACCCAACAAAGTTCTTGCATTGCAACCATCCAAAACCATCACAGGCATGGTAAAAAACCTGAAATTCATACACAAAGAAAAATTAACTAGAAATCATGCTCTAAAGACAAATACAAATATGCCGATTAATGAAGTCTATTTACTCACCACAAAATCGGAGTTTCCACAAAAGAAAGTCTATTTACTAATGATAATATCCTCGGTAAGACAATCCAAATCTAAAAATCAAAAAACATATTAAATAAAGTATTCACTTAATAGATAAATATGTGAATGAATTACAAAATAAAAAGAAATAATGAAATATACATGACTTACCCCACTCAAACTTTTCCGCGTTCTCAATGCACTTTTCAACATTAATCGGCACACGAACGGCTCTCAACCAATCTTGAGTGCAAATCAAACCTTCCACCACTTTAAGAGTCAAAGAACTTCGAAAGCCGTCAAGCACATGTCCCAATGTATTAAAAGCCGACTCCAAAGCAACGGTAGTCATGGAAATGGACAAACCATCCCGAGATATCAAAGATAAGATTTTATACTTTGACCCACTACTCTTCCACCACATCAAAAAGTCCAAATTAATGACATCTTCGCTTTCGGCTTCAAGATACTGATCAAGCTCAGATTTGTTTTCATTAAGCACTTTTTTCTTCGCGTGAAGAAAGCTTTTATGCCAAGCTTGAATGTCATCCTCATTGTTACCTTCATTTTTATCAATATTGGCATTGGACCCACTACTACTAGTACTTACGCTTGGACCACCAAAATGTTGTTTACTAGAACGAACAAATGATTGCTCATAAAAGTCATACAAACGCTCAAAGGCAAGCTTCACCTTATCATGCATCTCATCAATTTTTGCTTCATCATTATAAATTTGTCCATAACAGAACTTCACATAATTCAACTTTTTTTGTAGTATCCAACAAAATTGCAATCAACACCATGATGTTTACTTTATCCAAACTCCCATAATATTTGTTAAACTTCTCCTTCATTTTTAAACCCATAGCTTGCAGCTTAGGCTCCAGAGAATTCGTCGAATGATTCAAATATTTATACAAAAAAGCTATACCCTCAAAATAATCATTTGAAGTAACATATGAACTTCTTGACATTCGTTAACTGGCATCATAAAACTATTTCAGAAACTTAGAAAGAATGATGGCATTTTCCCAATCTTCATTTCGAGGAGAATTATTGTCAATCTCCCTTAAGAAAGATGAATCATCGTCTTCCATCCTTTTAAAAGCTTTCCTATGCTTTATAGCTATATCTAACATTAGGTAAGTGGAGTTCCATCTAATAGAAACATCGAGACAAACTGAACCCTTGTATGTAATCCTCGTACTTTCAATACAAGATTGAAATGTTCGAGCTCTCGTCAGGAGAACTCCTCACATACCTAACTACATTTTAAATACATGCAATAGAATCATGCACCTCATTCAATCCATCTTTTACAATCAAGTTTAATAAATGAGCAGTATACCTCATATGTAAAACATCACCATTCAAGATCAAAAACCTTTCCTTTGAAAATTTTTCCTTCAAATAACTAACAGCCACATCATTAGTACTAGCATTATCAACGGTTATTGTGGACACCTTCTTTTCTATTCCCCACTCGTAAATGCATTTCTCCACCATTTTCCCAATCTCACTACCCTTATGACTATGCATCACTACAAAATTGATGATTCTTTTATGCAACTTCCAGTTTTCATCAATAAAATGTGCAATGAGACATAAATAGTTCAAGTTTTGCATTGAACTCCACATATCAGTCATTAGTGTAAATTAAGCTTACCAAAGTAAGCTTTCAAACAAGTTCTTTTACTCAAATACAACTTTATACAATTTCTAGCCACCGTAAATCATGATAAATGTTGGAATAGAGGCTGTAATTCAGTGACAAAATCACAAAAACCGACATGCTCAACCGTGGAAAAAGGTTGTTCATCAATAATGATCATCCTAGCAAGCATGTGCCTACAACGTTCTTAATCAAACTTCCACGTTGTTAAGACACTACCATCACCAGTATTTTCCCCTACCTCACCAATGACGTCTTTGTTATGTGATGCAAACAAGGTTTGCTTCTTATCCGTACGAGGATACTTTTTGCAGGTTCTCAAGTGCTTCCACATACTAAATGTTCCATGATCAACAAAGCATTTATACTCTTTCCCATAGTGAATGCAGTTTACCATAGTTACTTTCTTTGTGTTCTCAGCTATGATTTTTGAAAAATTATCCCATGTCTCCAATTGATTAGCTCGCTTTTTACTAAGAGGAGGACGGGAGTTAATTACCCTCACCTTGTTATCACACTCACGGTTGTAGAGCCCACTTCAGCAGCTTCATGGAATGGCAATTCCATGAGAGGACTCATTTCATTATATCCATCCGCTTCCATTGATATGTCTTTGTCTTGATCCATCAACTGAAATTAAACTATACAAAGTCGGTGATCTCTGAGAAGACAAATTTCACAACAACATATGTTTAACAATCATAGAATAAGAAGTTTGTAACTCTTCATTTGTGTAATAATAATTACAGCCACAAAGCATAGCGAACCAAAGTCAAGTTGAGGAAAACTCCTAATGAATTTTAAAGCTAACGAAACTTTCTATGTTTATCTCGTGAATTTGACATACATTCCATTCCGGGTTAATATATTCTAGAAGTTTAGAAGGAAATATCAAACTTTACAAGTTCTCATAACTAAAAGTTCAGACTTAGAATGAGAAGTTCAGACTTTATCATAAAAGTCATTCAAACTCTAAGTTTGAAAGACTTGTTAGATTACTAAAGACCTATGCTGACTTTGAACAAAAGCAAGAACCAAAAATTCTTTAGACTCAAAATTTTTCAGAACCAAACACAACAGCTAGTGATATGGCATAAATTTCACAAAGGAAAGTTTTGATTGTCTCAATCTAAAGCTATAATTGATTGACAATAAAACATTATGACAAGTATGCACTACAACGGATAAAGCTCTACTTATGAAAATCAAGATTCTGATTGTATGGGCGACTAGAATCAGCGGGATTCTGATTTTGTCAGCAAACGGCTACTCAATCTATTTTATACAAATTTGTCCAAGATAGAGATTGGAAGATGATCCTTTGAAGACTGTCCAACGGCTAGTTTGGAAGTGGAGGAGTATAAAAGGATATCAACGAGGAGCAGAATGAATAAGAATGAAATTGAGAATCAACAAGTCTAAAATCTGAGCATACTTCGATCATTTCTCTTGTCTTTCGTGAGCTAAACACTAAAATCTTGAGGGATACTTTGTAAGAGTGATTGTGTGAGATAGAGTCCTATCATCCACAATAGTGCTATCACTCAAAATCTATAATTCCTCTTGATTATATAGTGAAATCTAGCCAATAGGCTGTCAGCGTGGGAGAGTGGACGTAGACTTGCTATAAGCCAAACCACTATAAATTTATGTACAGTTTTTTTTATCTTTTATTTCTTTCTTTATATACTGCACACCAAAAGCACTGTCTATATAAACTATTTTGAATCTAAATTTTATTTAGACTGTACTGTGATTAATCATTTCTGCTATAAATTGATCAAAATTGTTCAAAATCACCTATTCATCCCCCCTCTAGGTGATCATTTCTAGCTACATCAAGTCAAACTCTTTGCTCTTGTTTCGCAATGGATTGCTCATTGATCCAGATCAAAGGGCATGCATCAAAATATGTCAAATTCGGACGAGAACAGGCAAGAAACAGAGAGTTGAGAACAAAAACCTCTCGGGCCCTTCATCAGACATATATAGAATCGCACTCAAGAGTCAAGACACATGCATAAATTCTCCATAGAGAGTTTTTTGGCAAACTCTTAGGCCCCTTATTAGAACCGTGCTCAAGACCAGACTCAATAGCATAGATCTGCTAGATTCTATTATTAGAAACTGCGCTCAAGATGAGATCTCGCGATCAACCTACGTCGACTTAGATGCCATACAAACAACAAAAACCTTGTCACCTGACAACGAACATGACAATACCACAACCACGGGCCGGAGAAGAAAACCAAAAAGCATAGAGACAATAGGTGAAGCGAGCTGGGTTGCCTAAAAAAGTACCAAAAAATTCAATTGCAGACTCACCTTTCTCTCAATAGTTGCGTCAGAGTTGGCAACAACAAGGCGAGAGGCGACGTGAGGCGTTGTGTTCTTGCGGGCTGTGGCGATGAGAAGCAACAAGCTGGGTTGCGGTGGACCGAGCGGCGGCGCTGTCACGCCCCAAACCCCTATGGGCTCGCAACATCCCCTGCTCGGTCGAATGGTTGCAACGTCCGGGAACGCGTCGACCCAACCCAAACATCAAAGCCACATGCGGAAACGGCTATTAAAACCCGGACAAAAAGATGATGACAACAGGGTAGAACACCATAACGATCAAACAATAATAGCAACATTTCATACAATATTACTGCACCAAATATACAAACATTATTTTACAAGCGTAAAATGCAATTAAACATCCACAGTCACCGGCTTAACAAAAAAAAATCAAGGGTCAGGTTATCTTAACTTCACTATCGGTCAACCTATTCTACACAATCCCTAAAATTCCCTAGGGAGAGCTTAAGGGTCGCCCTTCTCCATTCAGCTCTTGATTCATCCGGCTTGATCCTCCGGAAAATTTCTTGGGCATCGCCTACAATTCCACTAGGCACCATGGCTGCTCTTCGTACTTCAAAAAGAGGAATCGGGCTCCCTGGGTTTATGGCTGGGGGTCTGAAAGTGGTGGTTATACAACTATGAGACGAATCTCAATAAGTGTACAACCCAATCCTCACGTAGGCACTCACGTGCCGCTAGGCGAAAAACACGCATAACACATGACAATCAATCAAACTAACAACCACATCGACCCTACACGGAATCCATCATACACATCCCTGCACATTAGACAATAACACAATCAACATATCGCAGTAATGAATCATAGACGCGCATGTGCCTCAATTATAAGATAAAACCCACTTAGGCATGTCCCATACCATACCTAGCAGTTTTTACCCCATAATTAAACATCACATCTCGCGATACAAACACACTCGCACACTGACTCACACCACGCATTACTTTCGCAAACCTCGCACCTCAAGCCAATTCCCGCTCATTCTTAACTTTTCCACCACTACCGCGCCCGCGTAAAATGCATCAGGCCAACAGTCTTCCGACCTCGTTAGGCATCGACACCCCATCGGGCCGGGCATCATCATCTCGTCAGGGATGGCATCGTCCCGCGTAAACGTACACGCCTCAAGACAGGATCCTACACATTTTCCTTCTACCGCGTCCACGTAAAACGCATCAGGCCAGCGGTCTTTTGACCACGTCAGGCATCGTCACTCCATCGGGTAGGGCATCGTCACCTCGTCAGGGACGGCATCGTCATGTGTAAACGTACACATCTTATGACGGATCTTTTCCAACCAATCCTACATCTCTGTATCCTCGTTCCACTCAAACCACACATACACACAGCCAACCACACCCACGGTCATACGGAACCTCACGCCTCACACACACTCCACAAATGCACATTCTCGTCACACGAATACCACACGACCACACACACTTAGCACATGAATCCATTGCACATTCACCCCGACAGACCACTACACTTCACGGCTACACACACACGGCACACGGCCACATCACATTCAGCCCAATACACAAACCAAACCAGCCAATAACAACAAACAATACCAATACCCCAAGAAGCCCAATCAAGCCACAACAATCCCAATCCATCACACCAATTAACCCCGATCGTTCCACAACATCACAGCCCTAATTAAGCCCCTCTTTTGAACCTCGAAATTTAATTGATAAAACAGTCCATAACGACCCAAACATCCAGCCTTCAATTCAGTCCCAAACAGCCACCTAATCTACCCGAACCAAGTACTACCCAAGTCCTATGATACCCGAGGTCCTAGGTAACATTTGGGGTAGACACTTACCCTAAAAGAGAGATAACCTAGCTTGAATAGAGGGCTAGAACAGCCGGCCCAGCCAGCAGAAGCCGAACAGGGGCTTGCTGGGCTCACGCACGGGGGAGGGAGAGAGAGAGAGAGACCGATCAATGGGGGGTAAGGAGAGAGAAAGTGAGAGTGAGAGAGAGAGAGAAAAAAGAAAAGATTAAATTATCTATCCCTAATAATTGCAACCTAAAAATTACCAAAATACCCTTCCAACTACCCCTTCGATTCAATGGCCGAGATTTAATCTTATCCTCATCCGACGGCCCACATTAAATCGTATCCGACAAGCCAAAGTACAAAAATGTAATTATCCAAAAAGGGAGATGGCCATTCTTGTCCTTCATATTTTCAATAAACAGGATATTTTTAGCTCCCGACTCAATCAATCCTTAAAATTCGTTCGCGGTCGGGGGCAAAATGGTAATTTTTCAATTTCGAACAGAAATTCCAATTTTTGTCCATACCAATCCCAAATATGTGTGGGCACTCAAAAATGGTGTCGGCCGCGCAAAATAGTCATTTATGCCCTCGAAAATTGGCTTCAAAGTCTTGAGGGGCAAAATCGTAATTTTGCACTTCCGGATCAAAATTTCATTTTTTGACTGTACACGCTCCAAATATGTGTGACCACCCTAAAATAGCATCAGCCTTGAAAAATAATCTCATACGGCCTCAAGAATTGATGTCGAAGTCCAGAAGGGCAAAATCGTAATTTTTTCGGTCTAGAACCGAAATCCATTTTTTTGCAGAAATGGGTGGCCCCAAGGTTGGCCAAGTCAAAAACGTCATCGGCCGCTCAAAATTGTCACTTTCAAAATTCTCGATTCCCGGGCCCGAATTCCAAGAAATGACTAGAATCGAACAATCGCGATTTTAGCTTATCTCTAGCTAACAAGTGGCTCATTGAGATTACGCGCTCTCGACCCGTGATCGATACTAAGTCAAATCACATTTAAGTTTTGCTCGAACCAAGGTGACCTCGATTGTTATGTAATTATGAGGGTCTGTTGCTAGTTCTCTTCGGATACGATCAATCAATTAGATCAGTTTTGGTTGACCCAAAACATTCCCTCGTCAATTCTTATGGTCGAAGGTCAAACCAAAGTCGAGTTCTTTGGTCGTGCGAACTTAGTCTCGTAATGGCCTTACCCCTAAGGTTAGCATCTTGTGAATGCGCCGTTCCGGGTGAAATCTCACTATAAGTGCCTTGGCCAAAATATTCATTTCATGAATCCCGGGGAAATGATCGAAAATTCAGATTGTTCAGTAGCATAGTAGCCGCGGGTGACGAGTTGGGATATGGCAATTGAGGTGAAGTAGCTATAGCGACGAGCGGCGACGAGTTGGGTTGTGGCGACTGGGGCGGCGAGCAGCCGCGGTGACAAGTGGCGACGAGTTGGGTTGCAAGGAGCAGCCGTGGCGACGAGATGCCTGCAATACAGGACAAGGCGGGTTGCAATGACGAGGCGTTGCAAGCTGCGTGACTCAAGTCATGACGGTGCGACAGCGGATCGACAAGTTGGGTTGTGGTGGCGGTCGTGGCGGCGATCGTGGCAACAAGATGCTTCTGGTGGGTTGTTGCTGGCGACGTGACGATGAGCTGGGTTGTAGCGAGCAGCCGCGGTGATGAGTTGGGTTGCGACAAGCAACCACAACAATGAGTAAGGTTGTAGCAATGAGCAGCCATGGCGCGGCGGCGAGCTGCCTCGTGACGAGTTCTTGCGAGCAAAGCGAGAAGGGCCGAAGGAAGGGGACTCGCTCGCGAATTGGAAGACTCGAGGGGAGATTGAGAGAGACAAATGCTAGGGTTTTATTAGAGTAACTTAAAACTGGTTCTAAAATCGATTCGGGCGAGATTTCACTTAGACTCGGGAACTAGATCGGTTACAACCGGTTCCCAAAAAAAGAACACCTTCGGACGGTTCAAGCAGGGGAACCGGTTCCCGGACCTATTTTTCAGGTAGACCGGTCTGGTTCTTGAGTAAATCCGGTCAGTTACACACCCCTAAACCTAATGCTATAGCCAAAATGGCCAGTCACCCAACCTTCTCAAATAGTAATTTATAGTATTCGGTTAAAAAAAAAAAAAAATTTCAGTATGACTAATATGACCCTCGAAGAAAAGTTTCTTTGAAAGACCCCATTCGGAGAAACGTCCCATGGAAGAGAGGAGCTTCACTTAATTATATGAGAAAAGATTGAATTTCAATGACCCTCTCCCTCCTTGTTCATGTTCAACCATAAAATGAGTGATGATCAAAATGAGTAAGGAACCTTCGCTTTGCGTGGCGATAAATTGAGTCGCAAATAAAAAGAATTGTTCATTCTTTTGTCTTTCTTAAATATTTCGTTGTGATTTACTCTCTGTTGATTGTTCTTGCTCGATTTGTCCTGTGTCCGGTGGGCAATCTCCATTGAAATTGGCCATTTTATTTTTATTTTCTTGTGTTGCTTATTCTTTTCTAAAGTTACCCATAGTCAATCCGATCCCTAAACAAATACCCACCCACTAACAATTTTTAATCCAAAAAATACTAAAAGCATAAATCACCTTTCATCCGATGATCATTTAAGGTGCGTTTGATAATCATTCTGTTCGCGGAAATAATTTCTGATCATAAATGGTTTTTTTTATTCTATTTCAAATGCATAGAAATTATTCCTGAGCATTTGAAGGTTTTTGGTAACTGCCCAAAATTTCTATTTTTGGAATAGAAAAAAGCATAAATGCATTGGGTAGCTGCACAAAATTTGTATTCCAAATTTTTTTGATTTTTTAAACTTGGTATTGAATTCTCATAGAGCACTCACCAATTTAATTTATTTATTGTAAGTGAAGGAAACATACTAAAAGCATAAATCACCTTTCATCCAATGATCACTTAAAAATGCGTTTGGTAACCATTACATTTTGTGGAAACAATTTTTACTCAAAAATGATTTATTATTCTGTTTCAAATGCTCAGAAATTGTTTCCGAACATTTAAAGGCTTTTGATAATTGATCAACATTTCTATTTTGAAATCGAAAAAGAAGAAATCGTTGAATAGTTGCACAAAATTTCTACTCCAAATTTTTTTTCTAGTGCTTTTTTTAAACTTAGTATTGCATTCTCATGGAGCGCTCACCAATTTAATTTATTTATTGTAAGTGAAGGAAACATGGTTATATGTATATACTTGGTATATACATGGTGATATGTATAAACATGGTATATACTTGGTATATACTTGCTCTCCACGTGCATTCGCTTAAACTTCTTCATATTCGGAACCGGGGTGAGGAAAATCACGGCTTAATAATGGGGTGAAGCAATCAATAACCACCATTATCGACTATTTGCGAAATCCTGCAAAGTCAGATGAACTTCAAGAGTAAATTGGTAAAATCCCCAGCTCTCTAATTTTCGCTTCACATTGATCTGCGGACCACACAACCCATTAACTTTGCTGCATACCACCGAATTGGATGTTGCACCGGTACTCTCTTGATCAAGAGTATGTAAAGTGTACCTCTTATTCCACCTACGAAACTAGAAAGAAATCGCTTTGGTATGATGATCTCTGTCATGACCATACAACCAAGGTTGGCCTGAAAGAATGTGATTAGCATCCATAGGCACCACATCATGTAAGGTCTCATAGGCACCACATCATGTAAGGTCTCATCATCCGGACTATTACCGAAATTAAACTTGAGCAAGCATCGAGATGTTGCTGGTGCGTCATTACCCTTCTTAAGCCACACAGCTTTTACAAGGCTTAGGATGCACTACAAAAAAGGCCGGGTTTAGCCACGAATTTTGCCACGAAAAATTAGGCAAAATTCGTGGCAAAATGAATTTGTGACGAAATTAGCGACGGAAAAAAATTCATCGCTAATAGGTCGTCATAAAATTTTGCCACGGAAAATTGCAATTTTCGTGGCTAATTTCTTGACGGAAAAATTCTTCTCAAATTTTTCGTGGCAAAATTCGTGGCTAATTTGTAACGAAAAAAATTCGTGGCAAAAATTTTGCTAATTAAAAAAATTTCGTGACTAATTTGCGTCGAAATAAATTCGTGGCAAAATTCGTGGCTAATTTGCGACGAAATAAATTCGTAGCTAATTTACGACATATATTCGTGGCAAAAATTCGTGGCTAATTTGCCATGAACATTATTAAATGGCAAAAATCCGTCGCTAATTTGCGGCGAACATTGTTAAACAATGCGACGAAATATTTTTCGTCGCAAAAGTCGAATGCTAATTATCCGTGGCAAAATGTCTCATATTTCGTGGCAAAGTTCGTGGCTAATTTACCAAAACCAATTTTTTTTTTATTTTTGCCACGAATAATTTCGTGGCAAAATCCGTGGCTAATTTGCTGCGAAAACTTTTAAATGGCAAAATTCGTGGCTAATTTTTGAAATTTTTTTCAATTATTTGCGACGAACTTATTCGTGACTAAAATTAGTGGCTAATTTCCCACAAAAAATTTTCGTGGCAAAATTCGTGACTAAATTTTTTTTTCAATTATTTGCAACGAATTTATTCGTTGCTAAAATTCAATGACTAATTTTTTTTTTTTTTGCGACGAACCGTTTTTTTTTGTCGAATTTTTGTGACGAACCGTTTTTGGTGACTCACTTATTTGTTGTAAAATTCGTGGCTAATTTGCCCTTTTTTTGGGTTTTTGCACGAAAAAAATTTGACTATTGCAACAGAAAAATTTAGCAACGAGTGTTGTTTATGAACGATTTCGATTAGAAATCTAATTAACATTGATAGAAAATTACAGTCAATACAAGAAGAAATCCCAAAAAGAAAGAAATAAAATAAAGTTCTAAATTAGTCAGTTCGCAAACTGTTCATCTTGCCAAGAAGTTCTTCCACGTTGTCTATAGTGTTCATCCTATCCATCCATCTGCAGTGCAAACATCACAATATCAAACTCCTAACCCCTGTTAATATTTCACATCTATTCAATAGCAGAAGCATGAAGATATAAGTACCTCTTGGAAATTTAAACTAGCAAGGATCATCAGCAGCATCATCATCATCAGCATCGTCATCAGCATCATCATCAGCATCGTCAGCAGGAATCTCATTATCATTATCATTGTGGCCATCACCTACTGGAGGAACGTCAAGACCTTGGAGGTTGAGGTGTCGCATGATCAATTGCAAATGTTGTTTCACTCCTATCATTTCTTCATCATACATACGATGTAATTGTCTCAGGTGGTTCAATTCTTGGTCCGTTCGCTCATCGCGTTGTGCCCTTAAAAAAGCCGCACTTTGGAGGATGAAGTTGCAGCAACCGGCGTTCTGTACATCCTTGACAAGGATCCCATCCCAAATATTTGACCTTTTCTCATTCCACCCGATGCCTCCATCCATAACGCCATCTTGTCAATCGATGGCTTGGACGCAGCACCACCCACCATCATCACCATCACCACTACCACTACCACTAGCAGCAGCCGTGCTCATTACAAGTTCATCATATTTGTCCTACATTAACAATATAGATAAAAATAAAAAAAACTTCATATATATGTAAATACAAAATATAACCTTACATACATACCTTAATAGCTTTTGCTCAATTGCGATCCATGTCTTATCTTTTTTTTTTACGAAAGGTGCGTTCAAATATAGCCATAAATGTTAGTTCCGTCCCCAATTCATGTGCCTACAAAATATAAACATAAATGAGTAATTATTAATTTAACTTACAACATGTCTTTTAAACATGACTTACCATTCTTTTCTATGCTCCCGATATTGATAGAGCCCCAAAGCATATGTGGCGGACCCTTTCTTTGGAACTAGAAGCTCGATTCTTTTTATTAACTTCACTGATTCTCTTATGCTTTTCGGTGTCCCAAGTTCTCTGAAATTTCGCCCAATTGTCAGCTGTAATAAAATCTGGCTTTTCTTGCTTTCTCTTTGCTCTATTCATCACATTTTGCATGTGATCACCGACTTTCTTCTTAAAAATTCTTTTAATTTCTCTCTCTTCCACTTCATCCCACCTGAACTTCCGCTGCAAGCAATCAATAGAAAAATAATTGTACACTTAATATACTAAATCGAACTTAGTTTGTGAGGAAATAGAATGACAAAACTTACCTTGAACTCATTCCACCACAATTCCTTTACTTCTTTTGGAGTGGTCGTCCAAGTACTATATTGCCCCATCCAATGGTTATTAATTATTTTATTAAGTATCCTCACAACTTGCGTAGCATCCGTGAATCTGCAAGCGGGTTATACAAATAAAGAATGTGAACATCGTCGTAGCATGTAGCATGTGAACATACATAGCATCATACGGACAATTCAGTTAACATCCATAATAATTCACATATAGTTAAAACAATGAAATACTTACGAATCTCCAAGCGGGGCTATCATGAATCGGGTATCTTCTTCATGTGTCGAAAGTGTTGCGTTGAAAAAAAAAGAAGGTGGAACCGAAGGCGATGGAACTGAAGTAAATTCAGTTGGCATTTGAGAGAATTCAGTTGGCATGTGAGGGAATTCAGTTGGCATTTGGAATTCAGTTGGCATGTGAGGGAATTCAGTTGGCATTTGAGGGTCGGAGGAAGGGCCAATGTGTCCACGTACTAGTTGAGGATTAGATGAAAGGGCAGGGGTAGGGGAAGCGGAAAGGGACGAGGCTGAAGCGGAAAGGGCCGATCTTCTTTGTGAAGCATCACCACGGCGCATGTGACCTCCACGTTTATACTAAAATTGCAAGGTTAGATAAAAATGTAAAAAATAATGAACATGTATTAAAGAACATAATGATGTACGTTGTGAAGCTTACCATTTTGTTATTGAAAGCAAAGAGAAACTTGGCCCCTAAAAAAAAGGAGGCAATTAGAGGCTGATTGATTCAACTTGAACATACACACTTGATTTTACTTATGGTGAGCTCCTGATTTGATTGGAACTTTGTGAACAAGTCTTTGGTTGACCAAAATAAAACCTTTCTAGTCTAAAATTGACTAAAAAGCGGAAACTTTAGAACTTATTTCAGCACTTACCAATAAGTTATCCGGGAATGGGGTGAAGTTAATACCTTTTACAAACAGTTTTTTGTCACTTATCAATTTTTTTAGCAATTTATCAGTATGGAAAACATTTCTTTTTTTTTCCTTAAACAATAGAACCCAGAAAGTCACTCAGAGAGATGATGTCAACAATTGCTTAAATTGGATATCATTAATTGGCCAATGCTTAAAAAAGGGAAGAAGTATCGATCCAAATCGCAAAATCTTTTAATCTTGAAGTCAAGTTGAACTTAACTTGAATCTATATAATAGTGCGTATCATGAGCGTCGCTTTTGATTGGTGTGTTATCTTACTCTAAAATATGATGTTTCACGAAAAAGAAAAATCTAATAATATGTATCACATTGATGGATTTTTAGGAAAAACATTACCTTTGTTGATTTTGGACATGAAAGTAAATAGCTGAAAAGTAAAGGACTTGAAAAATGCAAGTACTAGGATTAAAGATTGCAAGAAAAGCGGGGTAAATGTGCAAAAACTTAAAGATGAGAAAACATTGCAATAACACTTGTATTCTATGATTGATCTAGGAAACATTTATAAAGATTACCACATAGTTACTTATATTGTACTTTTACTACTTACAATCATTGATCAGCAATCATGTGCCTATGCACAATCCTTTATAATCTAATAGTTGTTTTCCACAAGGAGTTGCGTGTTCCAAGATCATAGGGATAACCAATGGGCAATCGTGTGATTGCATCGATCCATCATCTTTTCTTTTTCAAGCTCCAACACTCGGCAATAGCAATCATTGATTAGTGAAGGACCTCGGTCTATAACTTTTGTAATGTAGGCTATTGATGACTTTATTAGCGAGTTATCAATTTCCTTAAGTTAGTGAAGGACCTCCGTTCTTACCAGACTTTGTTCTTATCAACTAAACTTACCACTTGTCAATAATCGAAAAAGTTAATCATTTTTTTAGTGTCAAGAAGGCCATACATACAAACAAATTATATCCCAAGCTACAAAGATAAAGACTAGCAACACTCTTAGAAGATGTTCACAAAGAAAACTACAATGTCATATTCCAACGATAGCATCATTAAAACAAGAAAATGCAGGAAATGAAGACAACTAACCTAAAGTTGCCTTTCCAAATTGCCCCGATATAAGCTCACTATTCTGAAATAAACAAAACCAAAACCAAAACCATCATTAGGGCACAAAATGACTCGAAACGAAAAAATAGAGATTAACGTCCAAATGACTGCGAAAAGGAAAAAAAAAAACACAAATTGTCACAAAAAACACTATTCACCAGAATCGTTTTTCACCAAAAAACCCATCTAAACGACTTCAAAATGCCAAAAAACCCTAAATCACGGCCAAAGGCGGTGAGTTTGGATCGACAAGCCGTTTCCACTTGAATGAAACCAAATTTCAGCTCATTAGAGCCATATTTCACCTAATTTCGACCAAATTTCAAACAAATTTCAACTAAATTTCAACCCAAATGTAATCAAATTTCAGCGCATTCCAATCAAATTTCAACCTAAATCCAACAACATTTCAACTTAAATATGAGCAATTTGATTACATTTGGTCAAATAGAAATGTAAAATTCTAGCGGCTATTTTTTAAATTGTGGCTAATTAGCCACGGATATTTGCCACGAAATTCATAAAAGTACAGAAAAAGTCGATTTTCAATCATATTCATGGCTAAAATCTGTGGCTAATTTGCCACGGATTTTTTAGCCACGAATTTAAATATAATATAATAAAAAAAAAAAAATTGAAGTTTGATGAAATTGTAGGAAAAATCCATGGCTAATTTTTGCCATTTTTTTTGCCACTTAATTTCATTTAATTAAAAACCAAAAAATTTGAATTTCAAAAAAATTCCAAATTATAGGAAATTAAATAAAAAATCCGTGGCAAATTAGCCACGGTTTTTGCCACCTATTCATGAAAATAAAAAAACCAAAAAATTCGAATTTAAATGAAATTGTGGCAAAAAATCCGTAGCTAATTTGCCAACGGATTTTTATCTTTTAATGCATGAAAATAAAAACCCAAAAAAATTCAAACTTAAATGAAATTCAGCAAAACTCCGTGGCTAATTTGCCACGGATTTTTCCCACGAATTTCCTACAATATAATAAAAACCCAAAAAATTTTATTTTCATGAAATTAAGTAAAAAAATCATGTGGCAAATTAGCCACGAATTTCCTATAATATAATTTAATAAAAAACCCAAAAAATTTGAATTTTCATGAAATTCGTGGCAAAAATCCGTGGCTAATTTGCCACGAATTTTTGTCACGAATTTCCTATTATATAATTTAATAAAAACCCAAAAAAATTCAAATTTTCATGAAATTCGTGGCAAAAAAATCCGGCAAATTAGCCACGGATTTTTCCCACGAATTTCAATGAAAATAAAAACCCAAAAATTCGAATTTAAATGAAATTCGTGGTAAAAAATCCGTGGCTAATTTTGCCACGGATTTTTCCCACTGAATTTCCTATACTATAATTTAATTAAAAACCCAAAAATTTCGAATTTTCATGAAATTGTGGGAAAAATCCATGGCAAATTCGCCAACGGATTTTTCCCACGAATTTCCTATAATATAATTTAAAAAAACCCAAAAAAATTTTCATGAAATTCGTGGCAAATATCCGTGGCTAATTTTGCCACGGATTTTTGCCACGAATTTCTATAATATAATTTAATAAAAAACCAAAAAAAATTCGAATTTTCATGAAATTCGTGGCAAAAAATCCGCGGGCAAATTAGCCATGGATTTTTCCCACGAATTTTCCTATAATATAATTAAAACACCCAAGAAAAATCGAATTTTCATGAAATTCGTGGCAAAAATCCGTGGCTAATTTGCCACAGATTTTTCCCACGAATTTCATATAATATAATTAAAAACCCCAAAAAATGTTATTTTTCATGAAATTCGTGGCAAAAAATCCGTGGCAAATTAGCCACGGTTTTTTTGCCACGAATTTCCTATAATATAATTAAAAAACCCAAAAAAATCGAATTTTCATGAAATTCGTGGCAAAAATCCGTGGCTAATTTGCTATGATTTTTCCCACGAATTTCATATAATATAATTAAAAACCCCAAAAAATGTTATTTTCATGAAATTCGTGGGAAAAATCCGTGGCAAATTAGCCACGGATTTTTTGCCACGAATTTCCTATAATATAATTAAAAACCCATAAAAATCAATTTAAATGAAATTCGTGGGAAAAATCCGTGGCTAATTTGCCACGGATTTTCCCACGAATTTCATATAATATAATTTAAAAACCCAAAAAATGTTATTTTTCATGAAATTCGTGGCAAAAAATTCGTGGCAAATTAATGGCGGATTTTTGCCACGAATTTTTATAATATAATTTCATAAAAAAACCCAAAAAATTTGAATTTTCATGAAATTCGTGGCAAAAACCCGTGGCAAAGTTGGCAATGGTTTTTTGCCATGAATTTCCTATAATATAATTTAATAAAAAACCCAAAAATTTGAAATTTGATGAAATTCGTGGCAAAAAATCCGTGGCTAATTTGCCCACGGATTTTTTGCCACTGAATTTCCTATAATATAATTAAAAACCCAAAATAATTTTATTTTCATGAAATTCGTGGCAAAAATCCATGGCAAATTAGCCACGGATTTTGCCGAATTTCATGAAAATAAAAAAACCCAAAAATTCAAATTTAAATGAAATTGGCAAAATCCGTGGCTAATTTGCCACGGATTTTTCCCACTAATTTCCTATAATATAATTTAATTAAAAACCCAAAATATTTTGAATTTTCATGAAATTCGTGGGGAAAAAATCCGTGGCAAATTAGCCACGAATTTCCTATAATATAATTTAATAAAAAACCCAAAAAATTCGAAGATTTTTTTGATTTTGGCAAAAATCCTATTATATAATTTAATTTGCCTAAAACGGATTTTAAAGAAAACGAATTTCCTATTATATAATTTAATAAAAAAAAAAAAAATTCAATTTTCATGAAATTAGAGAAAAAAAAAGCAAATTAGCCACGGATTTTTCCCACCGAATTTCTACGAAATAAAAAAAAAAATTCGAATTTAAGCGAAAATTAGCAAAAAAAAAAAGCCCAAAAAAATTAGCGGATTTTTCCCACGAATTTCCTATAATATAATTAAAAACCCAAAAAATCAATTTTCATGAAATTCATTGCAAAAACCCGCAAAAATCTATGAAATTAATTGGGAAAAATCCGATTTTTCCCACGAATTTCGTATAATATAATTAAAAACCCCAAAAAATGTTATTTTCATGAATTCAAGAAAAATCCGTGGCAAATTAGCAGTTTTTCACGAATATATATAATATAATTAAAAACCCAAAAAATTTTATTTATGAATTATTAGAAAAATCCGTGGCAAATTAGGCCAATGGTTTTTTGCCACGAATATAATATAATTTAATTAAAACCCAAAAAAAATTTGATGAGTCGTAGACAAAAATCCGTGGCTAATTTGCCACGGATTTTTCTCCCACGAATTTCAAAAATAATTTTTATAAAAAATGAGAATTTAAACGAATTTTTTATGTCATTGAAAATAAAAACAAAAAAAATTCATTCATGAAGTAAAAAAATTCCGCGGGCAAAATTGCCACGGATTTTTCCGGATTTTTGAATTTCCTATAATATAATTTAATTAAAAACCCAAAATTTTCAATTTTCATGAATTCGTGGGAAAATCCGTGGTCAAATTAGCCCACGGATTTTCCCTATAATATAATAAAAAACCCAAAAATTTCGAATTTTTGAAATTCGATTAATCCCAGGTAGGTGGTCATGCGGTTTCATTCTCTTATCCCTTTTAGTGTAATTCGTTTTTTTTTCAGAACAATAACATACTTGAGTATTCAACAACAATTACAATGATACTAATAACAAAAAACAACAACAATAATAAACTTTTGTCATAATAATAATTCGACATAATTAGTAAAAATGTCTCAAAAATCTTCATCTTCACCTTTGTCTTCATCTTGATCTTCTTCTTGAGCATCATCATCCTCCTCATCATCCTCATGTCTTCTTCATCATCCTCATAGTCCTCATCATCCTCTGTCTCTCAAAAATCTGATTAAACCTTCCTAAATTGGATTCATGAATTCGATTCTATTCATCCCTCTGTCGTTCCTCGTGGATCTCGTAAGTAGGAATGTTATGTTCCTCAGGTTCCAATGGCATTACAAACACTCTTTGATAAGAACGTATCCTTAGGTCATTTCCTCGACTTTTCTTGGGTTTTGGTTTTACATCTGATACGTCCGAACTTTAATCCGTTTATTTAGGATATGATCATAGCCTACTTGAATTGCTTGTTGTGCCAACACAAATGGTTCGTGTTTCTTATCATTTTCTTGTGATTTATTTGACAAATTAAAACATTATGCGCCCCATTCGCTGGCGGGGGTGAGAATACGTGCACTTAAATAACACAACCCGCGTTAATGGTCAAAGAGATGCTCTCTCAATGATTTCATCAACAAGCCATAAAATCATCTTTTGAACTTCTGCGATTGGATGACCGAACACACACACTTCACTATTCATTGTGGCTTTTCAAAATCATATGTGAGTGTAAATTATACCCGTTTATGAAATATCTTTGGCCAAGTGCGTATGGTTGCTTGTGGACCCCATGATAGATAATATAGCAATCCTTGCTTTTTACCTTGATCACGGTGAACCTAAGATTACACCATAAAGTCAATAATATATATGTATAAAATATTTATAACTTGGTTTTGGTCTATAGGCAACTTACATATGTTTTGAACCATTGCCAATTGTTAAGCCGTATGAGCGGTCGAACTCTCGTTTGGTGGTATCCATACATTGAATCTTGAAAAATCCTATTAACAATTTACATTTATATATTAGTAAAAATTTGACAAGCAATACATATATTTGCAAATATACACTTCTTGAAAGTATGGCAAACTTGCAGACGATTAAATAAAATATAGGTATGGGTAGCTTGCCATTCTGTTAATTAGCAGCGAAATTGACATGCACGGCGGCTTGGTGGCCGAGATAATTGAAAAATAGAGAATGATTTGCAATTGGGATCGATGGGACCCTCGTCATTTCTTCTGCTCTCTTTCTCTTGCCTTGGCTTGGCGTGCGGCTCGAAAATAGTATGATGCAAATGTTGTCACTTCTTCCATAATATATGCATTACAAATTGAGCTTCAACACATGCCTTATTCTTCACTTTTTTCTTCAAATGATATAAGAACCTTGTTGCAATAGAAAGAAGTTTATCGGAACATAATATTTACTAAAGTATTTTTAAATTTATTTTGAAAATTTTTTACCTCTCAAATGGATACATCCATCGAAATTGGGCCGGGACACCGCAACTTTGGCCTCATAAGGCAAGTGAACTAAAGAGATGCTCCATTGAATCGAAAAAGCGATGGAGAAATATCCTTTCTAAATTGCAAGAATAATTGGAATGTCTCTCTCGGTTTCTCCATGTGTGATGCTTTTAACACTGTTGAGCAAATATCATGAAAAATTACTTACTTCTGTAATGGCACCCCATACAAAGTTAGGTAGAAGTTCCTTCAAAGCTATTGGAATTAGTCTTTCCATAAATATGTGACAATCATGACTCTTTAATCCTATCAACTTGCATTCGTTCAAATCAACACATCTTCCAATATTTGAAGCATATCCATCGAGAAACCGCTACTGATTTCAACCATTGACAAGCGACTCGTCTACGCTCCTTATCAGCGTATAAAGCGCTTTTGGTTTTGGAATTTCACTGCTTGCATCCACATCTAATGTTGGCCCGATCACAAATATCTCTCATATCTTTTCTTGCATTCAAGTTGTCTTTTGTTTTCCCGTGACATCCATACTTGTATTTATGACATTGTCGAAAACATTCTTCTCAATATGCAAGCGTCAAGATTATGATAAATAAGATGGGCCTTCAATATGGTAGATCCCAAAATATACTGGTTTTAGTCCACTTATGTGCACTTAAAATGCATAATAGTTGTGCCATGAGGGTTTTCAACAACGGTTGGAAAGATTGCACTCGCTCCATATTTGATGGCGGTCAACCTCAGCGGTGGATGAGTTCTTTCAATCCTATTCTTAATGAACTCTTTTTATTCCTTTACGAATGTATGATTCATCGGTAAAAATTACTGTGGCGATCAAAATAGCGGGGCTTCTTACCATGTCTCTTCCCCGAATGATTTCGATCTCTCTAAACATATCGGACATCCTAAAATCCGGTGTACTCCATCCGGATAACATTCCATATGGAAAGTCATTTTCGTCAAAGAAGAGCAGCCTTCATTAGAAATGTTTGCTTAGTAGAAACATCATAAATAGCGACACCTTCATTCCATAGCCTGTTGTAACTCTTCAATCAATGTTTGCATATAAACATCTATCAACTTTTTTTTTTTGGATTTTGCGGGCTAAGCACGATCAATGTCAAAAACATATAAAGGTGTCTTCATGCACATACGGGTGGAAGATTATGCGATTTACGATAAGCGGCCAACATGAATAACACTGCTGATTTTCCAAATGGCGCCGTCCATCGGCCGCGAGACCTAACGTGTTCGGTGGCCCTTGAGCTGGTATGTTATATCAAAATGTTTCCATACCTCCACATCCCGAAGGATGACACATTAAACCCTATACTGTTTCATGATTTGCATGCCAAGTCGTATGTTCAGTGATGGGC
>JAMXDD010000002.1:10717697-10959762 GCA_024733475.1 Syzygium grande | reverse complement strand
AATTGTATCCAAATATTAATTATAAAAACTCAAGGTAACTGACTCCAGATTCAGATACATGAAGGGGGAATGGTCACCTTTTCATTCACGGAGAGATTTTTTTTTTTCTTTTGAAAAGCGATTCGAAAACCAAGCTTCAATGGTGTCATCCAGCGGCCTCCACGCGGTCAAGCTCCACTCCCGGGTGATGTTCAATATCTCCAAACTCACAATGGAATTTATGGAGTCCGCATTCCTTAAAAATGAAGTTTATTGCCTAGTAAGTGAGTCTGAGATTACGGTGGAATCTATGGAAGGCATATAAATATTTCATATTGATACGTAGAAACCTTTTGACTTTTGGAGAGAAGCACCCAATCGGCTTCCCAAAAATGGCACACGAACGGTAAATAGATCACAGCCAGCAAGGAGTAAATTGTGGGGTACCGAATCACTGCTATGTTATTATAACCAAAATAGGGACCATAGAGGTTGCTATTGGTGTTCATTCTCACAGATTGCTATTAGCGGCTACTTTAAACTACGGTTATTATAAGCACGTAAACAAGTGTTGTTCAATTCTTTAATATCCCCTCTCATGTCCAAACATGTCCAATTTGAAAGTTTGAAGTTATTAAGTAAATGTAGACCATAAGACCATTAAAAACCCCAAAAGAAGCAAAGTTGGGTATTTCTTATTTCTGATTTTTTTTACCCCATAATAATTTATAATTATTTCTTTTTTATTTTTTATGTCCCAAAATAAATTGTTAAACTCACAGTTAACAGTGTATTAAGGATACGTAATCATTTCTCTTAACTTTATATATAGCTTGTTGTTGTGGATTTATAGTCTAACTCTAGTTTTCCGCTTTGATGACTCATGCATTGCTAACAAGTGAATTTATTTTTTGTTTTAGTTTCTTTCTTTTCTTTTTTGTCTTTGGTACTTTGGGATGGGATGCACAACCAATAGTTAGCGCAACACTAATTCACAATTAAAGTTTTTTTCCTTATATAATTTTTGTGCTTCAATGGGTTCTTGGTTCAGAGTAGAGTATCTAGGTTTCTTCGAGTAGCCGTTAATTTCCACGGCTATTTTGTGGAAGATGAATCGCTTTTGTATCATTTGAAGTAATTGATCAATGAAAAGTATTTTCATTGTCGACAAACAATTTATGTCTACACACTTTTCGTGGACAATAAGAATATGTAGGCGATATATAAGAGATAACTTTAACACTATTATTTTCTAAATTATTCATTTTTGTGAAACTAACCCACCCTAACACGATATTTGTCCTACCTACATGCACTAGATAATTACCAAAAAACGTAGATCCATAGAAGGTATTATTTGTTTCTTTGTTTTAAGCACTTTAGGTCTACATGCATTACATCATGATATTTGTGTTTTCTTATTATACTTTGCTGTTTATCATTTATGACTAGCAAATTTAACTTTGAAATTATTAAAAGAAAGTTGATATATCTTATAAGTATATTGATTAAGAGTCGAAATTTCTATCTTTTTTTTTCTTATCTACACGTGTCCCTATAATTTCAGTGAAGGTAATGCATTAAAAAGCATTCACTATGATATCCAAACCTAGATTATTTTGACTTGAAAATTTCTAAGAACCGGCATCAACCTGAATTGCAGATTAATTAGTTAGGTTCATGTCTGTCATGCTATAAATTACCACCTTGCTGAAGCCATGAATGACGTATATTATGATGACAAGAGACACATTATTGTACTTTGGAATTGCCGATAATATCATAATTTGGGCTTTAGTACACTTTTATTCCACTAATTGCTTTGATAATTTCATGATCAATATTATTAGCTCTATGCGGCAACGTGCCTAGTATAACCTGTTAACATGAGCTGTCAATTAGGGTCTAAATAGG
The DNA here is from genome assembly GCA_024733475.1 of Syzygium grande. Lineage (NCBI taxonomy): Eukaryota > Viridiplantae > Streptophyta > Magnoliopsida > Myrtales > Myrtaceae > Syzygium > Syzygium grande. Next base: position 10,957,869 of record JAMXDD010000002.1, on the reverse strand, counting down.
AGAGTTTTTTTTCTATTTAAGATCTCTGTATATTTTTTTTCTATTTAAAGTCTATGTATATACGTGTCTTCTGATTTGTAAGAGATTCTAGGGTGGATCACGTTGATATATGTATATATATGTGTGTGTGTGTGTATTTATAATCTTGTAAAGTGGAAGAATATGGAACATGAGAAAAAGAATTGATTCTTGAATTGTTTCATAACCATACCAAGTTATTGTTTCAGCCTTTGAGGTCAAGTACCTGTTTTTGATTGCTAGTGGTGGTTGAGACATTTGGCGGGCTACTTCGTGGATTTATTTATATATAAATAGGACCAAACTAGTACTTATTTAAATTATTCCTATCTAGTTACTGGGCGTATAATAGTTTTAGGGCGCCTCACAATCGAGAGTGATGTCTATGGTTTTGACATGATTCTTTTGGAACTTCTGACCGTAATGAGATTCATAGATGAAAATTGACCATCTGGTCGACATAACCTTGTTGGCTGCATCTAGGAAGGAAAAAAAATTTGTACAAAGTGATGGTTCCAAGGCTTGAAGAGGTCTTAGAAGAAGGTGTTCAGATTGCTTTCGAGTTGGTTGTGCACTACCTTAGCCTAGATCCAAATTCTCATCCCTAGGTGAGTGAAGTTTTTAAAATTTTGACATGGGAGACAGATTATCCAGGATCTTCCATGTATAAAAAGAGACGGGAGCGCTGGCAGTGGATTGTCATCTAAATATAACCATCGTTGAAGGAATGCAAGCCTTTCATTTTGGACGAAACCAATGCATAGACGTGCCATCACACCACCAGTATCTGACAACCAATGGTAAACCTCAACAATGTGTCTAGATATAGCTATCTCTCAACCTCAGCTGTCCCATTTGTTTCCTTTTCTTCCCTTCTTTGGTGCAGGAATCTGGACTTTCATTTGAACACGACTTCTGATTACTAAATGTTGATGGATTAGAATATAATTTGAGTTATGACTATTTGTAAAGTTATCCTTTGAGAAGTAGCAGGGTGAAGCCTAAAACTGGGAGCTTCTAATGAGAAGTATGCTTGAGCTTTGATCCCTTGTCCCTTGGTTATCTTTTCTCTTTAGCTTTCTGATAACATTGATCACATTTGTGGACGCATGTGGTGGCGACGGAGGTAAGATCATATGCCTTGGTTATGTACCTTGTCCGGCCAAAATTATTTTGTAGGACATGTGTTGTTATTCTCAATAATCTTCTGGTTGTATTTTTATCTCCCATATAACATGGGGTCTTCTTTCATTTTGAACTACCAATTCGTATACTCTTTAAAGCTATACGGTTCTTCACTATAAAATATTAGCCTTTGTTGATTTCTCGAAAAACGTAAAATTCTGGAAAATATTTTCCAAAAGTCATTTTTTAGGAAAATAACACAATTTTTCGGTGTTCGACTGAAATTTGAAAAAGACCTGAAAAATACTTTTTGCCTTTTGGTATGGAAAATCAAATTAAATTTTCCTCCATACACTACTTTTAATAATTTTTTATTTTTCAAAACGATTTTTTAATTATCTTTTTTTCTTTTCTTTTTTTAGTTACTTTCTTCTTCGGCTGGTTGCCTGCCACGACAAAGGCCAACAACCGGTCACAGGCAAGCTCGAGCATCGCTAGAGGGAAAATCATTTTCAGGATTCTGGCGAATACCGAAAAATATTATTATTTTCCTGAAAAATATTTTTTAAAAACATCACATTTTTCGCGAAACGAACGGAGCCTTAATTTCTTTTAAATTTTTCCATTTTTTCAAAATTTTTCTTTTCTTTTTATGTTTATTTTCCCTATAAGTTTATATAAAGTGTATAATTTTTTAAAAGTTGTATTTTTTTTCTTTTTTCTTCCGTTTCTTTTTCTTTCTAATCAATCATAGATATTCTTGCTTTTCTAATGTAACAGTACCTTTTCTTTTTGTAATTTGTAGTCAATCTATTGATGTGGCTGTTGGTTTTGCTTTTTCATTTTGAGTTTTCATAATTAATAGTCTTTTAAAATTAATCGGGGGTGTGAGCTGGTGCTGGTTGAACCCAAGGACCGATTTTGAGAGAGTGGGAGTAAAGAGGGAAGTTGCAGGCATTGCCGGAGGCTATCTGGAGCCATATGGCAGCTCCCAGCCCAGCCCACGGTGGTCTCATCCCTCCTTTCAGATTTGCCATTGAAGAAAAAAGAGAGCTTCTCTTTTCCTAGACGCGATCTACCTCGTCATCAACGGCTTCATCATCACCATAGCCGCGCTTCCTCCAACCGGTCCACTGTAGGTGGCCACTTCCGCGATCAACACTATGATCCATTCCAGCTCCGGTTCCGGGCCTTCATCTGACGTCTAATAACCGGGCACCACACCAAGACAGAATCCAGCTCGTGGTGTAAGCCAGTTCGAGCCACCGCCCAGGCGCGACTGAGACAGGAACTCGAGAATTTGCTCATCACTCGCTCGCTAGTGTTCTTATTTTTCGGCTCTCCCGCTGGTTCCGTCTCGGCGAAAACTTCTTGCGACGGAGGTTTTCTCGTTTAAGTCTCCCTCCTGCATTCCCTTTGCGATGTTCTTCACGGTGGCCCCTCCTCCTGGCGTTGATCTTAAGGACGTGTTCTAGTTGTTTTTTTCTCTTGGCATCCATCAATTTGCGGCCACATCATTCTAAGGAGGTTCTCTATCCGAGCGAGCCAATCGCAGCCCAATGTTCCTCAGATCTTCTCGGCCATCCAATCTTCCACCGTAATCTAGACACTCGGCAGCATGTCCCTTCACTTGGTGCATCCCCTTTGATTCAGTGGCAACCCTTATGAAGGCAGTCCAAGCATCCTGCTGGTGTCCTTTGATAATCAGTGGCAACCCTTCCAAATTGAAGGCACCAAAGCGGGTGGTAAACAAGAGGCATCAATCTCTAAAGAAATCACGAAGAGAGCACAATCAATTGTACACTTTGAATTTTTTGCAGGAACACTCATGCAGGAAATAATATTAAGCTAATTATATCAGTTATTCACCTAAGAATAAAAGTCTATGGTCAAGCTTCATCTAGAGTCCAAATCATAAAATTTACCCTAATCCTAATAGGAACACATGAAGATCTCGAACGTTCTTCAATCCTTCCGTGGTTCGGTTCTTCCATCATCTCATGTCATGAGATCCTTTGCAAAGATTGATGCATATAATCGATAAAGCCGATCAACCTCCTAACCGCAACCATTAATAACACATTACTTTTGTGAGTTTCCTTTTTTTGACATATTCTATATTTCAATATTTCTTTTTTTCCCCAAGGAAAAGCTATCTAAAAATCAAATTGTCCTAAAAATCAAGAAATGGAATTTCCCAAACAGTGTAAACCTAAACTAATTGGAATTCAATTAAAATTATTTCTAAGATTCTACTACCTAACTAAGACTTGAAGCTCCTTATGATTTTTATATTTTTAAATTGATTTTTTTATAGCTTTCGTTTTTATATTTTTATTTCTTTTATTTCCTCTATTTCTTTTACGGTCCCTTTCCCAGTCCATCATATCCAGAACACGGATTCCTGCTTTGCTAACTTTCCCTTTGCCTCTTTCATTTATTCATTTTATACAACATTCTACAATTACTCATACAGAGACATGATCAACTCTTTGCTGTGTTCATCATTTACTTAGCTTTGTTCGTTGTTTTTTAGCTTAAAAAAATTAACACCATCAAACATCTCATCAACCAGGGAACTCATTAATTCCAGTCACCTAGCACAATTTTTTGAACAAGAATTATTCCAATCCTGAGCAAACAAGTTCATGCGAGGGTTCATTAACTTCTAAGTCCACAGCCAAGTCAGGAGGTAATTTGATATCAATCCAAGCATCATCAATCAAAAAGAAAAAGGCATGGCTGGCGAGCAAGAAATTCAGTCCAATGAATCACGTGATAAAACTAAATGGCAGAGGTTCAAATGCTTTGTTCACCAATGAAACTTTTACCAACGCGAATCTACATGTGGCGGAGAGTAATGAGAACAGACATGAATCAAAGCCATCAAGTGTACATACAGATAGGCAAGGATCAAGTTGAACAATATGCATAGATAGGTCTCAGCCAATAAGAAATTTTTCAACAACAATCACGCAAACATGCCTAAAGTCTTCTCGATTATAGCCAAACACGAAAGTACTTCAACACGAGAGGAAGCATAATGAAAAATGGCTGTGAAGTTTCTTTTATCACAACTTACATATCTGCTGATCTGGTTCATGAATTTCATCAAACAGGTGGTGGACATATGGGCCAAAGAACTCAGATGAAGATGTAAATCCATAATCCATATTTTAATCATCACAAACGCAGTGAAACATATTCAAATCACTAACAGGAACTTAATGACAAACAATCTTCAATGAATCCGTAGCTAAAGATTTCTTGGTCTCTCTTCAGCATGTAAAAGGATCGAAACAGAAAAATATGTTCTTAGCTTAGCGAAACTGACTTTTTAGCTTCAACTAGTGAGTGTTAGAGAGCAGAGGTGTTAGATGCGTCAGTGATGAAGATCCGGTGAAGGTGGATGGATCAACAATCGAGTTCTTCGAGCACTTTAATTAGGAAATAGAGTTAAACAGAGGAGTTTCCACACAACTCGAGAATGGCAAGTGGTGACAATCAACGATGGCTATGGCTGCTTGAAATTGATGAAGAAAGCCGCTGGAAATGTTGGCTAAATGATTTAGACTGAATCCAAAGACGAAAACTAGAGAACGACAAATAACTTAGCTTCAATGTGGTTGCAGTAATCGAATGATGAAAAGCTTGAAGTGAAGAATCCGAGTTCGATCAAGTTTCGATCATGGCTCGAAATGAGCGCAAGAGATGTTGCGTCACAATGAGCAACAGAAACCGTATCTCTCTCCATCGCCAGCACCAATAATTAAACTTGTCAAAATGAATCATAAATCCATTTCTTAACTCATATATTCGCAAATGTGTCATAAATGGATTAGTTATATTTAGTAAATGGATCATAAATGGGTATATATGTAATATGGGTATTGAATGGGTCGTAAATGGATCATAAATGGGTTTACAACTTATTTAAACTCAACTTATCTCTCTTGCCCTCACTCACTTTTGCCCTAACTTTTCAATTTTCAATCTCAAATAGGTATTTGTGGATCCCTAAAAGTATGGTAAAATGTAAGAATAAAGTACCAGATTGAAAAAAGGTTACCACCATTGAAAATCCATCCAAGAGGCCCATATCACCCATTGACTATTCACATTCCATTCATTTTAACACATAAACGAGCCTTATTTCTTTCAAAAATTTCTAGATAATCCTTAGTTTACAATGTAAAAGAAAATATTTGACTCTATAGTAGATGATCGGTGAATTTTTTATTCATTATATGATGTCATCTATAGCTTATAGTCAGTTATTAACTAAATTTTATACACAATCTATCAAATTTTTATTCATGCTATTTTTCATCTTCATAAAAGCTCGTGTCTCGAATATTTAATTGAAAAAAATAGCCGTCTTGGATTTAAGAAGAATTTGTTGTTGTGATAAAAAAAAACAAAAGGTCTAGGTGAAATATACACACCATTAATCCTTATTTTTTTAAAATAAAATATTACTAAATATAAAGGAACTTAATTATGAATCCTATAAAAGCTTATATTCAGATTTAAAGAAATTTTGTGCCACTAAAATTATTGCTTGGATAATTTCAGTATTTATCAAAAAGGATAATTTTATTTATTATTTTTTTTCCGTTTTTGGTTGAAAATGCAATTGCACATAAAAAAAATTGGGAGCTTATATCATCATATGCGAGAGAGGGAGAGAGTGCTTTGACGACTACGAAGAGAAAGAGGAGAGAGGGAGCTTCATTGTTTGCCCTAACCGTTGTAGTCTCGGTAGTTGCTTGCGAATTCCTATAGGTCAGGTAAAAAGTAAGAATAAAGTAGTAGATTGAAAAAGGTTAAAACCATTGAAAATTCATCTAAGAGGCCAAGATGTCCATTCACTGTTCACAATCCATTCATTTTAACATATAATAAATTGAGTTAATACTCCGAAAAACTCTAAACTGATATATCTGTGATAATTTTACCTCGAATTAATTTTATGATCATCAAAAACCTCAAACTAGTACACTTGTGATAAATTTATCTCGAACTATTTTTTTACCATCAAAAACCCCACATTGATACACTTGTGACAATTTTACCCCAAACTAATTTTTTGATAACAAAAAATCCCAAATTGATATACATGCGATAATTTGACCTAAAACTAATTTTTTGACCATTAAAAATTCAAAACTGGTACATTTATGAAGAATTTACCCTTCGTTAGTATCCGTTAAATTGAATTAATATCACGAAAAATCACAAATTAATAAACTTGTGATAAATAGAAGGGAAAAATCCCAAACTAGTACACCCGTCAACTACCATGTACCATCAAACTTAACAATTTGACAATAAAATTTAATGGAAACTAACGGAGGGTAAATTTGTCACTAGTGTACCAATTTGGGATTTTTAATGATAAAAAAATTAGTTTGGAATAAAATTATCACATGTATACTAGTTTGATATTTTTATGGTAAAAAAAATAGTTTAGGGTAAAATTATCATAGGTGTATCAATTTGGGATTTTTTGTTGTCAAAAAAATAGTTTTGATTAAATTTATCACAGGTGTATCAGTTTTGGGTCTTTCGTGGTATTAACCCCAATAAATTTTAAGTGAAAATGGCATAAATGGTTTTTGATGCTTGACTTAAGGTGCAATATAGTCCCTAAATTTTAATATATTCAATGTGATCCCTAACTTTAGCCCCGTATGTAATATGGTCCATGAACTTTTAAATTGTTTAATGTGATCTTTGAATTATATAAAAATAATCAATTTTGTCCCTAAGCTTAATTAATAGAAGGAAAACATTTAACATTCTCATATAGTTCAGAGATTAAATTGAACATATACCAAAATTCTGTATATACCATATTGAATAATTTAAAAGTTTGGGGACAATATTACATATTGGAGTAAAATTTAAGGACTACACTGAACAAATTAAAAGTTTAGGGAGCACACTCCATATTTGGCCAAAATTCGGGACCATTTGTATCATTATTCCTAAATTCGTCCGATTTCTTGCAAAAATTTCTTGATGAACCTTAGTTTAACAATGCAAAAATAATATTGGACCCTATAGTAGGTAGTCGGTTATTAATTATATCTTGTACACAATCTATCAGTATTTGTTCCTGATATGATGTTATTTATAGCAGATAATCGGTTATTAACTATATCTTATACACAATCCGTCAATTTTTATCCCTTATACGATATTATATTTCGTCCTCAAAGATAACCCGTGTCTCCAATATTTAATTGAAAAAAATAGCTGTCTTGGATTCAAGAAGAATTTGCCGTTGCAAAAAAAAAAACAAAAAGTCCAAATGAAATACATACCATTAATCCTCATCATTTATTAAAATATTACTAATTATAAAGGAACCTAAGTACGAATCCTGTACAAAGATTATATTCGGATGCAAAGAAATTTCGTGCCACGAAAATATTTGCTCGGATAATTTCACGAATTGAAAAAAAAGAAGAACAATAATAATTTCATTCATTAAATTTTTCTTTTTGCCTTTTTTTGGGTTGGAAAATGCGCATGCACAGGAAAATTCGGGAGCTTATATTATCAGATACGCGAGGGGGAGAGAGACGGAGAGAAAACGCTTCGACGACGACGACGACGACGAAGAGCGACAGAGGAGAGGAGAAGAAGGGAGCTTCCATATTCCCTTTTGCCCTAACCGTCGCCATTTTCGGAGGTTCTTCCCGAATCCCTAATTCCCTCTTCTCTCCTCCTTCCGCCGCTGCCCTCCTCCGTTGAAGAAGATCCCCCCCCCGCTTCCCAGCCAGCCGCTCCGTCGCGCTTCCCCCTCCTCTCCCCGAATTCATCCCCGATCCGTGTTTGCGCCCCCCCCCCCCCGTTCCAGAGGGGACCCGGTCGCGCTTTCGCCGGCGCCGCGGCACCGCTGATGCAAAGTGCCCGCGCGGTTGGTGCGGAGCCGCCGTTTTGATACCGAGCGCCGCAGCGTTGCCGTTGCTGGGGATCCCGCGGAATCGGGAGGTGATTGGATGATTGGATGATTGAGGAGGCGGCCGCGGCTTTCGGATTGAAGGCATTGTTGCGTTGGTGGTGTGTGGTGCGGCGGCTATGGCTCAGCAATCGTCGCGGCTCAATCGGCTGCTCACTCTTCTCGACAGTATCCTTTTCGTGTCGTGCTTGTTTGGATCTGGTGTTTGGTCGGTTGGTGGCTGTCGATTGGGTGAATTTTGCGGTTTTTTCCCTTAACGAAATTGTGCTTCTAGCTGGTTCGACTCAGTCCACGAGGTTCGCCGCGGCTCGCCAGATTGGAGATATCGCCAAGTCGCATCCCCGGGACTTGGCCTCTCTCTTAAAGAAGGTATTTTTATTTTCTTTGCAATGCCATTGGGACAACTCATCTAATCTAATCGTGGAGGAAGATACGTGTAGCTGCTGTTAGCTTGGCGTTCTGCATTAGAAATTTCATATGGGCATGATGACAAGTTTTGGGAATCGCTCTTTTAGATCGTGCTGTTCGATATTGCTCTTTGAGGTAGTGCGGAGGCTAATGATGGGGACTTCTGCGACATGAATTTCATTGAAAACAAGAGAGAAGGAAGATGTCCAGATAGGGGCTCTCCTTTTGGTGCAGAAACCCAATGTTTGTTTGGTATTATTAGCTTTTGATGCTTCAGTGTCTGAGGCTGCCCTGTGCTAGGGTTTTGGCCGTAAATGGTGCTTGACAGATGCTATTCACGTGTGCTATAATGACAAGGATTTCAGGAAGTGCTAGGCTAGGAGAAGGTTTGGCGAGTAGTTAAATAAGATCCTTAAAGTATGATGTGTCCCATAAAATAGTAATAATATTTTCATTTCTTACAGCTGTGATATTAGTTTTTCAAGAAGTGCTAATGTTTTTTGCACCATATGATTCTCATTCGCTTATGTGAGTTTAATTATTTGATTGGGTTGCTCAATACCTTCGTAGTAAGAATTGGGATACGAGGGTTGCTGCAGCTCATGCTATAGGCGCCATTGCTCAGAATGTTAAGCACACATCTGTGAATGAGAGAAAATAATCTGAAAAATGAGCCCCCTTTAATTTTTGGAGGGAAAATCCTTATATACCTCCCCCAAGTTTGAATTCTAGTCATTTGATTGATCCAATGGCCTAAAATTTTCCCATAGTGATTAAGAATATTCCTTAGAGGCTAAGGATAAGTGACATGGTATTATGGATGGCCATGATGCAATTTTAAATGAATGGCCATGACTTATTTGCTTAACCCTAAGTAATTTTGCTTAACCTTTAAGTAATGGTATTTTGGCAATTTCACTTAGGGGCATTTTTGTAATTTCCAGCATAGAGAGAGAGAGAGAGAGAGAGAGAGAGAGAGAGAGAGGTGGCCTTTGCTCGTCGGAACTGTGGCCGAGAATCAATTGGCCCGATCAACCGGTTCAATTCCGATCAAACCGAGTTGAACCGGTGTGACCGAGGTTCGACTGGGCAAAACCGGTTCGGTTCTTGGCTCAATTTGGTTCCAATTTTAAGCAATTTCATTCTTATTATGATTGATTGACTCAATTGAATTGAATTTGATTAAATTGGATTGAACCAATTTGAAATACAATCTTAATTCACCAATCTTGTTTGGCTTAATTGCTCTTCAATTTGAGTTAAATTGCATTGCCAAACTAGACTGATGAATTTGATTAAAGTCTAATTAGTCAAATTGAACTTCAATTCATCAAATTGTATGTTAGTCTAGAGTGGATTAAGTTGAATTGTATTAATTAGACCAATTAGTCTTGGATTTCTCAATCATTGGATCACTAAATTGGTCAAATTGACTCAAATTAATGTGAATCTTCCAAAATTGATTTCGAATTTAAGTTTCATATAAAAAATTAGGTTTATCCGTCTTAATTATGCAAATCATGAAGAACTGATCGGAATATCTAATTAGGGCTAAAATTGGGGGTTTTCAACCTTGGCTTGGAATTTTAAGATTGATTTGAAAATTGAATGCAATACGACCTCTAGATAAAATGTCATGAAGGAAACTATTCTAAAAAATAAATATAAATGAATTGATTTCATTTTTGGTCGATTTGAACCAAATTCAGTAAATTGGGAAAAAGTTGATTCTAAACCGATTTTTGTAAAATTGATGATGCCAAAGTGAAAAGCTAAAAAGAAATTGATTTAGGTCGTTTTGAGTTTTTTTCAATTTTTTTTGGACAAAGTGTTGATCAAAAGTCAACATTTTACCCTTACCCAAAAAAATTAATCCTTACCCAAAGAAAAAGTCAACATTTTAGTACTTATATATTAAAATGCCATTTAATGGGTCAAACTTTGAATGTTTTGAAAATTGATTGTGCATAAGTGAAATTGACACTATTTTGGAGTTTTTCATGCAAAAAACTAAAATTTGACTTTGGGTTGATTTTTGGTCAAAGTTTGACAAAAAATTCAACTCAAAAGTCAATTTTTGACTTTTTAAAATTGAAATGCAAAAAGCTAGAAAGTGAATGCTTAATGCTAATTCATATGCTAAATGACTTTTTTTGGTTGAGGATTGATTTCCGTCGTGATCCGAAACTCTAATCTCAAGCTTTTACCTTTCAAGATGCGTCAGCTAAAAATTAAGTGTCAACAGCTAGCTCTCTTAGAGAGGGAGTTCAAAGAGGTTCATCTCCAAGATCAAATGGTACCTGCGATAATTGGTCGACTCCACTGGAGATAAAAAGAAAATAACAAAATGAATGACATTTGATTAGAAGACGTACTTTTGAAACTTACCTCGAGCCTTAGTATTGATCTCACCATTGATGTTCTCATCTCTCTTTCTCTCGGCAATGTAGTGTAAATGGTAAGGAAAGAAAGGATGGAGATGAAAGGAAGGAAAAGAAAGGAGGAGTAGTCTTTCCATTATAAGAAAGGGGTTTCGACTAGAAGGAATAGTCTTACCATTGTACGAAATGGGTTTCGACTAAAAGGAGTGTTCTTACAATGTAACAACAGATTTCGACTAAAAGGGAATGAATTGGTCACAGTTACTAACATTCATCATGTCGATTCGAAAAGGGAATGGTCATGAGTGCGAGAGCACATCATGCCGATTTGAAGAGGTCACATGTGCGAAAGCTCACTATGCCTAATTTTGAAAAGGGGATGGTAATAAGTGCAAGAGTACACCGTGCCGATTTGAAAATGTCACCGGTGTGAAAGCTCATCATGCCTAATTTGAAAGGGGATGATCATGATTGTGAGAGCACATCATGTCGATTTGAAAAGGACACTGGCGCGAAAACTTACCATGTCCACTTGAGAAAGGAAGAGGATAATGAAGATCCGCTCCACTTGGGGAATTTTGATTTGAGAATGATTGCAAGCTGCAATTACTTGGATATTAAAGATCCGAAGCTACTAACCTACATCCACTTGGAAAAATTGTTGAAAAGGAATCATTCAAGATTGCGTAACCAATCAACTAAGAAATTTAATCAAATGAAAACTTTGGACGTCATTCAAATAATTGTCAATCAATCTCTTGGTAAATGCCATCAATTTGTCAAAATTCTTTTAAAGGAAAACTTCGAACAAAATGATTTTGATATCTTCAAAAAGGGTTGGTTAAAAATGCCAAGTTGAAGCACCTTAATCAAAAAGGTCTTCGTATCATGGCTCTCACAAAGGCTTTTATTCCCATCCATTAATGTGGGATTCCAACTCCGATCACTGGGGATACCTCATATAACTTATGCCAAAGGCTTTTGGAAATATTCGCGGTAAATACAATATGATCAATCAAAAAGGTCTTTTGAAGGACTGTAATGTAAGTTTGGTCATGGGTTTACAAGAAGGATTGTCACTTTGAGGCCAAGAAAGAAGTGTTATATATTGAGTTTACAAGTCAAAAACCTTGAAGATAAGATAAGACAGGATTGCTTCCACTCTTTCAAGTGGTAGCTTCTTTGTGAAATCTTCATGTTCACTTGAACCATTCCAATCGGGGGAGATTTTGAGAGGGTTGTAATGTCGGTTCGGATGAGACTCAAAAGGCTTAAAATTTTGTAGAAAGGATTTTAAAAAGATGATGATTATCTTGGCATTATTACCAAATCATCGAATCTTGATGCGATTTGACTCTTGAAATTTGTCTCAAGAATCCATTTTTTCTTGCAACACAAAAGCTTTGCTCTATTCTAAGCATCTTTTGCAATTGAAATTTTGTTTTCATCATAAGCATGTTACTTTTGATGCGTTTTCTTTTTCATGGACATCTACCTTGTTTTTACCAAGCACACTGCTTTTTCATGTTCCATAGTATTTATCTTTTGAGCTCTTAGGACTCTCGAGACACTCTTCACATATTCATCAATTTTTTCAAATTTTCTTGGTAAATCATATGCATTGCCCCAATATGGAGAAATAATCACCACTTAGGCTTTAAAATGAACATACTTAAAGATCCACTTGGTTAAGCAAAGGATATAAGTGCTTAGGTAGAGGAAATAATGCTTTTCTTTACTTTGGGATGCTTCGAGCTTCCATAAAAATCCACCTGTAGTTACCATAAAAAGGTTGGTCCTAGTGAAAGCAATAAAATCTTTTTTAATCTTTTTTACTCTAAAAATGATCAATCATAACCTCCTAATTTGTCTCAATATGGAGTGGTTCTTGACAAGGGTACTTTATCCTAAGTGTTTAGGATAAAGAAATGAAATACCTTTTATCACTTCAATCCATGTATTCAATGCGAATAAATCCTATGTCCTAAGGCAAAGGTTTAGTTTTTTCGCTCAACTCTCAAAAATGAATAGGGTGTGTTTGGATTAAGCTTGCCTTTTGTCATCTTAAGTGCTTTGACTTGACATGATTAGCATTCACTTTTGCTTTGCCAAAAAATCATTTGTTTAAATTATCTTCCGTGAGGATTTTTTATGCATGATGTGTTTTCCGATGTATGAATAAATAATTTGAAGAATGCCATTCAAATTCTTCAAAATCATATTTTCAAACTTGTTTCAAACTTAGAATTGTTTTTCCAACTTTTGAGAAACTTTGGAAGGTGTTTTTGAAAAACGTTGACAAAGAACATTTTTTCCAAGGTTTTGTTCACTTACTCCACAATGAGTAGTTGATAGCAAGGAGATTATGTCGATGTATAATTCTTGACACAGCGTCGCCTTTGAGTTTGGTCTCGACAAGAGTGTTGTTTCCTAACAAAAGGAAGGAAACGATGTCAGAGAATTATATTGGAAAGAAATAAATTGGAATTATACAATTTGCTCTTCTGCTTGATTCCATATCAAAAAACACCTCCAATTTCCTTGTGAATGTTTTGATACCTACAAAATGAACAAATGTATTTATGCAATGTATGCATGATATGCATGATGCAAGTGACCTAAAAGTGACTTAGTCTTGCTCAAAAAATAGCTTCACAACCTTTCATTCATGGAAAATATTTCTTGATTGCATATGCATTTATAAGATTTGGCAATTCTTGATCATCCATTTCGATAAGAAGTAAGGCTCCGCAGGATAATACCTTCTTTACAGCATATGGGCCCTCATAATTCCGGGGTGTACTTTCCGCGAGGATCCAATGTGTTGGACATAACCTTCTTTAGCACAAGATCATTAACCTCAAAGTGCCTCGGTCGAACTTTGCGATAGAAGGACTATGCCACTCGCTTTTAATAACTTTGCCCATGACATAAAGATTTTAACCTCTTTTCGTTAATCATGTTAAATTTTTCATATCTTTGTTGAACCCATTCGGTTTCGGAAAGCTTCAAATGTGAGAATATCCTTAGTGAAGGAATCTCCACTTCCACGGGTTGAACAACCTCCATTCCATATACAAGTGAGAACGGAGTTGCCCCAGTTGAAGGAGGGATTGAAGTTCGATCTGTCATTAGTGCATATGGCAATCGTTTGTGCCAATCATGATAATTCTCAGCAGTCTTCGATATAATTTTCTTTATGTTTTTGTTTGCCGCTTTCACAGCTTCATTCATTTATGGGCGGCATGATGAAGAATTCAAGTGATGAATGTGAAATTCATTAAGCAATTTGTCCACTATCTTGTTTAAATTGGATCCATTGTCGGTGATGATTTCTTCTGTAACTCCATATCAAGCAATTATATCATGACGGAAGAATTTTGCCACATTCTTTGTGGTGACATTGGCGTATGAATTTGCTTCGATTCATTTGGAGAAATAGTCAATGGCCACCAAAATAGAGCGATGCCCATTTGAAGCTTTAGGATTGATGGGTCCAATAAAATCAATCCTCCACACAGAAGAGGGCCATGCTTCGGACATTTGATGTAACTCTCTTGGAGGAGCATTGATCTTGTCCCCATAAACTTGGCATTGATAACATTATCGCATGTGTTGAATGCAATTCGTCTCCATTGTCAATCAATAATATCCGAGTCTCATGATTTTCTTTGCTAAGAGGTGACCATTCATGTGTGGGCCACCCTCTCCTTCATGTATTTCCTTCATCAACTGATTGGCTCCTTTGGCATTCACGCACCTTAGCAAAACCGAATCGAAGGATCTTTTATAAAGAGCATCTCCACTCACAAAAAATTTTGATGCTAATTTCATCAAATACTTTCTATTAGCTGTTTGACTCCCTTTGGGAAATGTGCCTTTTTTAGAGATAGGTCATGATATCATAATACCATAGCTCGCCATCAGATTTTTCTTCAATTGTCATGCAATAAGCCGGGCATTGAAGGATTTCAATTTTGAGGGGATCAATGTCTAATCCATCCATAACTTGTAACATTGATGACAAGGTTACCAAAGTATCGGTAAATTGATTTTCAGACCTTGGTAGCTACTCGAAAGATATCTCTTCAAATTCTTCAATTAATTCTCCAAGAAATTTGTGATATGGTATCAATTTTGACGCGCGTGTTTGCCATTCACCTTCAATTTAAAGAATGATGAGTGCGGAATTGTTGACACCTAAATTTTGAAAATCCAATTAGTCATTCATTGCATAAAAATTAGGAATCGATCTCGGTCCCTAGAAAAAAAAATTAATTAATTAGTTAAAACTGCATATAAATTTTAGGAGCATTTATAGTAATAGGCTCACATAATTGCATTTGCATTAAATCAATGGCGAATGGACAATCATGGGTGGAATTTTCGCACGTGAGATATGATGGATTTTCAGAATATATGCATGATTCTCGGTCAATATATTTTTGGTTGGGCATTTGTGCAGAAATATCTTTCATGATTTCCTGAAGATGTCCACGATTTCATAGACTTTGATTTTCGGATATTTACGGAAATATGCAATATATCTTTCTCAAAACAAGAAAGAATATGCTGCCCAAAAGATTTCCTCGCGCCCATAATCGGAAAGAAAATATTTAAATTAGGTTGGGGGGAGGTCTCGGTGAAAGAAATAAAAGGAAAGGAGGAGGAGAAATCAGATTTTTAGGGGGATTGTTTTCGATTCTTTCCGGGGAAGGCTCAACTGGCGAGAGTCAAAGTGGAGAATAAAAGGCCTCCACGTTCGGCGCTGTGGGGGGGGACAATTTGCAGATCACACAATTAAGAGACACGAGAGAATTTTGAGAGAAAAGGGAAGAAGAGAGAAAAAAGTCAGACGGAGAGACAAGAACAGGAGGGCTCTGAGAATCTGAAAATCAGAATTTTCGGAGATAAAAAGGGGATCGAAAGAGACGAAAGAAGAGAGGGACTCGTGAGACCATTGAGGGATCAGAATTTTGAGAGAAAAAAAAAGGTCAGACGGAGAGGATACGTGAAGAGAGAGGCCATTGAAAGAGAGACCAAAGAAAAGTCAAAGCAGGGGACACACAAGAACAAAAGGAGAAGAAATAGTGGAAGACTTAGTCAACAAAGGGGGCTTCGTTCAAGGTCCGGACCTTCCCACGTAGAGACAAGAAGAGGGGGGCCATTAAAGAAGAATTTTTAGAGAAAAATCGGGAGGGGGTCCTTTCTTCTCCGTCAGGGGCTCCGTTCACGACATTGACGGCCACGACTTCCGCAGGCTTGGCGAGAGACCAATCGCTGGGCCTTTATTCTGTAGGCTCAGTGACGCTCGAACTCCCCAACGTCCTCAGCAAGCCCACGATTTGTTCCTCCTTATTCTGTTGTCCGTGAGCAATACCAAGGAGACACCACAACCATTGCTCTCAACATCACGCCATCGCTTGTGCACCACCGCTCGTGCACCGCCTCTCGTGCGTCGCCGCCGCTAGTCCTGACGCACCGCCAATCACCCAATCCGCAATTCCGATCCACGCGATTCAAATTTGAAAAGTTATTTACGCATTCAGGTAAATATCTTGTCCTAATTTGGTTTGAATATTTTGTTGCCTAATTTGCGCTTATTGATATCTCATTTTGCATATTCGAGTAATAAGCATATTCCAATTAGAATTTTATTTCCCTTTTTCTGAAATCTTGGATATATATTACTTATCAAATTTGGATAGAAATCAGAATTTTCAAAATCTTTTGAATATATTCAAGATATTTGAGATATCAAAATCTTTTCAAGATGTGATCGATTAGGAAAATTTCCTAATCCGCAACCGCACATGTGGAAATAAATCTATCTATCAGGCTTTAGATAGAGTTATTTCCATAACGGGAATTTCGAATTTTAGGATCGATCTGTCAGGCTTCAGATCAAAACTTAATTCGAAAGATTTAGCGGTTATTTTTTTTTATTTTTAATTTCGAATTTCGATAAGAAAAAAATACCAAAAAGATTACTCTAGAATAGGTTAATTTCTTTAGTTTAAAATTGCATGTTTAGATAATTAGCATTTTTAATTCCGAATTTCATTTTAAAAAATACAAAAAAAAATAATATGCCCGTCATTAGAAATAGGTCACGTCGTCGCATGACATATAGTTTGCATGTTAGGTTGCATTAATCGCATGTCAATTTTTGCACGTCATTACATATAGGTTAGCTTTCATTTAAATAAATAAAAAAAGAGAAAATTTCTGCACCTTCGAACTTTAAGTCAAGATTCATCAAGATTGTCAAATTGAGTACTTTTTCGAAAATTGGTACCGAAAGGGCGTTAGGGAATCTAGCGTAACCAAGTCCCCGAATTCATAATTTCTGGTTCGCAGAAATAAAATAGTACTCCCGCTATTTTATTTAGGTTTCTAATCAACCTACCCTAAATGATTAGTGGCGACTCCCATTGAAAATATTTACACGCTCACAATTGGACCTAAGTTGCGAATTGGTAGAGTTTGGGAGAACTCGAGCTAGGTTAGTTAATTTAATTGATCTAGTAATCCATTAGCCTAAGATCGAAAAACCCGATTTTTTTAGGTCGCGACAGGAATCACCTTAGACTTGTAATCTCTTAACCTCCATATCAATGGCAAGTTGTAAGTCAAGGATACAAGCTTCATATTGCGAGATGTTGGTACATGGAAAAAATAGCTTTGTGGCCACGGGATAATGTTAACCCATTGGGGAGATAAATACTGCCCCAGTGCCCGAACCGAATAAGTTAATGGCACCATCACAATACATAATCCATTTGTCATGTGAAATCAAGAGAATACGTTCTTCTGCAAGATCCATTCCATTAGGGCCTTCTAATTGCTTTGAACTTTCGGCTAGCATATCAACTATGGCTCGACCTTTGATAGAGTTTTGTGCCATAGTTTACACATCAAACTCGGATATGAGAATTTTCCACTTGGCTAATTTTCCAACGAAAGCAAGCTTCTCTAAGAGGTACTTGATTGAGTCATTCTCAGTCACTAACAAGACTTGATAATGAAGTGTATATTGACGTAACCGATGTAATACTCATACATCGGTCAAATGATAATATATCGCACACTCCCTTCCATCTCTTGATCTCTTTTGGGCTAGCATGGCTCCCAATAATTCATCATGGATGGTCAAGTAGAGAATCAACGGTACTTCGGGAGTTGGCAATAAAAGATGGACATGGACTTGGTCAAATGGAGCAGGATGAGAATTTAAAACTAACTCCAACATTCGGTCAAATGGGTGATGATACGAAGAAGAGCTATGCATGATGTTTGTGATCTTTCAAAAAGAAATACCCTAACAACCACATTTATGTTTGCTAGACACCTCTATCCTATAATTATTCCCTTAATTGTCGTTACCTCGATCGCATCCTCCCGTTGTTCCCCTGAATTTCAATTTCGCTAACGGTAAACCTCCACTGGATCTGTTCACCAAAAAAGCAATCCGTCTCCTCCAGAGAACAGCCCTCGGTCTCCGACATTGTGATGAAGAAGACTACCCATGCTATGATGGAGACCACTGCGAATGAGAAGGCAGCCCCGCCGAGGGACATCGGCTTGTCCAGTACTTAGAATATAGATGATATCAGTGCACTCGCCCCTTGGTTCGCAGCAAAGGTGATTGCGCATCCCTATGCTTGCAGCTTAAGTGGAAATACCTCAGAGTTGAAAACCGAAGTAAAAGGCCCCATCGCTATGGAGAAGGAGGCCACGTAAAGGAATAATAAGGTGATGCACATTTTTACCACCCGCATTTGCTTCATGTCATTTGGGTGGTCGATATGCTTTGTGTCGATTTGGTCGATCTTCACAAGACATGTTCTGAGGATGACAAGAGACACAAACATCCCACCTATGCTGCTCAATGGCAATAGCCGTCGCCTGAGCTTGTCAAGAAGCAAAGTGGCCACGAGGATGCATATCGTCTTTGCAACTTCGACTAGGATGGTCAATAAGATCTTCTTGTCAGAGGACATGATGCCAGCCTTCTTTAAGAAACGAGCAATGTAAAGGAGGATAATGTCAATTCCAGAGGCCTTTTGGAATAATTGGATCATAATGGCGTAGAGGAGTGTGTAGCGGAGAGATGGGCTCGGGTGGTGGAGGAGATCCTGCCACACGCCCTCCCTGATGCTTGGCACAATGACAATGTCATCATTCCACTTTGGAGGGATGCCAGCAGCTGCCTTAATATTTTTAAAATTGGAGTTTAGTTTCCTCCTTGGCGGCGGAGATCTTGGCTAGGATGCACTTCGCTTTGAGTAGCTTTCCTCGCATGATGAGCCATCGAGGGGATTTTGGCATGGCGAATACCATGATATGGCGAGCAGGACCAAGGAGATTGCTCCCTCGCATAGCATGAGACACCAACCGTTGAAATTGATCATGGAGAACATATAATTGCAGGCGTAGCCGAGAGCAATGCCTACATTAATGAACACCTAAACCATCGAAACATATAATGAAAAAGACAAAAAATGATAACATATAAAAAAGTGAAAAAGACGCTCAAAATTAGAAAAAACAAAGAAGAAAATGAGTGAGTACCTCAGGGAAAGAGGTGAAGCACCCACAGTAATAGACGGGGAAGACCTCAGCCACGTAGATTGGGGTCATTGTAAGGGCATAGCCAACTCCGACGTGAGCGATGATGCGGCCTAACAAGATGATGAAGTTATTGGAAGCAAAGCCCGTGAATAAGGCCCAATGAAGAAGATGAATCCCACCAAGAAGATGGTTAATCTGGCGACTGACCCTATAGGCGGTCCACCCTGCAAACACCGACCCAAGAAGTGTAAATATGTAGAGGTTCAGAGTCAGTTGGCCAACATGCTTGTCGGCTAGCTCCTGGTCCTTCTTTATGGTAAGTTAACGTCTCATTTTGCACTCCTATTTTTGCCAAAATAAAAAAAAAACACAAGAAAATATTATTTATCGTCATAACATTATCATGTAAATTATAATCATATACAAGAAATTGAAAAAATAAAAAATATTAAGTTCCATATTTTCTCCATTTTATTTGAATTTATTTTTCTAATACATGTGCTTATAAAATAAGAATTATAAGAATTAATAAATGCGACGAAGTTTATCAGAAATTAACTTGATTGGCTCAAACAGGAAAAAGAAAACATGGATGATGTTATCCAATATTAAGTAATATTTTTTTTCTTTTTTTGTTTCCTATTCATTAAAAAATGACTTTTGGTGATAGATCTATCAGTTGTATCGATAATAAAGCTAAACAAAAAAAAGATAATGACTAAGATATAACTAACTTTTTTTTGTTTTCTACAAAGACCAATTCACTGTATGGAAAATTAATTCACAGGTACATACTTCAAAGCTTCAAGGGCAACCACAGGGTAAGTCTTCTCGTGAGAGAGAGAGGGGGGGAGGACTTACCAAAGCCCAGCAGTGAGGGAGGCCACCAGGGTGCATCTTAAGGCGTACTTCAACTGTGCCTATGTAGGAGGATTGGAGTTCTCAATCAACTCCGATTGAATGATCCTGCTCACATTAGAATCTCTAGCTATGGGTGTTGATACCTGCAAAGTCAGTTGGCACCTTATGTAAGTCAATCAGTGCCATATAGAATATCTCATATAATGTTTTAAAAAATTTAGGTATTCTTGCATTATTGACAATTCTTATCATACTCTCAACCCATAGTTGACAATTCTTATACAATCACCATTGCTCATCCAAAGCTCTATTCCTCAAGGCTACCGCCATTCTATTTACAAAGCTGGATGAACATATCTTAAAAGTAGAAAAATGTTTTCCAAAAATGATATTTCTTTGATTTAAATGTGAACTTGTCATGCATGCATAATGCATATCTTGGTATCTTCATTGATCCGTCTAATTTGAGACGGCATATCAATGCAGATCAAGAAAGTCATATATAATCTATCATAAACCGTAGATACTTAATCAAACATAATTTGGATCGTCTCCAATTATGTAATCCCAAAAATAATTGTTCCATTATCCTAATCATGAATGCAACATTCAATTCATTCACATAATGCAATTTGATTAAAAAAAAATCGGTCTACTGTCATATAAAACATTAATGAGGAACTAGTAGAAATTATAAACAAAATACCAGTCGAATCTTCCTCAACAAGCGGCTTGCATCCTCGAGTCCTGGAGAAGCCATATGCGCCCATCTGCAAATATGAACCGACATAATGTGATGCCATCTAACTTGAGCTTTAATTCTGGGGTTGTTAGATTTATGAATAAATATGCATGTTAAAAAAAATAATTTGTATACACTATACATATATATTAGCTTATTGCTTGTGCATTGCTTTGGTGGTGGAACTATCAAAACCATAGTGTGATATACATAAAAACATAACACATTAGATTCCTTTGGTATTAAATATAAATTTTGCAAGGAAGAAAGTGAGAGTTTAAATGATGTCAGGCTTCATCTAAAGTCCAAATCATAAATTTACCCTAATCCTAATAGGAACTCATGAAGATCTCGAGCCTTCTTCAATCCTTCCATGGTTCGGTTCTTCCATCATCTCATGTCATTCATTCGCGCATCACGATCAAAGAAAAGCATTAGAATGTTCACATAAAAGAAATGACCAACAAGGAACTTAGACAAATCGAGGAGATCCTTTCAAAAGATTGATGCATATAATCTATATTACTTTTTTGAGTTTCCTTTTTTTGACATTTTCTATATTTCTATATTTCTTTTTCCCCAAGGAAAAGCTATCTAAAAATCAAATTGTCCTAAAAATCAAGAAATAGAATTTCCCAGACAATGTGAACCTAAACTAATTGGAATTCCCTTACCAAAAAAAAACTAATTGGAATTCAATTGAAATTATTTCTAAGACTCTACTACCTAACTAATACTTGAAGTTCCTTATCATTTAGCTTTCATTTTTATATTTTTATTTCTTTTATTTCCTCTATTTCTTTTATAGTCCCTTTCCTAGTCCATCATATCCAGAACACGGATTCCTGCTTTGCTAAGTTTCCCTTTGCCTCTTTCATTTATTCGTTTTTTCCAACATTCTGCAATTACTCCTACAGAGACATGATCAACTCTTTGCTATGTTCATCATTCACTTAGTTTTGTTCATTGTTGTTTTAGCTTCAAAAAATTGACACCATCAAGCATCTCATTAACTCATTAATTCCAGTCACCTAACACAATTTTTTTGAATGAGAATTATTCTAATCCTGAGCAAACAAGTTCATGCGAGGGTTCATTAACTTCTAAGTCCATGGCCAGGTCAGGAAGTAATTTGATATCAATCTAAGCATCATCAATCAAAAGAGAAAAAGCCATGGCCAACGAGCAAGAAATTCAGTCAAGTGAATCATGTGATAAAACTATATGGCAGAGGTTCAGATGCTTTGTTCACCAATGAAACTTTTACTGATGCGAATCTACATGTGGCAAAGAGTAATGAGAACAGACATGAACCAAAGCCATCAAGTGTACATACAGATAGGCAAGGATCAAGTTGAACAATATGCATAGATAGGTCTCAGCCAATAAGAAATTTTTCAACAACAATCACGCAAACGTGCCTAAAGTCTTCTCGATTATAGCCAAACACAAAAGTACTTCAACACGAGAGGAAGCATAATGAAAAATGGCTCTGAAGTTTCTTTTATCACAACTTACATATCTACTGACCTGGTTCATGAATTTCATCAAATAGGTGGTGGACATATGGGACAAAGAACTCAGATGAAGATGTAAATCCATAATTCATATTTTAATCATCACAAACGCAGTGAAACTTATTCAAATCACTAACGGGAACTCAATGGCAGACAATCTTCAATGAATCGGCAGCTAAAAATTTCTTGGTCTCTGTTCATCATGCAAAAAGACCAAAATTAAAAACTGTGTTCTTAGCTTAGCGAAACTGACTTTTTAGCTTCAACTAGCGAGTGGCGGAGAGTACAGGTGTTAGACGTGTCAGTGATGAAGATCCGGCGAAGGTGGATGGATCAACAATCCAATTCTTCAAGCACTTAGATATGGAAATAGAGTTAAATAGAGGAGTTTCCACACAACTTGAGAATGGCAAGTGGTGATGGTCGACGATGGCTGTGGCTGCCTGAAATTGATGAAGAAAGCCGTTGTAAATGTTGGTTAAATGATTTAGACTGAATCCAAAAATGAAAACTAGAGAACAACAAATAACTTAGCTTCAATGTGGTTGCAGTAATCGAATGATGAAAAGCTTGAAGTGAAGAATCCAAGTTCGATCGAGTTTCAGTCACGGCTTGAAATGAGCGCGAGAGATGTTGCTTCACAATGAGCAACAAAAACCGTATCTCTCTCCATCGCCGGCATCGATAATTAGACCTATCAAAATGGGTCATAAGCCCATTTCTTAATCCATATATTAGTAAATAGATCATAAATGGGTATATATATAATATGAGTATTAAATGGGGCGTAAATGGGTTATAAATGGGTTTATAATTTATTTAAACTCAACTCATCTCTCTTGTCTCACTCACTTTTTCCCTAACTATTTCATTTTCAATCTCAAATAGGTACTTGTAGATCCCTAAAAGTATCGTAAAAAGTAAGAATAAAGTACTAGATTGAAAAAAGGTTAACATCATTGAAAATTCATCCATGAGGCCCATATCACCCATTGACTATTCACATTCCATTCATTTTAACACATAATAAATTAAATGAGCCTTATTACTTTCGAATATTTCTAGGTAGTCCTTAGTTTACAATGGAAAAAATATATATTTGACTCGATAGTAGATGATCATTGAATTTTTTATTCATTATATGATGTCATCTATAGCATATAGTCAATAATTAACTAAATTTTATGCACAATCTATCAATTTTGATTCACGTTATTTTTCATCTTCATAAAAGCTCATGTCTTAAATATTTAATTGAAAAAAATAGCCATCTTGGATTTAGGAAGAACTTGTTGTTGTAATAAAAAAAACGAAAGGTTTAAGTGAAATATACACACCATTAATCCTTATATTTTTTATTAAAATATTACTAAATATAAAGGAACTTAATTATGAATCGTATAAAAGCTTATATTCAGATTTAAATAAATTTTGTGCCACGAAAATTATTGCTTGGATAATTTCAGTATTTATCAAAAAGGATAATTTTATTTATTTTTTTCCATTTTTGGTCGAAAATACAAATGCATATAAAAAAAGTTGGGAGCTTATATCATCATATGATAATATATCACACACTCCCTTCCATCTCTTGATCTCTTTTGGGCTAGCATGGCTCCTAATAATTCATCATGGATGGTCAAGTAGAGAATCAACGGTACTCCGGGAGTTGGCAATAAAAGATGGACATGGACTTGGTCAAATGGAGCAGGATGAGAATTTAAAACTAACTCCAACATTTGGTCAAATGGGTGATGATACAAAGAGAGCTATGCATGATGTGTGTGTGATCTTTCAAAAAGAAATACCCTAACAACCACATTTATGTTTGCTAGACACCTCTATCCTATAATTATTCCCTTAATTATCGTTAACTCAATCACGTCCTCCCGTTGTTCCCCTGCATTTCAATTTCGCTAACGGTAAACCTCCGTTGGATCTGTTCACCAAAAAAGCAGTCCGTCTCCTCCAGAGAACAGCCCTCGATCTTCGGCATTGTGATGAAGAAGACTACCCATGCTATGATGGAGACCACTGCGAATGAGAAGGCAGCCCTGCCAAGGGACATCGACTTGTCTAGCACTTAGAATATAGATGATATCAGTGCACTCGCCCCTTGGTTCGCAGCAAAGGTGATTGCGCATTCCTATGCTTGCAGCTTAAGTGGAAATACCTCAGAGTTGAAAACCGAAGTAAAAGGCCCCATCACTATGGAGAAGGAGGCCACGTAAAGGAATAATGAGGTGATGCACATTTTTACCACCCACATTTGCTTCATGTCATTTGGGTCGTCGATATGCTTTGTGTCAATTTGGTCGATCTTCACAAGACATGTTCTGAGGATGACAAGAGACACAAACATCCCACCTATGCTGCTCAACGGCAATAGCCGTCGCCTGAGCTTGTCAAGAAGCAAAGTGGCCACGAGGATGCATATCGTCTTTGCAACTTTGACTAGGATGGTCAATAAGATCTTCTCGTTGGAGGACATGAAGCTAGCCTTCTCTAAGAAACGAGCAATGTAAAGGAGGATAATGCCAATTCCAGAGGCCTTTTGGAATAATTGAATGATAATGGTGCAAAGGAGCGTGTAGCAGATAGATGGGCTCGGGCTGGCAGAGGAGATCTCGCCACGTGCCCTCCCCGATGCTCGGCACAATGA
The DNA here is from genome assembly GCA_024733475.1 of Syzygium grande. Taxonomy (NCBI): domain Eukaryota; kingdom Viridiplantae; phylum Streptophyta; class Magnoliopsida; order Myrtales; family Myrtaceae; genus Syzygium; species Syzygium grande. Next base: position 10,932,611 of record JAMXDD010000002.1, on the reverse strand, counting down.
TAATGTCATCATTCCACTCTAGAGGGATGCCAGTAGCCGCCTTGATATTTTTAAAATTGGAGTTCAGCTTCCTCCTTGGAGGTGGAGATCTTTGTGAGGATGCGCTTCGCTTTGAGCAGCTTTCCTCGCATGATGAACTATCGGGAGGATTCCAGCATGGCGAGGATCATGATGGCGAGCACGACCAAGGAGATTGCTCCCTCACATAGCATGAGACACCAACCGTTGAAATTGATCTCGGAGAAGAAATAATTGTAGGTGTAGCCTAGAGTGATGCCGGCATTAATGAACACCTAAACCACCGAAACATATAATGAAAAAGACAAAAAATGATAACATATAAAAAAAGTGGAAAAGATGCTCAAAATTAGCAAAAAAAAAAGGCAAATAAGTGAGTACCTCGGGGAAGGAGGTGAAGCACCCGCAGTGAGAGGTGGAGGAGACCTTAGCCACGTAGGTGGGGGGTGATTGTAAGGGCGTAGCCGATGCTGACATGAGCAATGATAGGGCCCAGCAAGATGATGAAGTTATTGGTGGCGAAGCCCATGAATCAAGGCTCAAGGAAATTATAACCATATACAAGAAATTGAAAACAAAATATTAAGTTCCCTATTTTCTCCATTTTATTTGAATTTATTTTCCTACTACATGTGATTGTAAAATAAGAATTATGAGAATTAATAAATGCGACGGAGTTTATTAGAAATTAACTTGATTGGCTCAAAAAGGAAAAAAGAAAACATGGATGATGTTATCCAATATTAGGTAATATTTTTTTCGTTTTTTTTTCCTATTCATTAAAATATGACTTTTGGTGATAGATCTATCAGTTGTATCGATAATAAAGCTAGACAAAAAAAAATAATGACTAAGATATAACTTACTTTTTTTGTTTTCTACAAAGACTGATTCACTATATGGAAAATTAATTCACTGGGTAGATACTTCAAAGCTTCATGGACGACCACAGGGTAAGTCTTCTCATGAGAGAGAGAGAGAGAGGGGGGGGGGGGGGGGGGGGGGGGGGGACTTACCAAAGCCCAGCATAAATGAGGTGACCGAGGCCACTAGGGTGCATCTTAAGGCGTACTTCAGCTGTGCCTATGTAGGAGGATTGGAGTTCTCAATCAACTCCGATTGAATGGTCCTGTTCACATTAGAATCTCTAGCTGTGGGTGTTGATACCTGTAAAGTCAGTTGGCACCTTATGGAAGTCAATCGGTGGCATATAGAATATATCATATAACGTTTTAAAAAATTTAGGTATTGTTGCATAATTGACAATTATGATCATACTCTCAACCCATGATTGACAATTCTTATACAATCACTATTGCTCATCCGAAGCTATATTCCTCAAGGCTATTGCCATTCTATTTACGAAGCTTGACGAACATATCTTAAAAGTAGAAAAATGTTTTCCAAAAACGATATTTCTTTAATTTAAATGTGAACTTATCATGCATGCATAATGCATAATGCATAATTTTAGACAGCATATCAATGCAGTCAAGAAAGTCATATATAATCTATCATAAACCCTAGATACTTAATCAAACATAATTTGGATCGTCTCCAATTATGTAATCCCAAAAATAATTGTTCCATTCTCCTTATCATGAAGAAGAACAGCCCTTAGTTTCTGGCATTGTGATGAAGAAGACCACCCACGCTATGATGGAGACCACATCGAATGAGAAGGCAGCCCCGCCGAGGGGCATCAGCTTGTCCAACACTAAGAATATGGATGATATCAGTGCACTCACCCTTGGTTCACAGCAAAGGCAATTGCGCATCCCTGTGCTCGCAACTTAAGTGGGAATACCTCAAAGTTGAAAATCGAAGTGACAGGCCCCATCCCTACAAAGAAAGAGGCCATGTAACGGAACAATGAGGTGATGCACATTTTTGCCACCCACATTTGCTTCATGTCATTTGGGTCGTCGATATGCTTTGTGTCGATTTAGTCGATCTTCACAAGACTTGTTCTAAGGATGACAAGAGACACAATTATCCCACTTATGCTGATCAATAGCAATCGTCGTCGCCCGAGCTTGCCAATGAGCAAAGTGGCCACGAGTATGCATATGGTCTTTGCAAATTCAACTAGGATAGTCAATAAGAGCTCTTCGTCAAAGGACATGAAGCCAACCTTCTCTATGAAACGAGTAATGTAAAGGAGGATAATGCCAATTCCAAAGGTCTTTTGGAATAATTGGATCATAATGGCGCAGAAGAGCGTGTAGCGGATAGGTGGGCTCGAATGGCGGAAGAGATCCTACCACATGCCCTCCCCAGTGCTCGGCACAATGACAATGTCATCATTCCACTTTGGAGGGATGCCAGCAAGCGCCTTGATATTAAAATTGGAGTTTAGGTTCCTCCTTGGAGGCGGAGATCTTGGTGAGGATGTGCTTTGCTTCGAGCGGCTTTCCTCACATGATAGCGATTGGGGGGGATTTCAGCATGGCAAGGACCATGATAGCGAGCAGGACCAAGGAAATTGCTCCCTCGCATAGCATGGTTTCAAATCCATGAGAGGCTTTTTTGCGAAATCAATGCCAATAGAAGCTGCCAGTTATTACTACAATTGATCCATCCCAGTAAAATACCTTTTTCAACTTTGAAACATCCTTCTTTTCTTCAAAAGAAACCTCACTTTCTGACCCCGAGATACCAAATTTCCCCAAAATTGCTAATCTCATGGTCGATCGCCCTGAGGCGGATATGGAATCAAACTCATTTGAGCCAGAAATAGTAAACATTCATAATTAGAACTCTCGCTCTAGAGCTTTGACCTCCAAACACTATTTTACTTTTGATGATATTCTATATCCTAAATGGTCAGAAAGATAATGGGAGTTCCATGCTTGGCTCAGCACTAGAGCTCTTTGTTGAAAGTTGGCATGATATACAGACTAAGCTCATTAGCATATTTACTAGTAGCCTCAAAGATTGGTGGAAAACCGTTTCTGTTCAAAATCAGATGACGTTTTTACTGCAAACAGATTTTCATTATGTAATCCGCGTCATCCACCAGTTCTTATTAAGACAAACCAAAAGACCTTCTTGAACTAAAAATGAGAGTTTTTAAATAGAAAATACTGCTCTTTACGTTGAAAACACCTTAATAAGCTTTTCATGGAAATGCTTAAATTGTTTTATGCTCTTGGAGCCGATCCATACCTGAAGTAGGTATTTCTATTTTCTATTCCAAAAGAAATTGGTCAAGTTGTCGAAAGATCCCTTCAGAATAAGCAGCGAAGAATTGATGATGTCCCGATAGAAGAATTGCAGCAGGAGATACATTTGGCTCTTGATGACCTCTTTATTCATCGAAAGGCATTCAACAGTAATCTTAAGAGCAATAAAGAGCTTGATGGAGCTTGTTGAAGGCCAAAGTTAATAATCAAATGCCCAAAGAAAGCATCCTGTGATGATCCTTCTTGCAGAGAAAAAGATACTCTTAGAGTATATTCCCTTCTATCGGGAAGAAAAAGATATAGTGAGAATTTGAGAGTACAAAGCGTGTGGGCACCGGCACGTAAAAATAAGGAACACATCCCTCGCTGCCTGTTGTCTGTTTGCATTGGTTAGTAAAATAGTATTTTTCAAGCCCATTGGAAATGAATTTTTTGTTTGGGGAAAGTTATATTTAAAATATTTCTGATCATTTCTCTTAACAAATAAATTAATTATTCAAGAATTATGTCCAGATTGGTATTTAGCTATAATTAACAGATTAGTGAGATAGATTTCAAGATAAATGTGGGGTATACGTTAAAACTAATCATCTAAATGATCAAGATCTTCTCCAGATTCTGGGCGCTGAACGCCTCCATTGCCACTATACTCTCCAACCTCCCCTTGCCCGCCCGCCACTCTTGGGGGGATGGAGGATGGAGAAGAGAGGGTTTGCGCGACGAAGAAGGAAGCGAGGGAGGATTTGGTCCCTGTTGCAAGTAACAGCTTTCGCCACATGGCTGTTTCTCCTTCTCGCTCTCTGTGTATGTATCAGGACTCAACGAGAGAGATGCGGAGGACCTTCAATGACCAAAAAAAATGATGGCGTCACCCTTAGTCAAATCAATCAAAAATAAGAGGGCTTCTGCCTCGGACAATCATAGACAAAAGAAAACCCCACTTCTTTTCTCCATTAGAGGATAGAAAGGTTGGTGTTTTCGTTTTCTCTTTTTTCTTTCACGATTTTTCCCTTTGGTGTTTTCAGTTCTATTTGTTGGTTTTAGTTGTCATAATATACATATTGATCAAGTTGAATATGGTTTAGCAGTTTTGATTTTTCGGATACCAAAAGAATGAAAAGAGATCACTAGAACGCCCCGGAGAATCGTGCACTCCAATTAGCTGCCTTAAAGTTACAACAGATTGAAAGGGTTATGAAACTCATTGAAGAACACAAGGTATTCTATTTATATTTGTTCAAAATATGTATCTTTTCATGTTAGTCTTTTTTTGACAATCATGATCTTTCAGAGACAAAAAGGAGAATTCTACCGCCGAGCAATTAAAATCGAAAAGCAGCTTTATGAAAAACACATCTTGAAATTGCAAATTGAACAATTGAGGGAATTATCAAATGTCGCGAAGCACCTATATTAGGGAAGGGAGAATGATAGCGAACGCGTATGAATGCACAGGAGGGGAAGGTGTGAAAGGTTCGCTTTTCATGTTTAAATTATGATGATGCATGTTTTATACGAATAAGCAGTATGTCTATCTCTATATCACTTGGCAGGTTTAGAATGTAAGTAAGTTATGATTAATCCCATTTATCAAAAGTTATAGATAACAGGCAGTTTTCAATTTTTGTGTGTTTTTTGCGGGGATTAGATAACGAAAATTATGAATCCTTATTTTTGCGGGGATTAGATAACGGCAATTTTTGTGTGCTTATAGATAACGAAAGGTTTAAGTGAAATATACACACCATTAATCCTTTTTTTTATTAAAATATTACTAAATATAAAGGAATTTAATTATGAATCCTATAAAAGCTTATATTCAGATTTAAATAAATTTTGTGCCACGAAAATGATTGCTTGGATAATTTCAGTATTTATCAAAAAGGATAATTTTATTTATTTTTTTTCTATTTTTGGTCGAAAATACAAATGCATATAAAAAAAGTTGGGAGCTTATATCATCATATGATAATATATCACACACTCCCTTCCATCTCTTGATCTCTTTTGGGCTAGCATGGCTCCTAATAATTCATCATGGATGGTCAAGTAGAGAATCAACGGTACTCCGGGAGTTGGCAATAAAAGATGGACATGGACTTGGTCAAATGGAGCAGGATGAGAATTTAAAACTAACTCCAACATTTGGTCAAATGGGTGACGATACAAAGAGAGCTATGCATGATGTGTGTGTGATCTTTCAAAAGAAATACCCTAACAACCACATTTATGTTTGCTAGACACCTCTATCCTATAATTATTCCCTTAATTGTCATTAACTCGATCGCGTCCTCCCGTTGTTCCCCTGCATTTCAATTTCGCTAACGGTAAACCTCCGTTGGACCTGTTCACCAAAAAAGCAGCCCGTTTCCTCCAGAGAACAGCCCTCGATCTTCGGCATTGTGATGAAGAAGACTACCCATGCTATGATGGAGACCACTGCGAATGAGAAGGCAGCCCCGCCGAGGGACATCGGCTTGTCCGGCACTTAGAATATAGATGATATCAGTGCACTCGCCCCTTGGTTCGCAGCAAAGGTGATTGCACATCCCTATGCTTGCAGCTTAAGTGGAAATATCTCAGAGTTGAAAACCGAAGTAAAAGGCCCCATCGCTATGGAGAAGGAGGCCACGTAAAGGAATAATGAGGTGATGCACATTTTTACCACCCACATTTGCTTCATGTCATTTGGGTCGTCGATATGCTTTGTGTCGATTTGGTCGATCTTCACAAGACATGTTCTGAGGATGACAAGAGACACAAACATCCCACCTATGCTGCTCAACGGCAATAGCCGTCGCCTGAGCTTGTCAAGAAGCAAAGTGGCCACGAGGATGCATATCGTCTTTGCAACTTCGACTAGGATGATCAATAAGATCTTCTTGTCAGAGGACATGATGCCAGCCTTCTTTAAGAAACGAGCAATGTAAAGGAGGATAATGTCAATTCCAGAGGCCTTTTGAAATAATTGGATCATAATGGCGCAGAGGAGTGTGTAGCGGAGAGATGGGCTCGGGTGGTGGAGGAGATCCTACCACACGCCCTCCCTGATGCTTGGCACAATGACAATGTCATCATTCCACTTTGGAGGGATGCCAGCAGCCGCCTTGATATTTTTAAAATTGGAGTTCAGCTTCCTCCTTGGAGGTGGAGATCTTTGTGAGGATGCGCTTCGCTTTGAGCAGCTTTCCTCGCATGATGAGCTATCGGGAGGATTCCAGCATGGCGAGGACCATGATGGCGAGCACGACCAAGGAGATTGCTCCCTCACATAGCATGAGACGCCAACCGTTGAAATTGATCTCGGAGAAGATATAATTGTAGGTGTAGCCTAGAGTGATGCCGGCATTAATGAACACCTAAACCACCGAAACATATAATGAAAAAGACAAAAAATGATAACATATAAAAAAGTGGAAAAGATGCTCAAAATTAGAAAAAAAAAAGGCAAATAAGTGAGTACCTCGGGAAGGAGGTGAAGCACCCACGGTGAGAGGTGGAGGAGACCTTAGCCACGTAAGTGGGGGTGATTGTAAGGGCATAGCCGATGCTGACATGAGCAATGATAGGGCCCAACAAGATGATGAAGTTATTGGTAGCGAAGCCCATGAATCAAGGCCCAAGGAAATTATAACCATATACAAGAAATTGAAAACAAAATGTTAGGTTCCCTATTTTCTCCATTTTATTTGAATTTATTTTCCTACTACATGTGATTATAAAATAAGAATTATGAGAATTAATAAATGCTACGGAGTTTATTATAAATTAACTTGATTGGCTCAAAAAGGAAAAAAGAAAACATGGATGATGTTATCCAATATTAAGTAATATTTTTTCGTTTTTTTTCCTATTCATTAAAATATGACTTTTGGTGATAGATCTATCAGTTGTATCGATAATAAAGCTAGACAAAAAAAAAATAATGACTAAGATATAGCTTACTTTTTTTGTTTTCTACAAAGACTAATTCACTATATGGAAAATTAATTCACAGGTAGATACTTCAAAGCTTCATGGACGACCACAGGGTAAGTCCTCTCATGAGAGAGAGAGAGAGAGAAGGGGTGGGGGGGGAGGAGGGGCGACTTACCAAAGCCCAGCATAAATGAGGTGACCGAGGCCACTAGGGTGCATCTTAAAGCATAATTTAGTTGTGCCTATGTAGGAGGATTGGAGTTCTCAATCAACTCCGATTGAATGGCCCTGTTCACATTAGAATCTCTAGCTATGGCTGTTGATACCTATAAAGTCAGTTGGCACCTTATGAAAGTCAATCGGTGGCATATAGAATATCTCATATAACGTTTTAAAAAATTTAGGTATTGTTGCATAATTGACAATTCTTATCATACTCTCAACCTATGGTTGACAATTCTTATTGAAGACCAGAGTTAAGAATCAAATGTCCAAAGAAATGATCCTGTGATGACCCTTCTTGCGGAGATTGGCATAAAAAGAAAAAGCACTTCAAATGATTCTCCCTTAATCTAGGAAGAAGACATAAATGGTGTTTCTTGATAAAAAGACGATCCAAACACGACAAGTTTGGAAGACGTAAGAAATCCGACAGATATTACATTTGTAACAAAAAAGGCCACTTTGCAAAGAATTGTTTGAAGACCTATAGAAGAAACTCTCATTAAATCCAGGAGCTTGAAAAAGAAACTGTAATTTATCTTTAGGATGATGATGTTGAATTTGTCTTCTCTTTAGAAGATGAACCAACAATGCAAACCATATGCGCTATATAGATGTGATCAGTCCAGTGATACTGAAGACTCATATGAAGAAATAGAAAATGGAGTTTACTCATTTTCTTCCAAAAATCCAAAACCTCCTTCAATCCAAGATCTTTGTATCTACATTCCTTCCATCCTTCCACATTTTCCCATCAAAATCTATCTTTCTAAATATGCTAACCTATTTCTCTTATAGTCCTTATAGATCTTTGGAGCAAGCGCTTCAAGCTTGACACCAAAATTCTTCTAGAAGAATACTGAAATTCATACACCTAGTATTTTAATTCTGCTTTTGGAGATATTTTTTCCCTAAGAGTTTGAAGCAAATCCATTACCTTTCAGTTCTTCCCACAATGTTCTCTCATCACTAAAATCCTTGGTTCTAGCTCACCGGATAAAGATATCATCATTGGATGAGACATCCTAACCCAGGTTTCCAAACTTAGAATTTTGTCTAATGGACTCCAGTTCAATAGACAATTCAAAAAGTTTGTGGACATCCAACAATTTTTTGCCATCCAAATGAATATATTAGATCCTATCATGCAAACGCTTCTTAGTGCATGTATAGAATCTCATTCAGAATTTGTCCTTAAATGTCTCAACCCTTTGTGGGAAAATCTTGACTTTTTTATCCATCTGCCTTTTAAGAAAAATGAAGATATTAATCCCACCAAAGCAACTCATTCAGGGATGAATCCTGATCATTTGATTTTGGCACAATAGGAATGTTCAAACTTACTCCATTAAGGATTAATCAAGTCATCCGACTCTTAATGGTGCTATGAAGCATTCTACGTGAATAAGTTTTGAGCAGAACAGAGGAAAGATGAGGCTAGTCATCAATTACCAACCACTCAATCAGATCCTTCAAGACAATAAGTTCCATTATCCTATCAGAATTCATTATTCACCAGTTTAACTCAAGCTAAGGTCTATTCTAAGTTTGACCTTAAATCTAGATTTTGGCAATTGGGAATTCATCTATATGATAGGCACAAAATTAGATTTTGCATCCCCAATCAACAATTTCAATGGACAGTGCTCCTCTTTGGTCTTAAAATTGCTCCTTCATTATTCCAAAAAATTATGTGCAGAATCTTCTCGCTTATTTTGGCTAATGCCCAAATTTACATTGATGATATTCTCCTCAACACTCATGATGAGGATTCTCATTGTAAACTATTTGGCCAATTTGCTGAATTGATCTAGAAATATTATATTATGCTATCTCAAGAAAAAGATTATTACTGCCCAACGAGAAATTGAATTTCTTGGAATGCATCTTAAGAACGGGTTATATTATCCTAGTCCCCATATTACCTCAAAATTGCAAAAATTTCCTGATGATAATCTTTCTCTTAAATAGGTTCAACGGTTTCTTGGGATAGTCAATTATCTCAAAGACTTCGTTCTCAAAATCACCAAATTGGTGAGTCCACTGCAGTAGAGGCTAAAAAAAGATGTTCCTCTATGGGGACTTCAATAGAATAAATCAATTAGACGCCTTAAAGAAGTTTTACAACATCTTCCTTCTCTACAAATCCCTTCTACTAGGAAGAGAATTTTACTGATAAATGCTAGTGATGAATATTGGGCTGCTGTTCTTTTTGAAGAAATTAATGGAAAGCGTAAAATCTGTGGACATAATAATGGAAGATTTATGCAAAGCGAGATGCATTATCATTCTATTTTCAAGGAAATCTTGGTAGTAAGGAATGGCATCAAGAAGTTTGAATTTCATCTTCTTGGACATCATTTTTTAGTTGAACTAGATATGTCATATTTCTCCCAAATGCTGAAGTTCAAATAAAGCAAATTCATCATCCTCTACTCCTCATATGGGTAGAATAATTTTCAAAGTACTCCTTTGAAACCAGGCATATAGCAGAAAAGAAAAATTTGCTTGCTAATTTCTTATCACGGTCAAAAGAATTTGCTACTCCAATTACATTCATAAACATGTATGTGTTTTGAAATCCATTGGGTGGATTTAAACCCATCAAGCTGAAACCTCCTTGGCCTAGCAGACAATACCTGCCAGAAGTTCCTGCATACATCCAAGACAACACCCTTTTTGAAAATCTGTCATCACTAATGTGGAAATATCAACTACTGATTTTCAACAGGTATAGAGGATCAAGTCTCCAACCCAATGAATATTATCCTGAACATCCTTTCATCTATCTTATCTCCCTCAATCTTGAAGACGAGTTTGCAGAAGAATTCAAACGATTTTAATGGTATTTGTTCAATCTTTATACCATAGCCATTAAATTTCCGACAACCAAGATCATTTTCATTCTTGGCAGAATTCTCTAGGGAGAAGACAAATTCAAGCATTTAGGTGATATACTTAATTGGTTCAAACAATTGAGAGCATGGAAATGTATGTTTTAGGAACAACTTAAAGCTTGTCGATCCAATTCGGAATTGCATACAACAGTCTTGTTTCATAGGCCATGGTTTTTTATTCATCTAAATAAAGACGTGAGCAAAACTCTAGCTGATGTAAGAGTAACTACATGCAAGCCTCGACCGATTCTAGAGAAGTTCTTCAAAACTCTTCCATGCAAAATCTCGGCACTTTTTCAAGAATATAGAGAGCTCAAGAGACTTCTATACCAATACAATCAAGTGATACCACTAGAGGCATGTACAAAAGTTCTACCAACACATTTTGGGACCATCCAACTGATCACAGGTATTAGATAGCAATTGATATAGCGTTGGGATAATATTATGGCATAGATATACAAGCTGATATGGATATTACTACCTCATCCTCATCCCAAGCCCCTTAGTCACAATATCCATGGGAGGACTATTATCGCAAGACCCATATGATTACAATGAGCTACAGCTCACACTCAGTCTAGGCCTTAACAAAAACAGTCAATCATTACAATTAGGGAACTTTCCCCAGCTAGGTATTCCATCATATTCTGCTGATGTTGCCTCCAGTTCTGCGAACGTTCCATCCAATTATGAGTCTCCACAAAAAAAACACAAAAATCAAAACTTCATGAAGATGTGGCCCTAAAAATTGCGGAAGTTGAACGGATCCTTAGAGATTACATAAGACAAATGGACAGCGACGATTCGAATAGATCCAATGATGACAATATTGAAGAACCCATTCACAAGTACGATTTTTGAAGGTGTAGGAAAGTGTGTTGGAAATAAATAGTCCGTTGTGGGAAAGTGCTGTACTAAATGTATTGTAGCAATGCACTATAATAAAGTACTATAGCAAGGTACTATAGCAGACACTATTCATCACTATAGCAGCTACTATTCATCATTGTAGCAGCATTGTAGCAAGTTGAAAAATCATCGATCGGTGTCTTAATGAGCCTATCAATAGTCTGTTCGAATCTTGTTCGTTAGTAATGAGTCTATCACTCATCTAAGTCAGCAGTCGTTTGTATTTATAATAAGTCTGTTGATTATTATTGGTGATTTCTAAAACTTTATCAATAATTGATTGTTTGTGTAGTCGTGTATGCCTATATAAGGTAATGTTTGTAATATTCGAAGGTAGGATCTGCTCCCTAGAAAAGCCTTGAGAAATAAAACTTATGTCCATTATGAGTCCCTAAATCTTCACTTCTACCTTCCTACTTGGTATGATTTTTTAAACAAACGTATGTGCACTGATTAATCCTGGTATTATGCTCTACACTTGTCATAATTTAGAACCCGTGCATCAAAATTCTACTACTATAAAATAGTTCTAAGGTGCTAATCAAAATTCGAAGGAGGGCTTGGTGGCAAAAAGATAGTCCTTTTTATAAAGGCCTGGAGAGTCATTTGTGTGAGGGATAGCATACCTGCCACAAGCTTTGTCTTCTTTTTCCCTAATTGGTATCTTGTGTTTTTAATAGGATTACGCATGAAGTAAAAGAGTCTATCAATGTTAGGTTCAATGATAATTTGATGGCTGTCCGACACCAACCATTGAAATTGATCTTGGAGAAGATATAATTGCAGGCGTAGCCGAGAGCAATGCCAGCGTTAATGAACACCTAAACCACCGAAACATATAATGAAAAACACAAAAAATCATAACATATAAAAAAGTGAAAAGCATGTTCCAAATTAGAAAAAAAAATGGAAAATGAGTGAGTACCTCGGGGAAGGAGGTGAAGCACCCACGGTAAGAGGCGGGGGAGACCTCAACCATGTAGATGGGGGAGATTGTAAGGGCATAGTTGACGCCAAATGTGAGCGATGATGCGGGCCCAACAAGATGATGAAGTTATTAGAAGCGAAGCCCATGAATAAGGGCCCAAGGAAGAAGTTGACTCCCACCAAGAAGATGGTTAATGGGCGATCGATCCTATTGGCGGTCCACCCTGCAAACATCGACCCAAGAAGTGTAAATCTATGGATGATCAGAGTCAGTCAATCAATCAACATGCTTGTCGGCTAGCTCCTAGTCCTTTATGGTAGTTATTAACTCGCTCTGCAGTCCTATTTTTGCCAAAAAAAACAAGAAAATCTTATTTATCATCATAACATTATCATGCAAAATTATAACCATATACAAGAAATTGAAAAAATAAAAAAATATTAAGTTCCCTATTTTCTCCATTTTATTTGAATTTATTTTCCTAATGCATGTGATTATAAAATAAGAATTATGAGAATTAATAAATGTGACGGAGTTTATCCCAAATTAACTTGATTGGCTCGAAAAGGAAAACTTACCAAAGCCCAGCATAAATGAGGTGAGGGAGGCCACCAAGGTGCATCTTAAGCCGTGCTTCAGCTGTGCCCATGTAGGAGGATTGGAGTTCTCAATCTACTCCAGTTGAATGGTCCTGTCCATATTAGAATCTCTAGCTATGGGTGTTGATACCTGCAAAGTCAGTTGGCACCTTATGTAAGTCAATCAGTGACATATAGAATATCTCATATAACATTTTAAAAAATTTAGGTATTCTAGCATAATTGACAATTCTTATCATACTCTCAACCCATAGTTGACAATTCATATACAATCACCATTGCTCATCCGAAGCTATATTGCTCAAGGCTATCGCCATTCTATTTACAAAGCTGGATGAACATATCTTAAAAGTAGAAAAATGTTTTCCAAAAACGATATTATTTTAATTTAAATGTGAACTTGTCATGCATGCATAATGCATATCTTCGTTTCTTCATTGATTCATCTAATTTGATGCAACATATCAATGTAGTCAAGAAAGACATATATAATCTATCATAAACCCTGGATACTTAATCAAACATAATTTGGATCGTCTCCAATTATGTGATCCCAAAAATAATCGTTCCATTCTCCTAATCATGAACGCAACATTCAATTCACTCCCATTATGCAATTTGATTAAAAAAATCGGTCTACCATCAAATAAAACATTTTCGAGGAACTAGCAGAAATTATAAACAAAATATCGATCGAATCTCTCCCAACAAGCGGCTTGCATCCTCGCGTCATGGAGAAGCCATGTGCGCCTGTTTGCAAATATGAATTGACACAATGTGATGCTATCTAACTTGAGCTTTAACTCTGTGGTTGTTAGATTTATGAATACATATTCCTATTAAAAAAAAATGTATTTGTATACACGATACATATATATTAGCTTACTCCCTGCGCATTGCTCTAGTGCTCAAACTATCAAAACCATATTGTGATATACATAAAAACATGACACATTAGATTCGTTTGGCATTAAATGTAAATTTTGCAAGGAAGAAAGTGAGAGTTTAAATTATAATAAACCAAACAAAGCGATTTAAATTGACTAGTTTTTGCTCTCAAAAGACGAAATTTCAAGGGATATCCGAACTTTATTTATTGATTTATGCCTCACGCCCTTTATTTTTCCCTAACCAAATTTCAGCAAGTCTCTGACCCAAAAAACAAAAAGTTAGCAAGCCATGCTGTCTCGTAACCTGACCCAAGAATAAATGTAAAATGAAAAGGTCACTTATAACAAGTAAGAAGTAAACTCGTCTATCACATGCACAAGGACCACTGGTTTTTATGTGATTATAAATCTACAATCCTAATGTAGTAAGTGCAATAACTCAATTAATAGTTTTAGAATAATAGTTTTCAAGCCATGTTGCCACTTGCCAGTTGTGAAGGATCATATAATTGATGGGATTTCCATCCGAGGCCCTTGATTTACTTAAAAGAAAGTTCAATTTCTTTGACAAAGTTACATCTATCCCAGGAGAACTCTTCGAACTACCCAAAGAAGAGCATAGACCGGGCATCTTAATCAATCAATATTTACCAATGTTGTACATGGTAAATGCCAATGGACGAACCTTGCACAAGGAATGTAGTTTGATATATACAAGATGATTATTAATAAATTTCATGAGGCATCAAGATTTACCAATACAGTCCAATGTTATATAATTTTGATGTGTACAAAACTTAATTAATAAATCATGCATAAAAATTATATATTATAAAACACATATAATGTATGAGACAATACTAAGGAACCGACCTATAGGCTGACCCCGTAAAATGTCTTGATTGATGCAAGAAAAGAAAACAAGGGCAGTCAAAGTTCTACTAGAGCATGGCAATAATCAGAGCATACTCAATCCTAAAGTACAATGTGGAATTCGACATATAAAGACTTATTAAAAAGATAATGGTTTACACGCAACTTGATATCAAATGGCATGGTAGGAGAAATAGAATATCCCAAAAAGGTCACATATTAAGAATATTCATGAAAAATCAAGCACACATGTAAAGTTGCACGCAACTACATGAAGTCTAATTGTTTAAGACTCGAGTAGGAACTCCATGCAAGCAATCACTTCCTCACACCACGAAATTGTATCCAACAGAATATGGCAAGCTGGACCAAATCATACCCAGAAGCCACATACGAGTAAATCAATCAATTCTTCAATGCAATTGCGATTAGGAATGAGAATTTATCACCAACGACCATAATTCTCTTATTGAAACTTAACATATATTAAGAACCGAGAAACCTGCAGATTATACCAAGAAGACACGCAAATGAATCCGCTTTCTCGACGTGTTTTGGAGCTCAAAGAGGATGGTGGTCACTCGGCTTTGCCACAACGACTGATGAGGGGGAAGATGGTCTGGGTGGTGAAGGAGCTTGAGGGCTTCTCTAAGAGCTCTAATCTTATAGCAAAATAGGGATAAAGAGAAAAAAACAAAAAAGATACGATAGAAATTTTAGCAATAGGACAAGGACAAATAATGAATCTGTTGTCAACGGTTCTGCATCCCTGAGCATTTGAATGGAAAATCATCTATTATTTTTGGGTCTTTTAGTTTTCTAGTAAAGGCAGCTATCTTGATACAGCAGTTTAACTCTTTCTTTGAGCCCGATCCTACATAAATCCATGACACACTAAAAGGGTCTATGGACTAGAAAAATATTAGTATGATAAAAGAGAATTGGATTCAAAAAATTGCACATGTCGTCGCATTTCACTATGTAACGAAGAAATTGGGTACAAAGATCGAGTATTCCATCAAATTTTCCTAGTTTGGCTACCCAAGTTACAATTTTCTAGAGGATTCCTTTTGCTAATAGCTATAACTTTACAGTTGACCATTAGACCGTGAACATAGTCCACTTCGACCTCTCTCATTAGCCATTGCTAACCCCAAACTCTCTCTCTCTCTCTCCTAATAAACAAAATCCTTTTTGAATTTTTCAACCAAATCAAAATTGTATCCAAATATTAATTATAAAAACTCAAGGTAACTGACTCCAGATTCAGATACATGAAGGGGGAATGGTCACCTTTTCATTCACGGAGAGATTTTTTTTTCTTTTGAAAAGCGATTCGAAAACCAAGCTTCAATGGTGTCATCCAGCGGCCTCCACGCGGTCAAGCTCCACTCCCGGGTGATGTTCAATATCTCCAAACTCACAATGGAATTTATGGAGTCCGCATTCCTTAAAAAAATGAAGTTTATTGCCTAGTAAGTGAGTCTGAGATTACGGTGGAATCTATGGAAGGCATATAAATATTTCATATTGATACGTAGAAACCTTTTGACTTTTGGGAGAGAAGCACCCAATCGGCTTCCCAAAAAATGGCACACGAACGGTAAATAGATCACAGCCAGCAAGGAGTAAATTGTGGGGTACCGAATCACTGCTATGTTATTATAACCAAAATAGGGACCATAGAGGTTGCTATTGGTGTGAATTTCATTCTCACAGATTGCTATTAGCGGCTACTTTAAACTACGGTTATTATAAGCACGTAAACAAGTGTTGTTCAATACTTTAATATCCCCTCTCATGTCCAAACATGTCCAATTTGAAAGTTTGAAGTTATTAAGTAAATGTAGACCATGAGACCATTAAAACCCCAAAAAAGAAGCAAAGTTGGGTATTTCTTATTTCTGATTTTTTTTACCCCATAATAATTTATAATTATTTCTTTTTTATTTTTTATGTCCCAAAATAAATTGTTAAACTCACAGTTAACAGTGTATTAAGGATACGTAATCATTTCTCTTAACTTTATATATAGCTTGTTATAGTCTAACTCTAGTTTTCCGCTTTGATGACTCATGCATTGCTAACAAGTGAATTTATTTTTTGTTTTAGTTTCTTTCTTTTCTTTTTTGTCTTTGGTACTTTGGGATGGGATGCACAACCAATAGTTAGCGCAACACTAATTCACAATTAAAGTTTTTTCCTTATATAATTTTTTGTGCTTCAATGGGTTCTTGGTTCAGGGTAGAGTATCTAGGTTTCTTCGAGTAGCCAGTTAATTTCCACGGCTATTTTGTGGAAGATGAATCGCTTGTATCATTTGAAGTAATTGATCAATGAAAAGTATTTTCATTGTCGACAAACAATTTATGTCTACACACTTTCGTGGACGATAAGAATATGTAGGCGATATAAGAGATAACTTTAACAATATTATTTTCTAAATTATTCATTTTTTGTGAAACTAACCCACCCTAACGCGATATTTGTCCTACCTACACGCACTAGATAATTACCAAAAAAACGTAGATCCATAGAAGGTATTATTTGTTTCTTTGTTTTAAGCACTTTAGGTCTACATGCATTACATCATGATATTTGTGTTTTCTTATTATACTTTGCTGTTTATCATTTATGACTAGCAAATTTAACTTTGAAATTATTAAAAGAAAGTTGATATATCTTATAAGTATATTGATTAAGAGTCGAAATTTCTATCTTTTTTTTTTTTCTTATCTACACGTGTCCCTATAATTTCAGTGAAGGTAATGCATTAAAAAGCATTCACTATGATATCCAAACCTAGATTATTTTGACTTGAAAATTTCTAAGAACCGGCATCAACCTGAATTGCAGATTAATTAGTTAGGTTCATGTCTGTCATGCTATAAATTACCACCTTGCTGAAGCCATGAATGACGTATATTATGATGACAAGAGACACATTATTGTACTTTGGAATTGCCGATAATATCATAATTTGGGCTTTAGTACACTTTTATTCCACTAATTGCTTTGATAATTTCATGATCAATATTAATAGCTCTCTTTCTGCGGCAACGTGCGGAGTTCTAAGCGAGTATAACCTGTTAACATGAGCTGTCAATTAGGGTCTAAATAGGAGAGTTTTTTTCTATTTAAGATCTCTGTATATTTTTTTCTATTTAAAGTCTATGTATATACGTGTCTTCTGATTTGTAAGAGATTCTAGGGTGGATCACGTTGATATATGTATATATATGTGTGTGTGTGTATTTATAATCTTGTAAAGTGGAAGAATATGGAACATGAGAAAAAGAATTGATTCTTGAATTGTTTCATAACCATACCAAGTTATTGTTTCAGCCTTTGAGGTCAAGTACCTGTTTTTGATTGCTAGTGGTGGTTGAGACATTTGGCGGGCTACTTCGTGGATTTATTTATATATAAATAGGACCAAACTAGTACTTATTTAAATTATTCCTATCTAGTTACTGGGCGTATAATAGTTTTCGGGTGCCTCACAATCGAGAGTGATGTCTATGGTTTTGACATGATTCTTTTGGAACTTCTGACCGTAATGAGATTCATAGATGAAAATTGACCATCTGGTCGACATAACCTTGTTGGCTGCATCTAGGAAGGAAAAAAAATTTGTACAAAGTGATGGTTCCAAGGCTTGAAGAGGTCTTAGAAGAAGGTGTTCAGATTGCTTTCGAGTTGGTTGTGCACTACCTTAGCCTAGATCCAAATTCTCATCCCTAGGTGAGTGAAGTTTTTAAAATTTTTGACATGGGAGACAGACTATCCAGGATCTTCCATGTATAAAAAGAGACGGGAGCGCTGGCAGTGGATTGTCATCTAAATATAACCATCGTTGAAGGAATGCAAGCCTTTCATTTTGGACGAAACCAATGCATAGACGTGCCATCACACCACCAGTATCTGACAACCAATGGTAAACCTCAACAATGTGTCTAGATATAGCTATCTCTCAACCTCAGCTGTCCCATTTGTTTCCTTTTCTTCCCTTCTTTGGTGCAGGTATCTGGACTTTCATTTGAACACAACTTTTGGTTACTAAATGTTGATGGAATAGAATATAATTTGAGTTATGACTATTTGTAAAGTTATCCTTTGAGAAGTAGCCGAGTGAAGCCTAAAACTGGGAGCTTCTAATGAGAAGTATGCTTGAGCTTTGATCCCTTGTCCCTTGGTTATCTTTTCTATTTAGCTTTCTGATAACATTGATCACATTTGTGGACGCATGTGGTGGCGATGGAGGTAAGATCATATGCCTTGGTTATGTACCTTGTCCGGCCAAAATTATTTTGTAGGACATGTGCTGTTATTCTCAATAATCTTCTGGTTGTATTTTTATCTCCCATATAACATGGGGTCTTCTTTCATTTTGAATTACCAATTCGTCTACTCTTTAAAGCTATACGGTTCTTCACTATAAAATATCAGCCTCCGTTGATTTCGCGAAAAACGTAAAATTTCTGGAAAATATTTTCCAAAAGTCATTCTTTAGAAAAATAACACAATTTTCCGGTGTTTGACTGAAATTTGAAAAAAAGACCGAAAAATATTTTTTTGCCTTTTGGTATGGAAAATCAAATTAAATTTTCCTCCATACCCTACTTTTAATAATTTTTTATTTTTCAAAACGATTTTTTAATTATCTTTTTTCTTTTCTTTTTTTTTTATTTTTTTCTTCTTTGGTTGGTTGCCTACCACAACAAAGGCCAACAACCGGTCCACAAGCAAGCTCGAGCATCGCTAGAGGGAAAATCATTTTCAGGATTTTGGCGAATACCGAAAAATATTATTATTTTTCTGAAAAATATTTTTAAAAACATCACATTTTTCGCGAAAACGAATGGAGCCTTTAATTTCTTTTAAATTTTTCCATTTTTTCAAAATTTTTCTTTTCTTTTTATGTTTATTTTCCCCATAAGTTTATATAAAGTGTATAATTTTTTAAAAGTTGTATTTTTTTTCTTTTTTCTTCCGTTTCTTTTTCTTTCAAATCAATCATAGATATTCTTGCTTTTCTAATGTAACAGTACCTTTTCTTTTTGTATTTTGTAGTCAATCTATTGATGTAGCTGTTGGTTTTGCCTTTACATTTTGAGTTTTCATTATTAATAGTCTTTTAAAATTAATCGGGGGGCGTGAGCTGGTGCTGGTTGAACCCAAGGACCGATTTTGAGAGAGTGGGAGTAAAGAGGGAAGTTGCAGGCATTGCCGGAGGCTATCTGGAGCCATGTGGCAGCTCCCAGCCCAGCCCAGCCCACGGTGGTCTCATCCCTCCTTTCAGATTTGCCATTGAAGAAAAAAGAGAGCTTCTCTTTTCCTAGACGCGATCTACCTCGTCATCAACGGCTTCATCATCACCATAGCCGCGCTTCCTCCAACCGGTCCACTGTAGGTGGCCACTTCCGCGATCAACACTATGATCCATTGCAGCTCCGGTTCCGGGCCTTCATCTGACGTCTAATAACCGGGCACCACACCAAGACAGAATCCAGCTCGTGGTGTAAGCCAGTTCGAGCCACCGCCCAGGCGCGACTGAGACAGGAACTCGAGAATTTGCTCATCACTCGCTCGCTAGTGTTCTTATTTTTCGGCTCTCCCGCTGGTTCCGTCTCGGCGAAAACTTCTTGCGACGGAGGTTTTCTCGTTTAAGTCTCCCTCCTGCATTCCCTTTGCGATGTTCTTCACGGTGGCCCCTCCTCCTGGCGTTGATCTTAAGGACGTGATCTAGTTGTTTTTTTTCTCTTGGCATCCATCAATTTGCGGCCACATCATTCTAAGGAGGTTCTCTATCCGAGCGAGCCAATCGCAGCCCAATGTTCCTCAGATCTTCTCGGCCATCCAATCTTCCACCGTAATCTAGACACTCGGCAGCATGTCCTTGGTGTCCCTTCACTGTAAGCTATACAGTCCAAGCATCCTGCTGGTGTCCTTTGATAATCAGTGGCAACCCTTCCAATTGAAGGCATTCACAAGAGGCATCAATCTCTAAAGAAATCACGAAGAGAGCACAATCAATTGTACACTTTGAATTTTTTTGCAGGAACACTCATGCAGGAAATAATATTAAGCTAATTATATCAGTTATTCACCTAAGAATAAAAGTCTATGGTCAAGCTTCATCTAGAGTCCAAATCATAAAATTTACCCTAATCCTAATAGGAACACATGAAGATCTCGAACGTTCTTCAATCCTTCCGTGGTTCGGTTCTTCCATCATCTCATGTCATTCATTCAGGCATCACAATCAATGAAAAGCATTAGAATGTTCACATGAAAGAAATGACCAACAAGGAACTTAGACAAATTGAGGAGATCCTTTGAAAAGATTGATGCATATAATCGATAAAGCCGATCAACCTCCTAACCGCAACCATTGATAACACATTACTTTTTTGAGTTTCCTTTTTATGACATTTTCTATATTTCAATATTTCTTTTTTTCCCCAAGGAAAAGCTATCTAAAAATCAAATTGTCCTAAAAATCAAGAAATGGAATTTCCCAAACAGTGTAAACCTAAACTAATTGGAATTCAATTAAAATTATTTCTAAGATTCTACTGCCTAACTAAGACTTGAAGCTCCTTATGATTTTTATATTTTTAAATTGATTTTTTTATAGCTTTCGTTTTTATATTTTTATTTCTTTTATTTCCTCTATTTCTTTTACGGTCCCTTTCCCAGTCAATCGTATCCAGAACACGGATTCCTACTTTGCTAACTTTCCCTTTGCCTCTTTCATTTATTCATTTTATACAACATTCTACAATTACTCATACAGAGACATGATCAACTCTTTGCCGTGTTCATCATTTACTTAGCTTTGTTCGTTGTTTTTTTAGCTTTAAAAAAATTAACACCATCAAACATCTCATCAACACCTAGCACAATTTTTTGAACGAGAATTATTCCAATCCTGAGCAAACAAGTTCATGTGAGGGTTCATTAACTTCTAAGTCCATGGCCAAGTCAGGAGGTAATTTGATATCAATCCAAGCATCATCAATCAAAAAAGAAAAAGGCACGGCCGGTGAGCAAGAAATTCAGTCCAATGAATCACGTGATAAAACTAAATGGCAGAGGTTCAAATGCTTTGTTCACCAATGAAACTTTTACTAACGCGAATCTACATGTGGCCGAGAGTAATGAGAATAGACATGAATCAAAGCCATCAAATGTACATACAGGTAGGCAAGGATCAAGTTGAACAATATGCATAGATAGGTCTCAGCCAATAAGAAATTTTTCAACAACAATCACGCAAACATGCCTAAAGTCTTCTCGATTATAGCCAAACATGAAAGTACTTCAACACGAGAGGAAGCATAATGAAAAATGGCTGTGAAGTTTCTTTTATCACAACTTACATATCTGCTGATCTGGTTCATGAATTTCATCAAACAGGTGGTGGACATATGGGCCAAAGAACTCAGATAAAGATGTAAATCCATAATCCATATTTTAATCATCACAAACGTAGTGAAACATATTCAAATCACTAACAGAAACTTAATGGCAAACAATCTTCAATGAATCCACAGCTAAAGATTTCTTGGTCTCTGTGTTCAGCATGTAAAAGGACCGAAACAGAAAAATATGTTCTTAGCTTAGCGAAACTGACTTTTTAGCTTCAACTAGTGAGTGTTAAAGAGCAGAGGTGTTAGATGCGTCAATGATGAAGATCCGGTGAAGGTGGATTGATCAACAATCGAGTTCTTCGAGCACTTTAATGAGGAAATAGAGTTAAACAGAGACAACTCAAGAATGGCAAGTGGTGACAATCAACGATGGCTATGGCTGCCTGAAATTGATGAAGAAAGCCACTGGAAATGTTGGCTAAATGATTTAGACTGAATCCAAAAATGAAAACTGGAGAATGACAAATAACTTAGCTTCAATGTGGTTGCAATAATCGAATGATGAAAAGCTTGAAATGAAGAATCCAAGTTCGATCAAGTTTCGGTCATGGCTCGAGATGAGCGCAAGAGATGTTGCGTTACAGTGAGCAATAGAAACCATATCTCTCTCCATCACCAGCACCAATAATTAAACTTGTCAAAATGAGGCATAAATCCATTTCTTAACTCATATATTAGTAAATGTGTCATAAATTGGTTAGTTAAATTTAGTAAATGGATCATAAATGGGTATATATGTAATATGGGTATTAAATGGGTTGTAAAAGGGTCATAAATGGATTTACAACTTATTTAAACTCAACTCATCTCTTTTGCCCTCCCTCACTTTTGCCCTAACTATTCCATTTTCAATCTCAAATAGGTATTTGTGGATCCCTAAAAGTGTGGTAAAATGTAAGAATAAAGTACTAGATTGAAAAAAGATTACCACCATTGAAAATTCATCCAAGAGGCCCACATCACCCATTGACTATTCACATTCCATTCATTTTAACACATAATAAAATTAAACGAGCCTTATTTCTTTCAAAAATTTCTAGATAATCCTTAGTTTACAATGTAAAAGAAAATATTTGACTCTATAGTAGATGATTGGTGAATTTTTAATTCATTATATGATGTCATCTATAGCTTATAGTCGGTTATTAACTAAATTTTATACACAATCTATCAATTTTTTATTCATGTTATTTTTCGTCTTCATAAAAGCTCGTGTCTCGAATATTTAATTGAAAAAAATAGCCATCTTGGATTTAAGAAGAATTTGTTGTTGTAATAAAAAAAAAGGTCTAGGTGAAATATACACACCATTAATCCTTTTTTTTAATAAAATATTGCTAAATATAACTTACCAAAAAAAATATTACTAAATATAAGGGAACTTAATTATGAATCCTATAAAAGCTTATATTCGGATTTAAAGAAATTTTGTGCCACAAAAATTATTGCTTGGATAATTTCAGTATTTATCAAAAAGGATAATTTTATTTATTATTTTTTCCATTTTTGGTTGAAAATGCAATTGCATACAAAAAAAATTGGGAGCTTATATCATCATATGCGAGAGAGGGAGAGAGTGCTTTGACAACTACGAAGAGAAAGAGGAAAGAGGGAGCTTCATTGTTTGCCCTAACCGTTGTAGTCTCGGTAGTTGCTTGCGAATTCCTATAGGCAAGGTAAAAAGTAAGAATAAAGTAGTAGATTGAAAAAGGTTAAAACCATTGAAAATTCATCTAAGAGGCCAAGATGTCCATTGACTGTTCACAATCCATTCATTTTAACATATAATAAATTGAGTTAATACTCCGAAAAACTCTAAACTGATATATCTGTAATAATTTTACCTCGAATTAATTTTATGATCATTAAAACCCTCAAACTGGTACACTTATGATAAATTTATCTCGAACTATTTTTTTTACCATTAAAAACCCTACATTGATACACTTGTGACAATTTTACTCCAAACTAATTTTTTGACCACAAAAAATTCCAAATTGATATACATGCGATAATTTGACCCAAAACTAATTTTTTGACCATTAAAAATTCAAAACTGGTACATTTATGACGAATTTACCTTTCGTTAGTATCCGTTAAATTGGATTAATGTTACGAAAAATCACAAATTAGTAAACTTGTAATAAATAAAGAGGAAAAATCCCAAACTAGTACACCCGTCAATTACCATGTACCATCAAACTTAGCAATTTGACAATAAAATTTAACAAAAACTAACGGAGGCTAAAATTGTCACTAGTGTGTCCTGATTTAGGATTTTTATGGTCAAAAAATTAGTTTGGAATAAAATTATCACATGTATACTAGTTTGATATTTTGATGGTAAAAAAAAATAGTTCAAAGTAAAATTATCATAGGTGTATCAATTTGAAATTTTTTGTTGTCAAAAAATAGTTTTGATTAAATTTATCACAGTTGTATCAGTTTTAGGTCTTTCGTGGTATTAACCCCAATAAATTTTAAGTGAAAATGGCATAAATGATTTTTGATGCTTGACTTAAGGTACAATATAGTCCCTAAATTTTTAATATATTCAATGTGGTCCCTAACTTTAGCCCATTATGTAATATGGTCCATGAACTTTTAAATTGTTTAATGTGATATTTGAATTATATAAAAATAATCAATTTTGTCCCTAAGCTTAATTAATAGAAGGAAAACATTTAACATTCTCATATAATTCAGAGATTAAATTGAACATATACCAAAAGTCTATATACCATATTGAATAATTCAAAAGTTCGGGACTACATTACACATTGGAGTAAAATTTAAGGACCACATTGAATAATTAAAAGTTTAGGGAGCACACTACATATTTGGTCAAAATTCAAGACCATTTGTATCATTATTCCTAAATTCGTCCGATTTCTTGCAAAAATTTCTTGATGAACCTTAGTTTAACAATGCAAAAATAATATTTGACCCTATAGTAGGTAGTCGGTTATTAATTATATCTTGTACACAATCTATCAATATTTGTTCCTTATATGATGTTATTTATAGCAGATAATCGGTTATTAACTATATCTTATACACAATCCGTCAATTTTTATTCCTTATACGATATTATATTTCGTCCTCATAGATAACCCGTGTCTCCAATATTTAATTGGAAAAAATAGCTGTCTTGGATTCAAGAAGAATTTGCCGTCGCAATAAAAAAAAACAAAAAGTGCAAATGAAATACATACCATTAATCCTCATCATTTATTAAAATATTACTAATTATAAAGGAACCTAAGTACGAATCCTGTACAAAGATTATATTCGGATGCAAAGAAATTTCGTGCCACGAAAATATTTGCTCGGATAATTTCACGAATTGAAAAAAAAAAAAGAAGAACAATAATAATTTCATTCATTAAATTTTTCTTTTTGCCTTTTTTTGGGTTGGAAAATGCACATGCACAGGAAAATTCGGGAGCTTATATTATCAGATACGCGAGGGGGAGAGAGACGGAGAGAAAACGCTTCGACGACGACGACGACGACGAAGAGCGACAGAGGAGAGGAGAAGAAGGGAGCTTCCATATTCCCTTTTGCCCTAACCGTCGCCATTTTCGGAGGTTCTTCCCGAATCCCTAATTCCCTCTTCTCTCCTCCTTCCGCCGCTGCCCTCCTCCGTTGAAGAAGATCCCCCCCCCGCTTCCCAGCCAGCCGCTCCGTCGCGCTTCCCCCTCCTCTCCCCGAATTCATCCCCGATCCGTGTTTGGCCCCCCCCGCCCCCGTTCCAGAGGGGACCCGGTCGCGCTTTCGCCGGCGCCGCGGCGCCGCTGATGCGAAGTGCCCGCGCGGTTGGCGCGGAGCCGCCGTTTTGATACCGAGCGCCGCAGCCGTTGCCGTTGCTGGGGATCCCGCGAATCGGGGGGGCTGATTGGATGATTGAGGATGCGGCCGCGGCTTTCGGATTGAAGGCATTGTTGCGTTGGTGGTGTGTGGTGCGGCGGCTATGGCTCAGCAATCGTCGCGGCTCAATCGGCTGCTCACTCTTCTCGACAGTATCCTTTTCGTGTCGTGCTTGTTTGGATCTGGTGTTTGCTCGGTTGGTGGCTGTCGATTGGGTGAATTTTGCGGTTTTTTCCCTTAACGAAATTGTGTTTCTAGCTGGTTCGACTCAGTCCACGAGGTTCGCCGCGGCTCGCCAGATTGGAGATATCGCCAAGTCGCATCCCCGGGACTTGGCCTCTCTCTTAAAGAAGGTATTTTTATTTTCTTTGCAATGCCATTGGGACAACTCATCTAATCTAATCGTGGAGGAAGATACGTGTAGCTGCTGTTAGCTTGGCGTTCTGCATTAGAAATTTCATATGGGCATGATGACAAGTTTTGGGAATCGCTCTTTTAGATCGTGCTGTTCGATATTGCTCTTTGAGGTAGTGCGGAGGCTAATGATGGGGACTTCTGCGACATGAATTTCATTGAAAACAAGAGAGAAGGAAGATGTCCAGATAGGGGCTCTCCTTTTGGTGCAGAAACCCAATGTTTGTTTGGTATTATTAGCTTTTGATGCTTCAGTGTCTGAGGCTGCCCTGTGCTAGGGTTTTGGCCGTAAATGGTGCTTGACAGATGCTATTCACGTGTGCTATAATGATAAGGATTTCAGGAAGTGCTAGGCTAGGTGAAGGTTTGGCGAGTAGTTAAATAAGATCCTTAAAGTATGATATGTCCCATAAAATAGTAATAATATTTTCATTTCTTACAGCTGTGATATTAGTTTTTCAAGAAGTGCTAATGTTTTTTGCACCTTATGATTCTCATTCGCTTATGTGAGTTTAATTATTTGATTAGGTTGCTCAATACCTTCATAGTAAGAATTGGGATACGAGGGTTGCTGCAGCTCATGCGATAGGCGCCATTGCTCAGAATGTTAAGCACACATCTGTGAATGAGTTATTTGCTGCCGTTGAGATGAAGATGTCCGAGAATGGGATAGATGGCACTCTCGGAAACATCCTGGCATGGCCTTATCAGTCTAAATTTGTGTCAAGCATTTCATTTCAAAGGTTGTTTATGCATATTCTTTTTCTGGTTTGGCTTTAGTGATTTCTCTGGTGAGAGTGGTCATGGACTGGGAAAGTGCCAGAACCAAATATATGTGTATGCATTTTCTGTACAAATTTATCCTTCGTTTTCTGATCTTTCTTTTACCTTACTGTAACAGCTTTGATCTGAACAAGGTTTTGGACTTCGGAGCTTTGTTGGCATCGAGGGGTCAGGTAAGCTGCTCTGTCGGACTTTTAAACTAGCGTTTAATACTTCTTCGAGAACCTTTTTCAATAATACAGAGTGCCAGCTTATCATTTTCAGTTTGTGGCTTTTGCTGCCTACAAATATGGAGAACTTTTTCTCATTGCGTACAATTATGAAAACTTATGGTACAAGCACGAAAAACAGCATTTTACCTCTAGTGTGATTGACTATAAGTAATTTGATTACCATCATGTGAGAAAAGAGAAGTTTGTAAGGAAAATTGGCACTCTTGTCTTGTGAATGCCTTATGGCCTTACTGTGACATACTCTCTTCCTTCTTAGTGCTGACATATACTATTTGTCTATATTTAGTCTCTCTCATGCTCACGGGAGGAGAGAGAGCAACTAATATCATTGGATTAAGTATCACATATGTTTTCCCCTATATGGCTGCTTGCTCAGTCTAGAAAGCCATTTGACGGAGGATTTTGAGACCTCAGAAAAGTGGAGAATAAGTAGTAGCAGATGTTACTTATATGTGTGAGAGGAGAGCTTGCTTGTTATGCCGCCTAGAAATTTGAGTTGCATAGACAGAAAAGTGGTACTACTTTTATTTTTCCACTCTGTGTTTTTTGTGTTGCGCTGGAGAAGGAGATAGGAAGATGAGTGGTTCTGTAAAGTTCCCCCATTTATTTTTCTTTTTCTAAACATTTCTAATTAAAGATATTTTTCTTGTCGTTAAGCAATGTTTCTAGGTAGCTCTCTCCGTTTTGTTGCTTTGAATGAATTATGCAAGAGTTGTGAGGTGCCATTCTATTGAGGGATAATTACTTAAATGGTTTCCTGAACTTTGGCCCAATGTGCGATGTGGTCCCTAGATTTGTAATTGTTCAATG
Source organism: Syzygium grande (assembly GCA_024733475.1). Taxonomy (NCBI): domain Eukaryota; kingdom Viridiplantae; phylum Streptophyta; class Magnoliopsida; order Myrtales; family Myrtaceae; genus Syzygium; species Syzygium grande. The sequence goes on along the minus strand of JAMXDD010000002.1, from coordinate 10,904,623 downwards.
TGGTTCTTGAATTCTCGGTAAATGTTCAATCTAGTCTCCGGATTATTATATCCCTCGATTTCATTTAGTCCCTAGATTATTTAGTCGTGGGACTAAATTGAACATATACCAAAAGTTCAAAAACCGCATTGAACAAATCAAAATTTCATTTCAGGGACCACATGGAACAAATTAAGAGTTCAGGGACCACATTGCACATTAGGGTAAAGTTTAGGATCACATTGCACTTTGGGCCAAACTTCAAGGACCATTTTTGTCATTTTTTTCCTATTGATAGTAAATGGCTGTGTAGTGTATAGTTTGAGATGCTTTGGTCATGTTGAATGAAGACCATAGGATACCCCAGTGAGGAGATGTGAGCAACAGATGGAAACATTGGTATAAAGGGTAGGGGAAGACCTAGAAGGACATGGAATACACTGGTTAATTTTCCAAGGTAGTCATATTCTGTCAATTCGTGGAGAAGAACATAACGTCGGAATATGTATAGGTTGAACCTTGTTTTGAAAACATTGTGAAAGATTTGACCCTTTATAAACTTCGTAATTCCTTGAGAGGAGGTGATCATCAAAGGGACACATGTCACCAAATGCAAAGTATATGAAGTCACTTACTGGAACACTTAAAAGTACAGGTGTGGTATGGGCAATTGACCACTGTCAGCATTGACCTTTGAGATTCTAGAGTGAACATCAAGTATTGGATGACCTGTTCCATATTATTGATTACACACGGTTATACTAAATTTCAAGGATATTTCTGAACCATCATCCACTAATTGTACTGATTCCAATCAATTTTTCTCTCCCATGCCTCGAGAGAATGAGCCAAGTTGCAGCAGCATAATAAACAGGAAGAAATGGCAAAAACTTAAATAGAAACAAAATTTTCATTATCCATTTGCCATGTGTAATTGGCATTCCATGACTTTGGAGTGAAAGTCTCCCCAAAGACTTCATTCCTAGCTGCTGGAGTCATCATCAAGAAGGAAAGTCGACTACCTATATTCATTGGGGTGCGTCATGGTCATTATTGGAGCTTTTTCAAAATGGTAACAGCTATGTTTAAACTTTGGAGGAGGAGGAGGAGACTCTTGTTTGTTTACTTGTAGTTTAAAACCCTGATCTGATTGTGTGAGATTTTTTAATACAATTTTTTTTCCAATGGGAATTAATGGAACTTCATTTAGAGGTTTAATTTTCCGCTTTTTGGCTTTATGAAGCCTAGATACCTGACAAATTGCACCTGGTAGTGTTAAAAAAAGAACCCAAACGATGATCCTGTGATTTAAGTGAGTTTCCAGCTGGTAAATTTACATCAACTTGCGATGATGTCAATCTGTCAATCTTACCCAATAAACGATTTGAAAGAGATTTAACAAGAACACCTTGATTTGGCTCTTAAAGTCATATGATTGTTATTTTGACTATATCGTATGAGATACACATCTTGATAATTTTATAATGTAAGGAATATGAAATATAACCCTTCTTTTCTTCATAATAGCTTGCAGGCACTGGCGATGCATGTGCATAAAAGAGCAGTATTTTTTTTTTCTGGATTAGTAAAATAATGGCAACAACAATAAAGCATGCCTTATCCACTAGGCGGATTGGCTATATGAATCCTATTATACCATTGAACACGATCCTTAATTAGATTCCGGAACCTTCAAATGCTTCATGGCTTTGCTTATTGTCTCCTTCCCTTTCCTTCTAGGTATTCGCAGCTTCTTTTAACAATTTCATATCCCTTCCTAAACATCTCTTTACTGAGCATTTGAAGGTCTTGGTTTGACATGGCCAAACTATAACGACCGACCTCTTCTCGTATTATCCTCAATTGAGGCAATACCTACTTTTTCCTGAGTAGATATATTTCTAAAATGCGGTGAAAAGATGGAGGTAAAAGGGACTCCAACCTATTGGTTGGTCATCATGCATAAAGCTTCGAACTTCTCCTGTTTTCTAGGCATGGACATGGAATGTAAAGAAGGAATTGAAAAGTTGGATATTTTCGAAAATAGGGAAGTTGACTTGTTGGCAGTAGTATTTTATGTATAATTAGGATATTTTTGTTTAGATTAGGTTTGCTTTCGAACAAAATAATACTCAACTTGAAGAGCTTTGCATGAAATATGATGGCCAATTTTCATCAGGGAAATCTTCTTACAGTTGGTTTAATTAGTATAGATATACTTAAATTATTTTTTTATTACAGCATTTGGGTTGTTTAGGTTTTCACATAGAACCAAGCTTCAAGTAATCACTCTACATCGACAGAACTTCTTTGGTTGCAAGGGATTGTTCTTTGGATCTCTTTCTGTATGCTTCTATTTGTTTTACGGAAGATGTTTCATGTTTATGATCTTTTTTTCAACATTTATTCTGTTTAATGTCAGTGATGAACTTGTTTACTGTAATGTTCTCTTTCTTGGATTTTTTTTTAAATTCAAAGAATCTAAATCACTATATAGTTTTCCCTAGAAGCAGATTCATGGTTCTTTTTTTGCCTTTTATTTTTATTTTTTCCTATCATGTATTATAACTCCCTTTTAATGCATTGGTATGCAGGAGTATGATGTTTCAACTGATAATTTAAAAAGTCCTCGGGAGCGTCTGGCCCGCCAAAAGCAAAGCCTTCGACGCCGTTTGGGTTTGGTCTTTTCTCCCTTTTATTTATTCATAATTAATGAAGATGACTATATTGTACTCATTTGGGTATTAATTATCAGTCATGTCCAGTTTTGCGTGCGTTTTAGATTGATCATTCTGATTTTGAACATCAATGATTGATATCGAATATAATTCTCATAACAAAGATTTAACAACTGTGACATGATCAAGATTATGTTAATAAATGGTCGAGACAAGTATTATGTTTTTGGGTAAGCGTTGAGAGACGTATTTGTGGTCTATAAAAATGAAAATTAAACATTCAGATTTATGATTTGGGTTTAACATTGCCATCGACAGAAGTAATTCAGCTTTAATAGGGATAGCAATGCTGCTGTATGATGATTCGTCTATATTATAGTGACTACTGGGATTATCCTTGTTGTTGTCTTCTAGCAAAGTGAGATATACGACCAATGAATATCTAACAAATTTTTGCTAACACAAGCAGCTTTTGAATAAATTGTTTCTGATTTATCTCTTTGTACATGCTTGATGTCTGATTCAATCAAAAGCATGTGAAAGTTGTACACTCCTTAAAAATTTTATCTGTGAATTTTTCATGTTTTTTCCACAAAACATGTTGGAAATAATTAATTTTATTCTCGTATTTTCACTGGAATTTCCTGTTTGCCTGACATTGGAACTTTCTGATGATTGTGAAACATTCCAAGTCCTGAATGTTCTGCTATGCTGAGGATTTAGTGCTAATTATCTCTTTTAGATCAGATGAACTTACGTTTGAAGTGTTCATTATGTGTTTTTAGAACTTAATACAAATAACTGCTAGTTATGTGCAATTGGGGCAAATGAGCTGGATGTTGAACTCTTCATGGTTGTCTATGCTTAAACTGAAGTAGTCGAGGACTTAATTATTCGTTTTTTGGGTGAGGGTGTCATCAAATTAAATTTTTAATGTAGCATGCACAATCACAATGTGAACAGTTGTTTCATGAACTCTGCTGGTAGCTTAGTTACTTATTTTGAAAGATACAAAAAACTAGTTTTTATTTTGGCTCAAAGGAGCCTGGTTTGATATACCGTCTCCCAAATGTGTTGAATTTCTGCTTCTTAGGTTTTGCATTTTGCATCAATCTACACCTGTCTCCTGATGTTGAGTCAATGAAAACAGGTCTGGATGTCTGTGAGCAGTTCATGGATGTCAATGATATGATAAAAGACGAGGACCTTATTGTGCAGAAATTGCATTCTCATGGAAATGGTTTAGACCATAAAATTTATGCATCAGCTTCTGTACATAATATTCAGAGACTAGTTGCAAAGATGGTTCCTTGTGTTAAGAGGCCGAGTGCTAGGGAATTGAATCTGTTGAAAAGGAAAGCAAAAAGCACTTCAAAAGACCAAGGCAAAGTTTGGTCTGAAGATAGCAATACAGATGTATCAAATGCACATAACACAACTGCCCCAAAGGGCGCTGGTCCAGAGTTAACTGTTATTAATAAGGTATTCAAGGATTCACATAATCTTTTCCTCATCTTTTTCTTTGGATGCCATGTTTAGACGTTTAACTTCTTGATGCCCTTGTTTGTGCATATATGTGTGTTCATCTGTGGTTGTGTGCAAGAGATGGAGGGAAGGAGAGTACGTGTTTTTGTAGGTAGAATTGGTTTACTTCCCACAATATTTCCAAATTGTCACCCCTTGGTTCTAGTGACTTCTTTCTTGTGAGCATGTTTTCTTATCTCCTATAGTATTTACGGAAGTATTTGTCATTTGTGAAATTGGAGCAATCTCATTCAAACTTTTGCAAATGTTTGTGCTTGTCTCTCTTGTGTAGAAACCTGGATAAAATTCTAAATTTTCGTTCATTTTGGTTTTCTGCTCTTAAGGTCAAATTGAAAGGAAAAATACAAGGTTTTAAATGTTTGCTAGCATTGCATCTTTCAGAGGAATTTAATTCTTCAGAAGTATGACTCAGGTTTGATGTTGAAGGGTAGCCTTAGTGCAATGGTAAAGTTGTTGCCATGTGACCTGGAGGTCATGGGTTTGAGTCACAGAAACAGCATCTTGCAAAAATTGCAGGGTAAGGCTGTGTATGTTAGACCCAAAATGGTCCGACCCTTCCCCGGACCCTGCACACAGCAGGAGCTTCATGTATTGGCTGCCCTTTTCTTATAACTTAGGTTTGACATTGGGGCTTTGAGGTTTGCAGAAGTCTGATAGGGCATGGTCAAACTATTAAATGTTGAGGTTGTGGTTATGTAGTGTATTGGTTCGATGATCAGAGATAGGGTTCACTTTTTGTGTCTTAATGTGTAGGTAGATTGTTCCCTTGATGACGACGCTGACCACGATGGTGAAGGACTATGGCCTTTCCGTAATTTTGTTGAACAGCTTATTCTTGATATGTTTGATCCGGGTACGTTTTGCACATTAAACTAAGTTTACATAAATGTGTTACTTGTGAGTGACCATTACTTTGGCTTTGGATGGTCAGTTTGGGAGATTCGGCATGGAAGTGTCATGGCCTTAAGAGAAATTTTAGCTCACCATGGTGCCTCAGCTGGTGTATTGTTGCCCAACTCCAGCTCTGCTGTTATGCTTTGTGATTTAAGAGATGATGGCTCCATATGTTCATCCGAAGACAAAAATCATACAACTACATTGAAGAGAGACAGATCCATTGATCTTAACATGCAAGTCTCTGCCGATGATTCTGAGCCAGAAATTAAGAGGCCCAAGATTGAAGGTGCAGCCTCTCCATCTCAAAATGCAGCACTTCCGGCTAGCACTGCTGAGAACATGGATATCATTGTCAAGGTTGAAGATGTTAAATGCAATTTGCTTGATGTTCAACCAGATGGTGGGATGATTAAGTTGGATGCTGAATCTTATCTTGATGATGTATCTTGCTCTCATAACGAAGAAGTTGGTGCAGCAGACTTGAGGAGTTATTCTAATGCAAAATGTCCGCTAGTGGCTCCAGATATATTGAAACATCTCCCAGAAGGCTCTGAGCTGGTGAACTTGGTCGAAGTGGCTAGGCATTCCTGGCTTAGAAATTGTGAATTTCTTCAAGATTGTGCAATTCGTTTTCTGTGTGTGCTGTCCCTTGACCGGTATGTTGTCCAACTTTATATTCATTTTTCCATGAGTAGTATCTGCTTTAAGCTCTCACGTGTGTTAGGTAGGGGGACTAGTGGGTGGCATCAGTCACTCAATTGAAAAGAGACAGTGAATTTGTGTATCGACTATCTGTTTCAGCCCTTTAAAAGTGCGATATAAGATTTTTTTATTTGTTACTGGCTTTTTATCTTCTTTCTCAGTGCACTGCGAAGGAATTTCTTCATGGGCACCAAATGCAATCCACCTTTACAAAACTTTTAGATCCAGTATGTACAATCTAATATTATTAGGGTATTTTGCTCAGAAAACATACTTTTCCCCATTTCACCTGAAATTTCCGAAAAATGAAATTGGATTACTATCTGATTGTTCTGACTGGTGCTTTCCATCTAAAATTTTGAGAATGAGAGTTCTAAGTTTTGGAAAATTATGAAAAAGTATAAGACAACATGACTTGTCAATATTTACGCGGTCTGAAAGGTTTTGGGTGTTTGGCATAAAATAAAAAGCAAGTTTCCCACCTTACAAGAAAAGGAGAAAATTGAAAGTTAAAAGCAAAAGTCACTCCAAATATACATGAAATACCGGCTGACTTTAAAAGTTTTGGGTTTTTTTTTGGCAGATTTGGGGACTATGTATCTGATCAGGTTGTTGCTCCAGTTCGGGAGACCTGTGCGCAAGCATTAGGTGCTGCATTTAAGTATATGCATCCTTTATTAGTTAATGACACATTGCATATTCTGCTTCAGATGCAGGTAAAGTCAATGGAATGAATCTTCCAATCCTTGCTGAGGCAAACCTAGAATTGAATTTCTTCTTTCTTTTTATGTATTAGCTCTATCTCTCTGATATTCATCTGCTTAACTTTTCAGCATAGACCAGAGTGGGAAATTCGCCATGGAAGTTTGTTAGGTATTAAGTATCTGATTGCTGTGCGACGGGTAAGACACTTGTATTTCATATCTTACTGAAATATACCGATATTAGATTTCTCATATGAAATGGTCACCTCTTGTCATGTTTCATGTGGTTCTCTGTATTTGCAAGGCATCTTCAGCAATAAGAAGTACAAGTTCCTGAGAAAATATAGGCTGTTGCTTTTTTTAATATGAACCAATATACAAAAGATACCGTAAATCCATGTAACTGTTTGCTTAGGCTGTTATTGCAAATAAATGCCATCCAGTTTGCTTTGGGTTTTTTTTATCAGCTACACTTACTCGTTTGCTGCATTTAGGATATGCTGCATGGTCTCCTTGGTGCTGTCCTCCCTGCCTGCAAAGCTGGGCTCGAGGACCCCGATGACGACGTACGAGCTGTTGCTGCTGACGCTTTAATACCTGCTGCCGCCTCTATTGTTGATCTCAATGGTCCAACCTTGCATGAGATTGTCATGCTACTTTGGGATATCTTGCTTGATCTGGACGACTTAAGTCCTTCAACTAGCAGGTAGTATAACCATTTAAGTTGCTCTTTTGGCTGTTTGGCTGATCTAATGGCAACCTGTATTTATTTCTTTGGCCATCAATAAGTCCTATTGTTGTCTTACCTTTTAATGCTCATTTAATAGTATGTGTTCTCTCAGTGTCTATGAGCTATTGTTTTGGAAAGGAAATGTGTTGTCTGAAAGCAAGGTAGTTGAAATCGCTTAATTTACTTAAGATTGTTTGGGCCATTGTGAAACTGAATCGAAAGGTTGTAAGATTTTACAAATTGCATGAAACGAGGGAATAAGTGTTTTGATAATCATATCCATTGATAGAGAAGCTATAAAGTTGCCTGTTTGGCAAGAATAATGAGCTAAAAAACCTCAGCCACCCCATGTTTCTAGTCCACCAGGTCATGAATGATCAAATTGATGTCGGTTGATCATTTGCATTTTAAATTAATTTTAATTAATTAGATTATCCCAATGTTTTGAAAAGTATGTGATAGTTAAGTAGTTAATAAGACCAGTATCTTGGTAAAGAAGCTGCAATATATTTAGTTTAATCACTTTTTTTTATCTCATTCAAATTTACATATTTTCGTATTACCAACAGATTATGTCCATTTTTTTATATACTTATGTTCACAAGTCTTATTAACTAAAACATAGCTGATAATATACTGATTTAGCATGAATTAACCAGATCTTCTAATAATTTCATGGAGTTAACAGTATATTGATATCCTCAGAATTGTTTATCAGGCTAATAAATGAGAAGTAGATTAAAATTTGTAGGAATATAGGAATGAAGGTGGATCTTTTAAAAAGAAATCACAACTTCCATAAGCTAGTACTTTATCCTAAACTCAGTAATTGATGAACGCAAGAAGAAACAAGAAATGGCAACTGATAGAATGCTCTAGTTAGCACTTGTGTAGGGATGTAAGAAGATGGTCATTTGCTCCATTTTGCGGAGACTCGAAAGCATCTTCCTTTTCTTTCTAATTTTTTTTCTTTAGTATTAGTGAAATGAATCATTACACTAATGATCTTGAATCAAGTTAACATGATTTCCCCTCCTCATCATAAAATGTTTCGAGTTTACAATTTTGACTACTGTGCTTGAAATTACTTACTAGAAAGGTTTTTTTTTTAACTGAAATTGCTTCATGACTATATGCGACCACCTCTCAGCATTGTTATACTTTTTTGGTTCCTATTGCTAGATCCATGCATTCCTGGATGCTACTTTTATGCATTGCAACTATTCACATTGTAGATTTGTCTATTGACTTACACTGTGTATTGGAATATTATGAGTCATTCAGTGGTTTTGTTTATTGGTGAATTTGAACTATCATTCTAATATAGCAACCCCATATGCTGTTCAGACTTTATTAAGGCAATTAGTTTTCTGGTCACATCAATTTCAGGTTGTATGGGTCTGTATGTGGAGTCAATTTATTCAGATTCATTGTTTAGATTGGAGTAATGGGTACTGCACCTCTTAATTTCGATTTTATTCAGATTCGTTGTTTTTTTCCCATTGTTCCACTGCAGTGTGATGAATCTGTTGGCAGAGATCTACTCCCAGGAAAGTATGATTCCCAAAATGCTTGGGACTTCGGTATTGAAAGAAAAACAGGACATGGACCTAAATGATATGGTTAGTGCGGATAGTTTTGGAGAAGGAAAAGATACACAGGAAAATCCTTACATGTTATCTACTTTGGCACCGCGGCTTTGGCCATTTATGAGGCATACAATTACATCAGTCCGTCTCTCTGCTATTCGCACTTTGGTAAGCTCAAGGCCTTCTTTTATGGGCACTGCGTTTCAATTGGGGTTGATATCCCTTCGATAAATCCAGCTTAAGAATCAAGAAGATATTTATAAATCAACATGTCCACTTGGAAAGAATTAATCTGCAATCTGGTATTCATAAGTTTTGTGGAATTCAGCTTTGTGCATGCATGTTCATTTTTCCTGATAAGTAGAGAGAACTTCACTATGATACACCAAGGGGGTGCCAACACATTAAGAAAAGGAGGTCAAAGACAAAAAATGAGCTTATTATAAGCCAAGGAATCCACCATATCAGTCAAATTCATTACATCCAAGAGTAAATCCATAATATACCAAAATTGTAAAACAGTAAGCCAATTTAGGCTTTCCATTTAGGTTTTGTGGTTATTGTATCATTTATTTTTGTTGAAGAAAGAGTTGCAGATTCTTGTTATTATGATTGCTTCCTCTTGATAAATTTTGTCCTAGTGTTGACTTATTGGACTTTGTTTTTAGGAGCGGCTACTTGATGCTGGTTTTAAAAGAAGCATCTCCCAGAGCTCCAGATGTTCGTTTTGGCCTTCGTTTATTTTGGGGGATACAATAAGAATAGTTTTCCAGAATCTGCTGCTGGAAACAAATGATGCAATTTTGGAGAGCTCCGAGAGGGTTTGGAGGCTTCTTGCTCAGGTTTTGAATTTGATAAGATGCAGGACATTCTTAGAAAATATTTTCTTATTTGATACCGGGGACACTAGGCGATCTTTAGAATACTAATTAGTCTCTGATTCTGCAGTTTGTATGTAAAAGTGTGTTGCTTTTTTCGTTTATTTTTGCAAAGTTACTTTGGTATCCAAATTTAAGCTGCCCAATAGTGATTTGATGCAATCTGTTATAATACCTCCTTGACATGTTAGGGAATCATGCAATCACGTTGAGACCTTTCATATAGGGTGCTTGCCTGGAGGCTAGTTTGTATGTTGTGGACTGTCCAATGCAATGTAGAATCAACTATATCAAGCTCTCCAAAATAATGAGGAAAGAAAATTCAGAACCTGAATATCTAGAGTTAGCCAATAAATAGGTAACTGCTATTATCTACTGCTGGTTTCATAAGAGTGGGCCTTGTAAGTGGTGGGGTGCATGTTTACCTCAAGTGACCTCTTCTAATCCTCATATTTCCTTAGCATGCTTTACTTTGTCCTTGTCATGAACATGTGTTGCCGTTTAGGAAGTGACGTGATAGGATTTATGTATTTCAAGTAGTATTTCATTGCCAAACTCAAATGTGCTTTCAACTTTAGGGGAGGAAGTGTGGATAACATGCCATAAATGTCCAAGGAAATAGGGTTGATGTTGTTCCTCATTGTTCTTCTTGCTCATGTTGTTTGAAATGGTGAAGCAAATTTTTTGCGTGTACACACACACCACACGCACAAGTCAACAACGTCATGAAAAAGTTTAAAGTAAACCAAAAAATTAAGGAAAAAACAAAGTTGAGTACTCGGACATTTATGTCAAAATAGAAGGTTTTGAACCAAGAATGTGTATAAGTTAGCTCTAATTATCAGGAAGTCTTTTCTTACTGCATTATTTGTGTTTATCATGCTGGGGCTCAACATGTGATTACAAGAGTTCTTTAAAAAGGGGGCTCTGTCTGGATCTGCGTCCTTCAGCCAGGTTTATCATAGTGGAAGTTCAAATTGGTTTTGCAGTATATTTCATCGAACAATATCTGCCTAGTGTTAACTTGAACATGCTAGTTGTCTACTTTGCCAGTTCTTGCTTTTTAATTTTATGCATAATCTTTATTCTGTTTTTAATGATGATTTTTTTGGGTGTTTTGACACGAATGTCCTTTTGTTGTGGGGATCATTGCTAGTGCCCAGTTGAAGACTTGGAAGCTGTTGCGAAGTCTTATATGTCTTCTTGGATAGAACTTGCATCTACTCCTTATGGTTCCCAATTGGATTCTGCAAAGATGTTTTGGCCTGTAGCTCCTCCTCGAAGGAGCCATTTTAGAGCTGCTAAAGTGAGAGCTGTGAAATTTGAAAATGACCCTTATGGAAACAGTTTCTTGGACTCTGGTGGAGGAGTTGTTCCACAGGAAAGAAATGGGGATGCTTCTGGAAACATGGTAAAAATTGTTGTGGGTGCTGATGCGGAGATGTCAGTGACTCATACCAGAGTTCTTTGTGCGTCGGCTTTGGGAATCTTGGCTGCTAATTTGCGAAAAGAATCTCTTCAATGCATTGTTGATCCTTTATGGAGTGCGCTGACGTCCTCCTCTGGGGTGCAGCGACAGGTACTACTGCTAAGACATGAACGGGATCTCTCTCTCTCTCTCTCTCTCTCTCTCTCTCTCACTCTCTAAAACATGTTTGTGTGCTTATCCACGCGTCTATGTATGCATTTCTGTTAGTTGTACACCTGTACCTTTTGTTCGGACATGTCTGGCTGGCCTTCATTGACTGATTTCTTATTCTTGTCAGGTGGCATCCATGATTCTCATTTCCTGGTTCAAAGAGATTAAAAGTGGGGACCTTTCTCAGGATAAGTGCTTTAGTCCTGCGATTCCCGAAAATTTGACAAAATGGTTATTGGAATTATTAGCATGCTTAGACCCAGCACTTCCTACAAAACAGTCACCTCTGCCCTATTGTGAGCTTTCAAGGACATATGCTAAAATGCGGAACGAGGCCACTCAGTTGTTACGCACTGTGGAGTCATCAGGCAAATTTATAGATACGTTATCCACAATGAAAGTTGATGTAGAAAGCTTGAGTACTGATGATGCGATTAACTTTGCTTCGAGACTGCCAACATTTTCTGATGATGGCTCCATCAATGAATCTGTGGCTAAGCACATCCTTGATGATATTGAATCAGCCAGGCAACGGCTTTTGACTACTTCAGGCTACCTAAAATGTGTTCAGGCAAGTCTGAGTTGCAACTGACCATTTCCATACTGGATTAAGTAAATGTCCATCATGTTTTCGAGTCATAGTTTTTTCCTGTTTGACATCATTGTCCATTTTGATTCGTGCATTTACATTAATACCTTCTTTGTGTCGTCATGATTTATTGCTTCAGCCAGAGGTTTCAGATAATGTGCGTTTTGGTTGACATCCTCACTGAAATCTGCTTATAGTCTTTGTACAGAAAACCACCTCTGATGTAGAGAATGTTAAAGATGCAAGATGATAATGTCTTCTCTGGGCCAATGTACTATATTTACCTGATACCTACTGCCAACAGGCAAATAGTATTGTTGCCATGGTCACTTTGAACTTTACATTTAAAACTTCTTGGCTGAGTAATCCATGTTATATGAATTTTCTTTAAATTTGGATGGTAGTTATTTGTGATTATCCACATCTTTTTCCAACAAATTGCAGAGTAATTTGCATGTCACCGTGTCTGCTTTAGTTGCTGCTGCTGTTGTCTGGATGTCAGAACTTCCGGCCAAGTTGAATCCTATAATCCTTCCTCTGATGGCTTCAGTCAAAAGAGAGCAGGTAGTGTTTTAATCTGTTTAAATGTCAATCCCACAGATTTACATGCTGTGTTGAACTTTGACTTAGCTGGATCACTCTCTCTCTCTCTCTCTCTCTCTCTCTCTAGGAGGAAATATTGCAGCATATGGCAGCCGAGGCACTTGCTGAACTCATTTCTCGCTGTATTTCGCGTAAGCCAGGACCAAATGACAAGTTGATCAAGAATATTTGTAGTTTAACGTGTATGGATCCTCGAGAGACCCCTCAAGCTGCAATCATCAATTCTATGGAAGTTATTGATGATCAGGATCTGCTCTCCTTCAGGAGCAGTTCTGGAAGGCAGAAGTCTAAGGTTCACATGCTTGCTGGGGGTGAAGATCGGTCAAAAATTGAGGGATTTATTAGCAGAAGAGGGTCTGAACTCTCATTGAGGCATTTATGTGAGAAGTTTGGTGCTTCTTTATTTGACATGCTGCCAAGATTATGGGATTGCCTTACTGAAGTCTTAAAGCCTGCCAGTGATGTGGACGAGAAAGAAATTGTGATGGCGATTGATTGCGTTAAGGATCCCCAAATGTTGATAAATAATATCCAGGTTGACACTGTTAACATTGACTATTTTTCTTACACTTTTTAGCATTGGAAGGGTGAAAATCCTCTAATCTGGCATCTTTGTTTGGATTTTTAAGTGGCATATATGTCCTTTATTACATGCACGAGATGTTTTAGGACATTGTGTGGCCCAACCTGATCATTTGTCTTTACTCTTAGTATTTGGATAGTTTAATCCAATCTGATTTAGCTATAGTTTGTCTATCATCCTGTGACTCTTCTGCATCTGATCTGCAGTTGGTTCGGTCAGCGGCTCCAAAGCTCCATGAGACATTGAAACCCAAATTACTAACACTTCTCCCCTGCATCTTTAAATGTGTACGTCATTCCCATGTGGCGGTAAGATTGGCAGCTTCTAGGTGCATCACTTCAATGGCAAAGTCAATGACGTTAGAAGTGATGGCAGCTGTTGTTGGAAATGCCATCCCGATGTTGGGAGATATGACATCTATTCATGCCAGACAAGGTGCCGGTATGCTTATTAGTTTGCTAGTCCAAGGATTGGGTGTGGAGCTGGTTCCATATGCTCCATTGTTGGTTGTTCCTCTGCTCAAATGTATGAGTGATTGTGATGCTTCTGTCAGACATAGTGTCACACATAGTTTTGCTACCCTCGTGCCTCTTCTTCCATTAGCTAGGGGCCTTCCTCGGCCAGTTGGAGTGAATGAAGCCTTGTCTGGAAATGCTGAAGATGCACAATTTTTGGAACAGTTGCTTGACAACTCACACATCGATGACTACAAGCTGTGCACTGAATTAAAAGTAACCTTGAGGAGGTAGGAATTAAATTCTGTGTTTTTTTATGTTTCAGTGGATGGGCATCTTTTCTTTTTAAAGACAAATGGAATGGTACTAATTTGAAAAACTAGAATAACTGGAATGATACTAGTTTGAAAAGATGTACGTCTTTTGTGTAGTGGTTCTCTTCTCAAGTACTACTGGTAACTGTAATGGTTCCGTTTCCTTCTAATGAAGTCTTATTCATGGGCTAACATCTAGGAAGGAGATTGATATGAGCTGTTAGAAACTTCCAATTTGTAGTTGGAACAAACGCCAGCTATTCATTTTGGTCCAGTGCTCACTGCTTGTAGTTTTTCCTACTAATGTGACTGACTCTAGGATGAGGATTTCTAAATGATTGGGATTCTGTACTTCATGACAAAACTGAATGTTGTTGCCATCTGGCAATTTGACCTGAGATAAGTTCATTTTAACCTTGCTTCATACCCATTAAAGATGTACCTGTTTTGATAATAAATGCACATGCACTGAAACCATGATAAATATTTATGGATTATTGTCTTCCTTGCCCCAAAGGTGATTTACAAGTGAGCCTTAGTACTTTTTTCCCCTTTTGGCAATATTATTCCATGTACTATTAATATTGGTAAAATAGCCTTACCTTTTGACTTTCACTGGGATTTTTTATGTAATCGGCGATGCCATGATGGGATATCTTTGAATCTGTCAGATAGGTTGTCTGTTAGAAATCTCAATGGGAGTATGACTGATGGACTATTACTTATGATAAGTGAAGCTTTCTCAAACAAACTTCTTCGTTTTTCCAATGATCTAAAGTACAGTTGGTGCTGAGATGTTTTCCTAAAGATTGACCCAGATACTAGAAATTGTAGAGGTATCGTGGTTTTGCTCTCTTTTACGTTGGTACATTAGTTGGATGCATTGAAATTATAATATCCAGAATACCTTTTCGTCAACTTTGAGAAGTAGAATAAAAAACTTCCAATAATTGCTTGAAGGTTTTCAATTTTCATCTGCAATTTGTTTAATGAGAGTACCATATAGAGAAAAGTTGACTCCTGTAATTTATTGGTACATTAAGATTTAACAGATGTTCAGATGTCATGGAGTAGCGCTGTTACCAAAAAAAGTTATCACGAAAATCAGTGCTTTATTTGCTGCTTTAACTTTTAACTGTCTTTAATCACTGTAAATCTGAGAACTGACATATTCTTAGGTGACATTTTGTTTGCTTTAAGCCAATTAAATGTACTTTGAATTTTATAAACCCAGGAAAAAACTGTGGTGAACTGATGTTGTTATGTATGATTTGAGGTGAATACTGAAGAAAGGTGTGATTTCAAACTCAAGAAGGGAAAAGCCAAAAGCTAAGACAAACACACAATAAATTTGGTACCCAAAAAAAAAAAAAAAAACACCACAACTAAAACCCATTAGTTTTGGATTGATCAATACCTGTTGCTTTGTCTTCTTAGTTTCTACATATCCTTGTTATCCTGGGCAAATTTTCAAACACTTTTTGTGTTACTTATCATATTCATCTACGGTAATCAACTTATGCTCCTCAATAAATTTCCGAATTGTGAATTAGAAGTATGATGGAGGGATAGATTGATTAGGAACATTTGTCTCCACCCAATCATATCATCTGCTAGCTTACGGATTTATCAAAATCTTGTTACTGGCTTTACTTAGGTTTTGTCCTTCTTCAGTTCTCTTTCTGACGATACAATAGTGTGACAGGAGATTTCTTTTGCTATTCCTAGAAATTGTGAATCCCCTGGAACTTGGTTGACACTCTGGATGCAGATTATTTAGTTGTTAAATACCAATGTAAAGTATGGATCTTTTGCATTTTATCCAAATTTGTGATCTTTCTTTGGGACTTATGTTCCTTTTATTCTAGTCATCTTAATTTCACTCAACAGGATTTGCAGCAAAGCATAGGTTTGAAGTAGCATATGTGTTTTGACATTCTAAAGTTCGAACCAACATAATGTCTTTGCTTGTAGGTATCAACAAGAGGGTATAAATTGGCTTGGATTTCTGAAAAGGTTCAAGCTTCATGGGATATTGTGTGATGATATGGGGCTTGGCAAGACGCTTCAAGCATCAGCTATTGTGGCCTCGGACATAGCTGAGCACCATGCTATTAGCAATGGCAAGGGCCTTCCTTCGTCATTAATAATTTGCCCGTCAACTCTTGTAGGACACTGGGCTTTTGAAATAGAAAAGTATATTGATCCATCTGTAGTATCAACTCTCCAATATGTGGGCTCTGCTCAAGATCGCATTTCCCTGCGTGAAGATTTCAATAAACACAATGTCGTCATAACATCATATGATGTAGTCCGCAAAGATATTGATTACCTTGGACAATTAATGTGGAACTATTGTATATTAGATGAAGGACACATTATCAAGAATTGAAGTCTAAAATTACAACTGCAGTGAAACAGTTGAAAGCCCAGCATCGCCTCATTCTTAGTGGAACGCCAATTCAGGTACATTATTGTTGCAATGTTCCTGAAAGAAGAATTTGAACTTCTTGTTTCCTGACAAATATTTGGGTTTATTTCTTTTCATGCAGAATAACATAATGGATCTTTGGTCCCTTTTTGACTTCTTAATGCCTGGGTTTCTCGGAACAGAGAGACAAGTATGTATCCCACTATTATGCATCACTATTTATGTTGAACTGTTATGCATTATAATTTGTCAGCTCAGTTCTTAAATGAGATCATTTTGTTAGCATCATGCTTTTCTGGCTTGCTCATCCAAAATCAATATGCTATATGCTTGGAGCTGTAAGTAGTGAAGACAAAAAGGCATGAACAGTCAATTTTTGGAAGAACAGCCCCAACCATTATTCACCTCCATCTCAAATGAACAGATTTAAGCCCTGTCAAACACGCTTAAAAGCTTATTGGTTCTGGATGTAGATAACAAGCATGAGTGTGCTGAAAATTGCAGGAATATTTTTGTTGCCATGATTTACTTTTGATCCATCCTCCAGGGATAAGTTATTATGTTTTGGGAAGCTATGCATAGTAACTTTGTCTTGCGGTTCAGTTTTGCTGCTAGCTGGTGCTGCTTCTTGTCCTGTGGTTCAGTTTTGCTGCTAGCTGGTGCTGCTCCTTGTTCTACTCTGTTATCTGTTTGTGAAGAGACAATGAGGACATACTTTTTTTTTTTTTTTTTTATGGTTGCAATGAGCAGCAAGACAGTCACCCTAAAGATTTTCCTGTATAAGAGGACAAGTCTCTTTTCTACATCTTGTATAAGTATAATCAAGATACTGTGGTGCATAGTAAATTCTTTGTCTACCATGCTTTCTCTTGGCTGAAACTAACCTTGGATGTGGCTTGATAAGTCCAGATGTTTTTTGCTTTCATTTCTAGTGCCATTATAATAGTGTAATGTGACTTGAACAGTTTCAATCTACCTATGGCAAACCATTGTTGGCGGCTAGAGATTCAAAATGCTCAGCAAAGGATGCTGAAGCTGGAGTACTTGCTATGGAAGCCTTGCACAAGCAGGTCACTATTTTTCTGTTCTTTCTAGGCGATTCTTTATAAATCAACATTCCGGTCTCAAGTTTGAAGTTCTTTCTCCTAGGTCATGCCTTTTCTGCTTCGTCGGACCAAAGATGAAGTATTGTCGGACTTACCGGAGAAAATTATTCAGGACAGATATTGTGACCTTAGCCTAGTTCAGTTAAAACTCTACGAGCAGTTTTCTGGTTCTCATGTTAGAGAAGAAATTTCAAGCATGGTGAAAGTAAATGAGGCTGAAGATACAAAGGATGTAAAAACTGCTTCGTCTAAAACATCCACACATGTTTTCCAGGTGACAAAGCGAAATTCTCGTTTGGTCCTTGCTACTCTTCTCAATAAGCTTCTATAACCTCATATTTCCCCTATTTTTTGTATCTCAGGCACTTCAATACTTGCTTAAACTCTGTAGTCATCCGTTGCTTGTCATTGGGGAAAAGATTCCTGCCTCGCTCGAATGCTGTTTGTCAGAACTGTTTCCTGGAATCTCAAACATTATTTCAGAACTTCATAATTTGCATCATTCTCCCAAATTAGTTGCTCTTCAGGAGATTCTTGAAGAGTGCGGAATAGGCCTGGACACTTCATCTTCTGAGGGTTCTCTTCCTGTTGGGCAGCATAGAGTTCTAATATTTGCTCAACATAAGGTAATCTCCTGTTCAACTGGTTATTCTAAAAATCTCACCTTTTTTAGTCATGTGTGTTTGACAGAGGTACCTTGTGTAGGCCTTATTGGACATCATTGAAAGAGATTTGTTCCACACCCACATGAAGAAGTGAGTCTCTATTGTGTGTGCACGCGTGTGTCAAGTGTGCACTCATTTTATCTTCCTCTTGATCTATGCTCTTACATCCTATATGGTTTGATATCTTGTGGTAAAGCAGTGTTACATACTTAAGGCTGGATGGATCAGTAGAACCTGAGAAACGTTTTGACATTGTGAAGGCTTTCAATTCAGACCCTACTATAGATGCCCTGTTACTCACAACACATGGTACGTCATTTGTCCCTCTTTACTTGATTTCACCAATGAATAATAATAGATTTGTAGCTCATGGGGGAATGCTGCGAGCTTTGCTTTAAACCTGACACTTTTCGTTTGAAAAAATGCTTCACATATCTTAACTCCAGAGTTCGTGTTGCAGTTGGTGGGCTTGGCTTGAATCTGACCTCTGCTGATACACTCATTTTTATGGAGCATGACTGGAATCCTATGCGAGATCATCAGGTAATTGTTCCTCCTGGCTTTTATGATTCACTTCTGGCATTTAGTTAAGCTTATTATCGGGCATCACTCATTCAAAATCAACCTATAAAAGCTAGCAGCAGATGTTGGAAGAAGAAATCATTTCCCCCAGCTCTAGCTTGTGGTCTTGTCTTTTAGTTGAAAATATATTAAAACAAGGAGTCTATTTCACATTATAGACTTATAAGATTCTCTGATCTATACACAAAATCATATTTCGATTAAATCCACAAAATATCCATGTGAAAAATTAGACTTTTATACACTAAATCTAACAAAAACTCCAGTTACTTCAAAAGTCAAAAGTTCTTGTTAAATACAGAGGGAAAAAACAACTAAAAGCTTTTGCCTCTTCGAACAAGCGCTCATTTTGTTTGTGCATAAATTGTTTTCAGGCTATGGATCGAGCACACAGATTAGGCCAGCGGAAAGTTGTCAATGTACACCGCCTCATTATGCGAGGCACCTTGGAGGAGAAAGTCATGAGCCTCCAGAGATTCAAAGTGTCGGTTGCAAATGCCATTATTAATGCGGATAATGCTAGTCTGAAAACAATGAATACTGATCAACTGCTGGATCTATTTTCCTCAGCAGAAACTGGCAGAAAGGTAGTGGTACCCGTTCCTTTTCAATTCTTATCATTCAGTGTGTCAAGCTCTTTGGTTGCATAGTCTGTTGTCATTATTAGTGATACTTTGCTGCTCATGCTACCAATGAGTGTCTCTTGACCGTCGAGGGTGTTGGTGTTTGGACTTTTAGTGCTTGTAATAATATATTATATGCTTGTGGAAGTTTCTTCCCCCCTTATCTGCCATCCTAAATATTTTAAAAGTATATACTTAAATTAAGCTTCGCGAGTATCTTTTTCTTTCAAATTACTTCTCTTATGTCTTCTTTTGATTTTGTTCTTTTTTGAGGATAGGGAAAGGGGGTTAGGATTGAATGGTTAGTGTGATTTTGGTATTCTTCACCTTAGTACTTCTTATCCATGCAGTTAAATATTATTTAAAATTTAATTTTCAGGGAGCTATCGTATCAAGACGTGCAGATGGCAACTTTGATGTTGACCCTAAGTTGATGGGCGCTGGGAAAGGTTTGAAAGCCATCCTTGGTGGATTGGGTGAACTGTGGGATCAATCCCAATATGCCCGAAGAATATAATTTGAACCAGTTTTTGGCGAGGCTTAATGGCTGAGTCCTAGCTTGAAGCGATGTACAGGTTGTATATCTCAGGATGAAATAGGATCAAATTTTTGGCGTTATAGTTGTAGGTTCTTTTTTTCCATCTTTCACTTTTTTATTACCTTTATTAAATGGCCCTCCCTTCTAATGAGTCCTGCCATGTTTGCTTCCTCCATTTCTTTTTCCTCCCATACGTGCTTTTTTGTCTTCTGTGGGGGGTTGTGCAGAGAAGATGGATTGGGGTCGTTAGTGCAGGAGTCCGGCATGTGGAAAAGTTAAGAATATTGAGTGAGTTGGTGTTGGAAGGGATTACAGAAGTGTAAATTGTAGACAGATGTATAGACATTCGGCTTCATTGACTTAATAAGAGTTATTACTTTTGGTCCAATGAGGAAATTTTGGACACTAGAATACATCCTTAATGTTATCTCGGTAACGTGCTCTTTTTATTTGCACTTAATCTTGATAATGTACTTCAAACTGTTTAACAGTGCGGAGACATGATATCTTATAGCCTTGCTTATACCAAGTTGCTTTTGGGTTGAGGTTTACTGTTACTTGGTAAACCAGGGGCATCTTTGATTTATTTACTCTTCGTCCAGGTATGCCGGCTACATTTACGAAAAGCATGTTTGATCTTCTGCTTTACATATAGTTATCGTAGTTTTTAGTAGAGAACATGCCATTATCTTGCCACCAGAACAAGCGCACTTAAAAATTTACAGGTTCCACTCCAGCGGGGATATTCAGTGGAAAAACTCTGGCAAGTGTGAGAGCATACTGACATCTTTAGATGTATTTGTAGCCATTTGCAGCTCGCTCAAGGTGGCAGTTGATGCCTTGATGGCTTAACTGCAGAAAGGATCTTCGACCAGAGCTCTCTTCCTCCGATGCTTGCTGGATGAACAGGTCCTCCTTGGTCTTTGCTGCAAATAAGCTTATGTAATGAAATCATGTTGGTTGAACAGGTTCGGTGTTTCTGACAGTACTACTAATACGAATCGTGTCAATTGTTTGTCATTTACTAGTTCTTGATCATCATGTTACGGAGAATACATTATACAGGAGGGGAAATTGCATGTGGTGGTTCTGGTGTTTGCATCGTCTCCATTATGTACCTAGAGTTTTCCATTTTGCTTTGCCTAAGTGGTAATTTGAGGCGCATTCCATCCTCGGATGTTCAAATACGTGAAGAGGGCTCATGGAGTTTTAGTTTGTTCCTTTTCTTTAGCCAGAATAGAAGTTGGCAACTTCTGGTGTATCATGATCTCACTAAATACTAAAGCTTGATATCTAATTATATCCAGCGGATGGTATACATAAATCTATGGAGATTAGTCGAGCAGGATGTTTCGATACCTGTTTTTTTCCCGACTAAAGACAAAATGATATCTCACTGCACTGGTAAAGACAAAATGATATCTCACTGCACGGTGCAACGCCAGTTTTCTTAAAGGAGAAGAGCGGCTGGCCAAGCAGCTAGTGGTTACTGTTGGTTGATTCTCGTTCTGGCCTCGGAGGTTCGGTCTTCGACTGCTGCACTGAAACGTCATTTGGGACTGAAATGAACGTTCACCTGTTGATTCAGATTTCAGTATGTAATTTAGCTCCTCATTGACCTTTAAACAATTAGTCAATCGGCGGCAGTTGTTGAACTCTTCTTTATTTTCTCATTTTTTTGTGGGCAAAACAACGTTCGACAATTCGTTGACCACTGAACAATTTTCAAATGACTTTTGCGGGTTGGTTGACCGAATTCTGCTTTCCAAATGTTGCGTACGATGAAAGAGGCGTTCAACATGTGAAGCATCAAATCCCCACCAAATGAGATGATGCGTATCGGAATTTATATTCTTGACGCGTGAAGCGTATGCTATCTTCCGTTAAATGAATGCAGGAATAATGATAATTCAGATTCAATAATTGGAAAAAAAAATGTCACGGATGAGAAGCAAAAACAATAAGTAAATATTAAAAAATTCATATGGTGGAAGTGTTCATGAAAAGGAGCAAACCAAATCGGGAAATAAGTTGAGCAAAATGAACGAAATATTTAAGGACTAATACCACGAAAAATCCTAAACTCGAAACTGGTACACACTTGTGATAAATTTACCCTAAATTAATTTTTTGACTGCTAAAAATTTCAAATTGATACACTTATGATAAATTTATCCTAAACTAATTTTTTACTACAAAAAATCCTCAAACTGGTATACTTGTGACAAATTTACCCTTCGCAAAATTGGATTAATACCACGAAAAATCATAAATTGGTAAACCTATGACAAATGGAGAGGTAAAACCTCAAATTGATACACCGGTCAATTGTTACATGCCATCCAACTCAATAATTTAAAGGTAAAATTTAACGGAAATTAATAGAGGGTAAATTTATCACATGTATACCAGTTTTGGGATTTTTTGTGGTAAAAAAAATAGTTTGGCGTAAATTTATCATAAATGTATCAATTTGAAATTTTTCGTGGTATTAACCCCATAATTAATTAACTAATAAAATAATTAAAATACTTAACAGAAATAAAACTAAAGACAAACAAGTCAATATATTGACCAACAAACGGAGATGTATAACAAATCGATGAACGAGAAAGTAAGAAAAGAATGGAGTTAAAATTGATTAGATCTTGATATATTGTTCATAGAAAAGTTCAACGAATTCAGGATATACGGTATTAACTATTAAGTAGGACAAAAAAATGTTGGATACCTTTAATATTTACTTACGAAGAAATGAATGATGAGATATTGATGGTACTAATGACATGACAGGATTATGACTTTCCAAGCACGTTTTGGTGCCAGAGCAAAATTCATAATTTTGCTAACAAGTCAATACGTAATTAATCTAACAAATTCCTAAAATTTTGGGTCATTTTTGTTATGGTCGGTCTTCCGGTGGAATACCTGACAGAAATGGTATCGCAGCTGTTGATTGATTGTTATTTGTCTTGGCGGTAGCCACACGATTATTACAAATTTTAAAAGAATTAAAAATATGGACGTTATGTTTTATGAAAAGAAGAAATTTTTAAAAAAAAAAATAAGAAAGAAACTTCAACTTGCCCCCGCCAACAAAGGACGACGATCGCTCCGCCCAATCACCAATGAGGGTGGTGAGACCATGGCCAGGCTCGGGCGACGATGCTCGATGCCAAAGCTTCAACATCGTGTCGTAAAGCCTCTTGAGCAAGGATTGCGTCCGCAGGATGAGGCGGGAACGGATGTGGGGAGTCGTCGTTGGCGATGAGCTTTGCGAAGGAGGATAGCGCTCGTGGCACGGTGGGCCATAGGACCCTCGCTGGCCCAGTGCCAAGGGGGCCTGAGAGGGGCCTGCAGCCCTGGCCTCAGATGCAGACAAGGGTTGGTGGCACGTACCAAATCTCAAGTTGTTCGTCGTACCAAATCTCTAGTTCTTCACTGTAAATTCGTGATAAGGTCGACAAACGTTGCGGTTGCTTCGCCCCTTACACAAAAACATCTTCGTATCTTTTCGTCTCTCATATGGACGCACGGCTCTTCGTGGTATCTCTTTCTCTATACTATTGCTAGTGCTTTTGATCAGTTTAGAGGCAATGACCGTGAGTCAATCGTATGTGCCAGTTGATGGATCATAGAGTTTAGCCGAGTGGCGCTGTTGCCATTACTTGCCTGCCCTTGCTCTCTTCCTCCCACGTGGGTTTGTAATCTTTAATTCTTTATTGATAACAAGAGTAGCTCGAACACACTCGAACAAACAAATCATTCTCGATCCCTCCCCACGGGTTTGTAATCTTTAATTCTTTATTGACGACAAGAGTAGCTCAAACAAACAAACATTCTCGACTCGATTTCACATAAGCCGAAAATTCAAGAACAGCATTCGCGCAAATCTGAAAAGTCCAACACGCCTTTACCTGTTAACCACGGTGCTTTTCGCCGCTTTCTTAGCAAAGAAGGACGGCCACAATTGCGAGTTCACAGCGGCAACGACGCGTGTGGAGGATCATCATCAAAGTCGCATATTCCCAATTCTAATGTCATGTGATGGGATGTGACTGAGAGCACTACACCGGAGCCCCTCGCCGTGGGATGCTCGAAGCCACAGAAGAGAGAGAAGGCCAAAGCAAAAAGCCCAAAAGGTGGTTTTGGCAAAACGGGTCGGAATGTGAATCACAACGAGTCCCGCGTCGCGTCGCCCGGGCGCTGCTCCTCCCTTCCCTTCACGTTGTTTCTTTGTCCAACTGTCATCAGCATCATCACCAGTCCGCCCCACCCGGCCCCCACCACCCTCTCTCTCTCTCTCTCTCTCTTTAAGGTGTGAGAAAGCTTTCTCGTTGGACCAGCTAAAGCTCTTTTCCACCCTTTTGCATTTTACGTTGAAAAAATGACACAAACAGTATTTGAACGTTGATTTAACGTGTAATTTGATCTATAAATTTTTAATTTATTCGATATAGTCTCTAAATTTTAATCAAATATTCAATATGATCCATAAATTTTTAATTTGTTCAGTATGATCCTTAAACTTTTGGTATATATTCAATATAGTCCATGAACTTTATAAAAATGCTCAATACTATCTTTCCATTAATTCAATTTCAGGGATTATATTGTATATTTTCATATAGTTCAGGAACTAAATTGAACATTTACTAAAAGTTCAGAGATCAAGTTGAACAAATTGAAAGTTCAGGGATCACAATGAACATTGGGTTAAAATTTAGTGACTACATTGAACAAATTAAAAGTTCAGGGATTAAATTATACATTAAGTCAAAGTTCAGGGACTATTTGTATTATCATCTTTTTGCATTTGTTCAGAGAATCCCCACACACCAAATCCATTTTTTTTCTCTTCATCTTGTGGACCAGTGCCCTCTCCTCTCTCTCTCTCTCTCTCTCTCCGTCCAAAAGTTGGTTCCTTTTCCACCACCTTCTTTTATTCATCATCTGAAACCAGTGGTGGCCACACTGGCTTCCATTTCGCGGGAAGGCGATGGTTTCACGCCTTTCTTGTCTCTTTCTCTGCGGTTCCCACACACCTCTCGGTGCATCTGGTAATGTGGGTGTGTGCGTCCCCGACCCTCTTCCCCATGACCGCACGAGCGAGATCTAACCCAACTCCTCCCTCCTCCTCCTCCTCCTCCATCATTTGCCATTACGGCTGATTTAATGCCCACCCATGAAAAGATCGGCCTTTTTGTTTGTCCTCCTTAAATATAACTCCCCCCTTTGCTGTAACTGTTCACCGGCCTTTTGTCTTTTTTTCTTGAATCTTTTGAATTTTGAGAGAGAGAGAGAGAGAAGATGACCGGAGGAGGAGAAGAAGAGACGACGTTGGAGTTCACTCCGACGTGGGTGGTCGCCGCTGTCTGCACGGTGATCGTCGCCATCTCACTTGGCGTCGAGCGGTTGCTCCACTACACTGGCAAGTACCTCAAGAACAAGGACCAGAAGCCTCTCTACGAAGCCCTCCAGAAAGTTAAAGAAGGTCCTCTCTCTCTCTCTCTCTCTCTCTCCTTTCTATCTCTGTGTGTGCGCGCGTGCCATCAAGTTCTCTGTTTTTGTTGAAATGGGTCTCACTTTCTATCTACGTTCTATCGAGTTTTCGTGTTTTTTTTTGGTGAAATGGGTCTCATTTTCTATGCAAATGATTGAGGTTTTGCTGCAAAAATTTTGGGTTTACAGAGCTTATGTTGTTGGGGTTCATTTCGCTGCTGTTGACGGTGTTCCAAAACCCGATATCCCGAATGTGCGTACCCGCGGACTTCATGAAGCACATGCTCCCTTGCAGCCTCAGCGAAGCCCCGGATGAAGGAGAGACCGCCTCCAACGCCACGACCTCGCACTTTCAGCTGTCCTTCTCCGTTGCTCCGGGGAAAATCAGGAAGCTCCTCGCTGAGACGTCGACGGCATCATCCGAGACCCGGACTTGCGCTGCGAAGGTCAGATTTGCGATCTTGATGTTATGGATTATTAGTCATTTCCATTATTTTTCGTTGATTGTAGTGGTTTTGTTGTTATTTACTCGGCCATGTGCTTTGGTCTTACGCACATGGAGAAGGACTGAAGTAGAGTAAATCAAGCTTCTTTCATTGTTTAATTTTTTTGTATACCGATGTTGTTCTGAATGTCTATTCTAAGATCATGTTGCCTTTCCTGGTATTATAAAATGCGGAACAATTTTATTTGACTAATGGACTTGATGTGTGTTGTCACCAAGCTTTTTTTTGTCTCTGGTCTAGAGGAATAAGCAGTGGTTTTTTTTTAAAAAAAAAAAAAAATAAGCAGTGGTTTTTATCATCCAACTCCTGTTGCCACCAAATAAAAGTCAACTGAACTATTTTGCGATCAACTGGATTATAACTAGTGGGTTAATCTGAAGATGCTATCATTGATAACGATGCCATGAAAGATGTCAACATTATGATGCTTTCAGTGACTTAAAAGGTCATACATGAGAGTGCTTTTATTGCGTTTTAGCGATTTTTAATGTCAAACTCCTAGGTCAATCTTATTTATGTAGATCCACTTTTTACATTTGGATGGTCCTCTAACAATATCCCTTCTCTTTCCTTCAGAATAAGGTGCCATTGTTGTCTACTGAGGCATTGCACCATCTTCACATCTTTATCTTTGTCCTAGCGATAGTCCATGTGACTTTCTGTGCTCTCACCGTTCTATTTGGGGGTGCAAGGGTGAGCCACTCATGACTTTTGCTTTCTCTTCTAATTTCACTTTCCTGACATTGTATGCCTATTTTGATGCAGATACGTCAGTGGAAACACTGGGAGAATGCTATTGCCAAAGCAAATTATGATAGTAGGAAAGGTAATCTATTAGACCAAGAGAAGCACGTATCACATTTCTCTCAGGTTTAGAAAGGGGAAAACAGACAAGAAGACTTGGCTGTCGGTTTGTGTTTGTCTTAAACCTAAAAGTTGCTGTATCTGCTAATATCCAAAAAAAGTAATGTTAGGCTATTTTCTAGTAGCATCTTCGCACTCTGATGCAGTCTAGATGCCATCGGCATTATTATTTGTTTTGGGATGTTATGTTTTCTGTTAACATTTATTTTATGTCCAGCAGTTATTGCATCTATTAATAGAGTTCTAATATGATGTTTTGATGACATAGATGCTGAGCAGAGTATCGTGGTCCTTCACTTTCAGTTTGGGCTTTAATTCTTTAGGTTAGGACACGTAAGTTGCACTCCATCGGTATGCCGCAAGTCTGTTTTGGTATGCCAGAGCTTGTGTTTTACTGCAAATTCTCTCTTGCCCTTTTCTGTGAATTTAAGTATAAATTCTGAATGTTAGGGATGCACTTCTCTCTGATCTTGGTAAGTTTTGTTAAAGGAGAAAGAGGGATACATCTAAAATAAGGAAACGGAAAACACAATTAATGTACTTTGTTCGAGAGGCTTTTTAAAACCAAGATAAATAGTTGGGCATTAATAACGCGATGTGTCCTCTGGTTTCAGATGATCTGCTTGGTATTTTGTCTTTATTGCTTGATAATCATAAACTTTTAATAATGCAGCTTTAAACAAGGTCACGCATGTCCATCAACATGAGTTCATCAAGGAACATTTTCTGGGTATTGGTAAAAACTCGGCTCTTCTCGGTTGGTTGGTGAGTTGCTATCTCAATTATGGTAGAGTCTGAATGTTTATTTTGTTCGATGAACTGGATCTATTGTCTTTGATATTGCTACAATGTTGATAGTGAGAGACTTTTTTTAGGTGTCTACCTTTGATGATCTGCATCAGGTGGTTATTGTATATATGTTTTCATTGTAGAAGTCACTGTCATCACTTCTGCGTCCTAGGTCATTTGTTGTTCATTCTATGGAAAAAGTATTATCTTTTTTTCTTTATTTGACGTTTTCCTTCTCTTTGTTCCTGTCTCTCTCTCTGTCCACACCCTTTTCCTGTCCTTTTATGGCCTGTCCTCGTGTTAGGACATAAGTACAGCGATAATTTGGATAGAATCTGCTATGAGACCAATGTTTGCTTGAATAAAATAGATTTTTTGCTGCTTTATGGTTTGTGATCGAGATCTAACAGAAGAGAATAACTCTTTGATCTTCGAACAAATAGCAGTCAGATAATTTGGACACATAATTTATCAAGTGATGAGAATGCTAAAGTTGGGAACTGATCAATCTACAGACAATGCACTGTTAGTAGTGTGCTTACTAGAAGGAATCTGGTCCTTTATTTCGAAAATCTCTGGGGAGCAAGCATGCTCTTTGTGATGGGAGCCATTGCTTTTTGCCAGTGTATTATATGCAAATGGATATTGAGATGAGGAATAAGCGTTTAATTATTGATGCAAAAGTCTGTTTTAGCGGTAACTATCTTTATTTGCTTATAATCTTTTTCTCTTACAGCATTCATTTTTCAAGCAATTTTATGGTGCTGTTGCGAAGGCTGATTACGTTACACTGCGCCTGGGTTTTATCACGGTAGGTTACAAATTTGAGATTGATTCTCTGCTCGAACTAAGTAGTCTGGCATTGCCAACTTTTTCTGGGCATTGATATGCATCTTTACTTTTTCTTTTTCTCTATGACAGGAGCATTGCAAGAGTAACCCGAAGTTTAATTTTCACAAATACATGATGCGTGCCCTGGAGGATGATTTCAAGAGAGTTGTGGGGATAAGGTATATGATTTCTTACGATTTTTTGATGATAAATCTCTCACTGACATGTTGGGCATGGGGGATGGTTAACCACATAGTTGATGCTAATAGTTTGCCTTCCTTGGTTGCAGTTGGTATCTGTGGATATTTGTGGTTGTGTTCTTGCTGCTGAATGTCCATGGTATGTAAGTCATCTGGCAGATGCCTGTGATGATTTACTGTCTTTTCGCCTTCTTTATACTCTGCATTTCATCAAGTCCTGTTACTGCTTTAATGGCCAGAAGTGTTCTTTTATAACAATCTGTATTAATGAAGTTGTTTATTTATCGCCTTGCCTGTCTTCATGGATCTGCATGCCACTATTTAATCTTTTAGTGATGCTTTTGAGGTTCATCTGCTTTGAGTGTATAAAAGTGCCATGTCGAAAAACCATAGACTTGCTGGGTCCAATCTATTATTGTAAATGCACATTATTTTCTCACCAGTGCCTTCTGCACAGTTTCTTTATTTGAGTGTGGCCCGATGCTGTGATTGTTATTACATGACCTCTTCTTTTTACTTTTCTCTGTGCAGGCTGGCATACATACTTCTGGATAGCATTCATTCCAATCATTGTGAGTTACCTGTTCTGTTCCCCTTAAATTTATTGCGGATGTCTATCTTCATGGTAGCCATTTATGTAAAAGCGAATATATGGCCATGACTGATGAACTAAAATGGAAAATATGAAGCAGGTGCTGGAAAGCGTCTTTCTAAATTGTGTCTTCTGCAAGTATGGGTGAAAATTTTAAATAAAAATTTGATGGAGAATCTAACTGAGTTTGTCACTTAAAAGGTCTTATAGTTAGGATTAACTCTCATGTGAGGATGGAATGATAGGCCACATTGAGAATGTGAAGTGTTTTTGATGTTTTAAGATTCAACGATTTGGCTGGCACTTAAGAAAGTGGTTTTAATGTTTGACCAAAAAAAAAAAAAAGAAGGTGGTTTAAAATGGGTTATGCCCATAAAAACCATTCCTGTAAATGCCGTTTAATTTGGATGAAAGTGACAGATTTTCCCTGAAGAGTAGTCAGTGTGTTGGACTAATATTGAAAGAAGTCCATGGTTTTATTGGTAACTTTGCTTTAGCCTTTAAGGATGCTGTTTTCACTCTTTGTTGATAAGGATGTGCCATGAGCCATGTAGGTTGCTGGATTTGCTTCGACCTTTTCATATCTTGTGATAAATCCTGAAAATAATGTTGAAGTTGTTTCTCTTAACTGAATCTTCAATTTTCAACTAATAGCGATTTCATCCTGTCCAGTGGCGAACTCTTTCTCTTTTTAATCTGATGGCATAGACAGGATGTGCTTGAATAGCATTATGGACCTCAATTAGCTTGCTTTGCTCGTCTTTTAGGGATATTTTGGGTCTATTCCATACATATTGTTAGTGTGAACTGAGAATATTTCCATGTGATTGAGTTTCTGCCGACATGTTGGAGCTGGTCATTTCTGTGCATCATTCCTGTACGAACTGTACCCAACTTGTAAGATAGATGAGTTTAAGAGGAAGTGAGACTTAGGTTAGCAATATCATGCAGAAGTATATTTTTGGATTCAATGGATTTTCAACAGAGAAATGAGTAATAGGTGTTTGGCAAGGTGAAGAGAAGTCAACTTAGCTGTCAAATGATCTGCTACTAATCATGATGGATCATGGCTTGAAAACATGGAACAACTAGGACACTGTGCTTATGATAAGGTTTATTTTGTGTGTGATTTACGGTTCATAAAATATTATTGACTTCAAGAGGGAAATATTTGAAGAATGACTGATTTACATTTTCAAGCTTGTGCTTCACCAGTCTTTATGGGTAATAGAGAAGGGTTGTAAGGAGCACACAGTTGTGATGTTTATATATGCTGGCAGTCCTTTGTGATTGCAGTTTCCAAGAAGTTGAGCTCCAAATTTTTTAGAACCTTATGCTAGTCTTCCTATTTGTTTGGCTGATAGAAAATTCTCTGTGCAATATGAATTTACTGTAACGGTCAAGTTTCAAATACCTAATAATATTGGAACAAGGATCGTGCATGGACAAAAGTTCACTCTGAATGCTACACAATCGAGTTTGTCATTGGTACTTATAGGGAAAATTGCTCCTTGGCATCCTATTTTCTGGAATGATCGGGGATGGTGCTCTGTTTGCTATCTATTTGTGATATATCCTACCTTATTTTTTCTTATCTGCCTGTAAAATGTTGGGGTACACCTGCCGTTTCATGTTTTCAAAAGTTCAGTCATGGTTGAGAGTGCATGCAATCTTGAAGCCATGATTGATCAGACTTTTGTGCATCACTAAATCATGTGCATTTCCACCTTTTGATAATATTTCCAGCTTCTGCTGGCTGTGGGAACCAAGCTGGAGCATGTTATTACACAACTGGCTCATGAAGTTGCTGAAAAGCATAGCGCAATAGAAGGGGAACTGGTTGTTCAACCATCAGATGAACACTTTTGGTTTCAACGCCCCCGAATAGTCCTCTACTTGATCCATTTTATACTTTTCCAGAATGCTTTTGAGATTGCATTCTTCTTTTGGATCTGGGTAAGCCGTTTTGGGGGTATTGTTTCAGAATCTGATGGTGGTGGAGCAGGAATTTAGCTAGCAACTTAACGGGATCTCATGGTTTCTTTTGTCTGTAGGTTCAATATGGCTTTGACTCCTGCATAATGGGACAAGTCCGTTACATTGTTCCGAGGCTTATTATTGGGTATAATCCGTGATCCAATATGATTTCTATATCTTCAAATAGTTATATGATATTAGCAGAAAAAAATTTTCATCCACTTTCTCACTTTTGCATGGGCGTATTCAGCGTGTTCATTCAGGTACTCTGCAGTTACAGCACTCTGCCCCTATATGCCATAGTCACTCAGGTGGGCCCTCTTGCTGCTAATGATTGATCTACTATTTTTCTTTCTCCTAACATCAAACGTCTTACCTTCTTTCTCTGATTGGATGAAGATGGGAACTTCATTCAAGAAGGCCATATTCGAGGAGCACTTGCAGGTAGGCCTTGTCAACTGGGCACGGAATGCGAAGAGAAAGAAGGGACTGAGAGCAGCGGCTGGTGATGGGTCGGGTTCTGGCCAGGCAAGCTCTCATGACGGGTCTACTGTCGGAGTTCAGCTGGGAAGAGTATTCCGCAAGGCATCTGCACCTGAGGAGACCCAATCCGCGCCCGGTCCTGAAGGGTCTAAATGAGTTGTCTGGCTGTATCGCAGATATTAAGTTACTGGATTGTCATTTTGTAGAGCTGTAAGTAGGTAATTTCAAAAGATCATACCCAGTTGTGTGTGGCCCGAGCGTTTGTCGGCGGCTGTTGGGGTTGCTCTGGAATAATTTTTGCTTGAGATTGAGGTCCAGTTAAGCGATGTATACTATAAAATGTATGTCGATGTAAAGTGTGTACCCGAAGAACGTATTCTTATGTATTGCTATCTGTGGTGATATACAGGATGAGAAATTATACGGTTCGGTTTAAATAGGCAGGTGTATATTGTCATTTTCCTTAAAAATATGCTACAAAAGTTTGGCGCTAGTATCGTAAAATCACAATTATATAACAAGAAAAGTTTTATGTTATAGTAGAATTAGGGTTAATACAATCGAAAATCTCAAATTGGTACATATGTGATAAATTTATTACAAATTAATATTTTAACTACCAAAAGCTCTAAAATTGGTACACCTATGATAAGTTATCTCAAATTAATTTTTTAATAGCAAAAATTTAAAATTGGTATATTTGTGATAAATTTACCTTTTGTTAAAATGGATTAATATCACGAAAATATTCAAAATGGTAAACCTGTGACTATTGGAGGGTTTAAACCTCAAATTAATGCATCTATCAATTGTCACGTATCATCCAAATCAGTAATTTGATGGTAATATTTCATGGAAACTAACGGAGGGTAAATTTGTCACAAGTATATCAATTTAAAGTTTTTGTGGTTAAAAAATTAGTTTTTGGGGAAATTTATCACGGGATGTACCCGTTTGGGGTTTTTTGTGGTATTAACCGAGTAGAATTGTTCAATTTAAAAGGTTTTACATACATATTGTATATATGCTATATTTATTTATTTGAATACCAAATTGAAATAATCATATTTGGGCGTTCAAAATGGCTTTTATCATGTTACATCATTAATTGACTGTAGGAAACATTTTTTTAGCACATTTGGGCTTCTTTCAGCAGCCAAAAAGGGATTATTTATTCATTTTTGTGCAAAAAAAAAAAAAGTTGCCGTAAGAAATTATGGAGAAATTTTACCAGATTGCGAACAACCTTAAATATCTGATGTGCATAAATTTTGAACGATTCCATGTGTTAAATGTTAGATAAAAGTCAAATATTAAATGTTATAGTTTGTAAATTATTGCAAGTAGAAAACCATTGACCCTGAAATGTGTTGGTTGAACTAGCTAAGCAATTGGTGGGATTGCAATAAATTTCATATTCAGATAATAACATGTTCGACCATTTCCATCTTTTTTACCGATAAAAAATCATTCAAACCGTAACGTCTCTTCTTCAAATGTAGATAGTGGGGCTACACTCGCCATCTTATAGTAGAGCTCTTTTAATTGAGCTGCAATATCTATGTATCATGTGCGCTTAGGTTCACTCGTGGAATTGATTAATTGAGCTGCAATATCGTATACTATGAAAACTAGAAAAGAATTCCTAGCTGCCCTTGTCATTATAACATGTAATTTAAAATAGAGCTTCTTTTCCTTTTGATATCGTCATCATAATCTATGCATCGTGTGCTGTTCAAGAGTAAAAAAAAGTAAAATCGACTATTTTTTTTTGGGTTAATACCACGAAAAACCCTAAACTGGTACACTTGTGACAATTTTACCCCGAACTATTTTTTGACCACAAAAAACCCCAAACTGGTACACCTATGACAAATTTACCCCGAACTATTTTTTTAACCACAAAAAATCCCAAACTAGTACGCTTGTGATAATTTTACCCTGAAGTATTTCTTTGACCACCAAAAATCTCACACTGGTATACCTGTGAAATTTTACCCCTGAACTAATTTTTTGATCACTAAAAACCCCAAACTGGTATATTTGTGACAAATTTACTTTCTGTTAGTGTCCGTTAAATTATATTAATATCACAAAAAATCACAAATTGGTAAACTTGTGACAAACAGAGGGGTAAAACCCAAAATCGGTACACATGTCAATTACCACGTGTCATTAAACTTAGCAATTTGATAGTAAAACGGAAACTAACGGAGGGTAAACTGGTATACCAGTTTGGGGGTTTTGGTGGCCAAAAAATTAGTTTAGGAGTAAAATTGTCACACGTATACCAATATAGGATTTTTGATGGTCAAAAAAATAGTTCGGGGTAAAATTGTCACGGTTGTACCAGTTTAGGATTTTTTGTGGTCAAAAAAATATTTTAGGGTAAAATTATCACAGGTGTACCAGTTTGGGGTTTTTCATGGTATTAATCTTTTTTTTTTCGAGAATCTAAGGGTGTAGGTGTGGAAAGAAGGGTGCAGGTGTGGAAAGCCAGTTGCCCCGATACCCATAAAACACCTTGCAAACTCCTTGGACCTAAGTCAATGGGCATGTGCAGGCAGCTTGTTTACAAGTAGTCGGTAGGAATCGAATAGGCAGACCTCCGATTCCCGAGTTGGAAATGTCTTAACACTCCAAACAATAATGCGAATCTTAGAGATTAGAATTAACCTTTTTTTATGGCAAGTGTTATTTTTGCCGGTGTGATCTCTCTAGACAATTTCTATAATATATATACATTAGATTTTGGTTTCGATCTAGAACTAGACCTGTCAAAATAGGTTATTTGATGGATTGGATTGTTATGTATTTACTTATATTAAATAAAGGGATTATAAATGAGTGTAGAATGGTAAAGTCGTAAATAATATGGGTGTTAAATAAATTCATAACTTATTTAGACCCAACCCACCTTTATGACTCTCTCTTCACTTTCTCTCGCCCTCACTCGATTTTGGGTTTGCTGACTTTGTGATTTCATCTTAGTTTGGGTATGATATTTCTTAGATTATTTTAAATATATAAAGTGTTTTTAGCAATATGGATCGAGTTGAGTATGAGTCAGGTCGGTCATGGGTCAGTGGATTTACATTATATGGAAATTGATAAAAAAAAAGGTTAAATGAGTCAATTTGAGTCAGATTATTTTCGACCCAATCCTACCATTTGACGAGTTCACCCGTAATCTTAAGCTTTTCGTTATCCGACTCCTTTACAATGAGTTGCGATACGGTCTCCGACGTGTGGGCCTGGCTATTGGGCCGTATCGACCCGGCCCGCTCTCCTCTCCTGGGCCCACCACGGGTCAGGCTTTGGGCTTTTGGGCCCAACTGTTGGGAATCCACCCACGTATGAACGGCGGCTGTTTGGGAAAACAGACACACCCACTCCCAACCCAACTTGGAATTCATTCCAATCTTACAAATCTCACTCTCACCCACCGGTGATGGACTATAATGACGGCGGTCTCCGTCGATTTCCGAGGGGAAAGTGCATTGCCTGAAAAGACTGAGTCGCCACCGTACGAGCACAAGTTGTTGAGACCTCAAACTTTACGCCCATCTTTACGAGGCTTGGGACCACATAAGCTCGACGTGACATTCATCAATCTTGCAGTGATCTTTCTTTTATGATGTTAGACTCGGCGTTTACGAGTTAATGACAGTCGAATAATACCTAACGCATGTATATCCAACAAGTCCTATATCCTCAGACAAGTGAAAGTGCAAATTTGTTTTATATAGGTAATCCTCAATTTGCATCTTTCGAAAATCAAAATCTTTCTCATCAAACCTACCGGTTTCCCTTTTTCTCTTTTTTTTTTTGTCACCATCGATTTGCTTCAACTTAGCTAATCCTGTCTTTGATATCAATTTTTATGAAAAACAAGTGATCGGACAATTAATAAATAGATTGCGGAAATCAATTGGACACCATATTTGCATAGTTAGTTGATATGATCTACTAAACGGGAACAACACATGATTTTCTAGTATAGATTAAGCGATGCAATAAAAATTACAACAACATTCGAGTTACTTAAACACTCTTAATATTTTCCAACTCTCAACTACACCAAATAATTCACATAGTTTTTAATCCTCGCAATTCTTCGTGAGACGATCTCTCAATTTTAAACAATTAAGGGACAATGAAACAAATAGTCCCCAAACTTTGATTCAATATACAATGTGGTATCTAAACTTTTAAATTGTTCAATACAGTCTAATCCAATGGGGTAATGTGATCTCTGAACTTTTAATACATGTTCAAACTAACATTCAACATTTTCATAGAGTCCAGGGACTAGTTTGAACATGTACTAAAAGTTTATGGATCAAATTAAACAAAATTTAGGGATCCTATTGCACATTGGGTTAAAGTTTAATGACCACATTGTACAAATTAAAAGTTTGGAAAACCATTTATGTCATTTTCCCAAAAATTAACAAATCTTACCATGAGATTTATTGATTTCAAAACGCCCGCAATTTCTTTAGGATGATTCACAAGTACCCACCACATTTAACTGTTACGGTCAAAAGCTCTTTCGCTCTCTCTTATGGGCAAAAATCTAACACCCGCCCCAAAATAAGAAACCTACTCAAATTACAAAGCCTATTCAAATCGGGTTGCTTTTACGTGTTCAAATCCGAGAAGTATTCTCAAAATAATTGCGATGACGCAGCGCATTTGCAAAATGAGATCAACGATACATAGCAAATGTGAAGTTGGATCACATTAGGTTGATCTAATTTTGCATAGAGTTTGCCCGAACACTAGTCGTTCATTCACATTGCGTTTTTCTAATGTTGATAGGGACGTTAAAAGGACCACTTTATGTCAACATATTGGGACGAGAGCAGCACGTCTCGACCTGGGACCGTTCTTTACATGTCCCTGATCGGACTTTTTCTTCAGAAATGAATATATTACTCAAGGACGTTTCGTAATGCCCTCAAGAGACTTCTTTTTCTTCCTAAATGATGAGCCGGACCGAACTAGCAAGGATCGACCGGTTTCGATTTTCAATTCCAGGGCCAGAAGCGCCGATTCTACTCAAGTAGAACTAGTTCTAAACCGGTTTTAAAGTATCTTTTAGAAAAAGAAAAAGGAATATTTTTGCACCATCAAGAACCGAACCATGACCTTCAACATGACCATTTGACAAACAATTGTTTTTATAGTAATATAGTACAACTTTTATATTTTATTACAAGAATTATTCCCGATCTACTTAGGAACCATACCCGAATCGATTGTTCTAGAACCGATGGCTTAGGTTTATGGTTCCAATCTTTTGAAACTGAGAGTCACTTGATCGATTTCCAGTTTTAGGCCGAGGAACGGACCCAAGTACCGGTTGCCCTTAATGAATACCCACATATGATTGCAAACACATATAAAACAATAAAAAAGTGAAAAGATAAAATAACAAAATATGCTACCACCAACGTTTAATGTCTATCCCAAAATGATTTTTACATGACGACCACAGTACTAACGGAGCTGAAACGGGGCCATCTCAATGGCTCGTCCGTTCAAAATGTAAACCAAGAAATTAACATAATGCATAAGGTCCTAAATATTTTAATTAAATTCAATTAAATCCCGAATTTTTACTGAGAAGTACAATCGACTTTCAAAACCTTTCAATGGATTCAATTAAGTCCCAAACACGTACTAAAAGATGGCAATTAAGTCCCAAACTTAACCAATATCACCTAACCACTACCCATGTCTGCCTACCAAACCGATACGTATGCACTACGAATTTCAAATTCAAGAAATCCATATAATTATTCTTCGATTAGATTTATGGATCTCGCATGTCAACATTCTGACAAACAATAAAAAAAAAAAAAAATTCAAGAGATTGATGGAATCTGTTATTTAAATTTGGGCTGTCCTTATCCCGGCAGCATCACATTCCACGGCATTATATTATCTTGACATGCAAGGTAATTTGTGCAGACACAACGTGGGTGGGGACCTCGGATTTGATTAGATGATTAATTAGGTTTAACCACCTTTTCTTGTGTCCTCAATCACTTCCTGATTGGATGATTATGATGTCTGTCTTCTTGAAGATAACCATAAATAAATAAAATAATAAAAAAAGCAACTTTCGTTGCATTATTTTATATAAAATCTTTTGGAACGATGAGCGTGCACTGCGCAAGTCGTCTGGGACCACCGTAGCACTTGCAATTCGAGAGAAACATCGAATTGTGTGGAGGGTCGAGATTTTCTTAGCACATTTAGGAAAATTAGGAATATATATTTTATGTAATTTCTTCTTTTAATAAAACAATTAATCTCGTATTTCGTATTAGAGAGATTAAATTCCGGCATTTTCCTTTGCAATCCACAGCAAAAGTAGTTCGCTCAGAATTGTAGTTTATTAAAGGTCGGGAAAATGGGTATGAAAATTTATATCAAATCGACACTTAAATTTAAGGAACATCGCGAAATTTCGGTTAAATTAGAATTCGAGTCGAGAAAATAAAAATTACAGGCCGAATGGAATAATAAAAATTTAGGGATCTAGAGTTATATGATGGGCATTGACCAATGAAAATTCCTAATTAGTGGTTGGAATATCAATCTTAAACGAATGAGCATAGACTTTTTAGATAGATAGCTATTGACTTAGGTTGAGTGGCGCAAGCATTCATCAAGGCGTGAAATGCAAGTTGTTGACATTTTGGTATGGCTCATCCAAAGTTGGTAGATTATAAGTAATTGCAAGTAAGCATAAGATCAAGACAAAGAAATACTTAACGGTCATTGCGAATGGAAATTTATCCGCGGAACCCCATCTAACTACCGAGCAAAATGTTGCCTCTGCTTGGGTGGTCCATTCATTGAAATATGAATGATGGAAAATATTTTCCAAAAAATGATTACACATGTTTCTTATGAAAATGAATCAACCGAAAATATTTTCATCATTCACGAAAATGTTCAAATATCAATTGTTGTAAATAAAGAAAACGATTTTCATTGACTAATTATTTTGAGCAAAATTTTTGCAAAAATTTTTTCTCAAATTACTCATTATTACTTAGACCTCTGTTCTTATTTTTATTATAGTGGTATGTAAGTTCAGGTTTTGTTTTGATCAAAGACAAATCATCTATGCTGTATTAGAGTGTCTGCAAAAAATTATTTTTGCCCTTAGTTGACCCAAATCATTGTATCAAGTAAGAACCGAACCCAACATCTCATACTTCTTGAAATTCAAGATTTCGCTCTCTCGAACTTTATTCTCAACGATTTTTACGGAAGATGAGATTCATCTTCTTGGTCGAACTTTGTTTGGTTACTGAAGTGAGAAAGGAAGTGGATCGAAAGGATTGGAACACTTCAAATTTAGGGTAAATTCACCTCAAGAGCTTGATCAACACAAATGCATTTTTAGATGGTTTAAATCTGTTTTTGCCCATTATCTTTCCTTTTTTCCTTTTCTTATTTCCGATTTTGCCCCTCTTCCGACCTCGACTCCACTGTGTAACATTATTGTTGCATAGCTAAAACCTCGTATAGACCGTCACAATCGGCCTTCATTCGAGTCCTGCCAGCCACCACATATCGCCAAGCCTTGCAAGCCCCTTCGCCCCGTGCCTCCCAAGCCGTGGTGGTCGCATCCTTGTATCAGGAGTTGCCACCTCATATTCGAGGTTCCTAGCTTCAGGCGACCCCTAGATTTGGGGTCGCATGAGCCTGAGCGGCTATTTGCACGGTGGTCCTGATCAAGGCACGAGCTCCCTTTATTTGAGAGAGAGAGAGAGAGAGAGAGAGAGAGAGAGAGAGAGAGAGGGAGGACGACGGAGGCAGGGAGTAAGTGGCGTCGGAACCGTGAGAGGGGGCGACGGAGGTGGGGAGTAAGTGGCGTCGGAACCGTGAGAGGGGTGCAAGAGGACATGGTGGGGACAAACGGAGGGGGAGGGAAATGAGAGGAAGTTGAGGTTTGAATTCTAGGTTTTCTGAGGAAAGTTTCTCTAAAACATAAGGGTATTTTCGTCCTTTTCCAAGTAATTACTTGGTCTCCTTACCTCGTAATTATCCACATACTTAATTTATGAATACGACAAAGTCAAATTGCGTACGCTCAAGTGCGCGCAAGACAAAAGGAAAAGGACAAAATTGACGAGAGAGAGAGAGAGAGAGAGAGAGAGAGAGAGAGAGAATAATGGACAAGGTGGTATTTTATCAAAATGCCATATTAAATTTCAAAATGAAAAAAATAAATTTTTTTTATAAAAACATGAATCCTTCGAAGATAGTGATGACTAGAGGATTGACAATTCGGGTTGTGCTGTATTAATCGTATCGTGTTGAAATACAGATATAATATGAATATGATTAATCTGAATACAACACATTTGATAAGTATATCAAATTAACCCCACAGAAAAAAAATATGAAGCATCTAATAAAGCGGGTCACTAAGCAGGAAATGACTTAAAATGAATAGTTTGCTCATACACTCCAAAAGCGTTTAGTCAGTCAGCAAGGCCAGTGGTGGAGCCGGCGAATTCGATTGAGGATGGTGAAATTTTCACCATGATGCAACTAGCATTGCAATTAATTGTTATTAATGAGTATCTCAAACAAAATAGACATAAGAAAATTAAAAAAAAAAAAAAAGAAAAGAAAAGATATTGACCTAAATAGGATACTCAATAGAAAATAGAACAAAACATACTAGACAAAACATTGCACCAAAAATACCAAATAAATATATGAACCTAACACAGCTCAATCATCTCCTAATAAGAATCTACTTCAGTTTAATTTTGAAATCCTGTGTTTGTGCTCCATGTTCTTTCAATTCATAGAACTCATCTATACAGTAGGAGACATACCGACTTATAGAGAGAAAGTTCACTTCCTTGCTCACCATGTGGCACTTCACCTTACCTCTGTAATTGCCACATGACCTATCATACGGCGTAGTCTTGCCATGCGGTGCACATTCGATCGACAAATATTAGTTTATTCATTTGTCCTCTTTAAAATTACCTCTGATGTTGAGTTTAAATTTTAAAATATGAATAAAGTATAAATACTTGAAAATATATTCTTAAATGATAGTATTTAACTTTTATCCTATTTTACGTCGTGTAAACTTCAATCTCTTACTAGATCAAATATAAAAAAAAATGGGTATAGAGATCATATCTTCAAACATAGTACTCTTGAAAAACAAAACATATTTCATCTATTAAAGAGATACATTTAATTAAAATTAAAATGTAGAACATACCAATAAATTTTGTTTATCAGATAAATTGTTGCCTTGAACCAAACAAGTTTTGAATTAAACTATGATTTTCTTATTCAAGTTGTTGAATTGAATATAGTGAATCAAATAATACAAGGAAATAAAAGTATACGTAAATTCCGTGACTTCAACGTTACAGTAATAAGATATTGATTTAAAATTGCAATATACAAACTTCTGCCTCTTATTAGTTTAAATTTTAAAAAACGGATAAAGAGAAAGTATCTTCAAATGTATTATTCTTTAAGTATAACAAATTGCATCAAATAAAGAGATTCACTTACTTTAAAGCTAAACAGAACGGAACACACTCATATGTACTTTTTGTATTAAAGATTTACTGCTAAGTAAACTACAATTTGTTTTACTAAATTTGTTGAATTCAAACAAAAATTATAAGAAAATTTAAAAATATATAAATCATGCCGCTTCCAGATTCATTAAAATTAATATTGACCTTAGACTTATGATATATCATTACAATTAGAAAATTATTAGAAGCCACAACCTTTTCAAAACTTACCATATTTACATGTAAATTACAATTAGAATAATAACTAAGGTAAAACAAGTTTTGCCTTTAATCCCCCAATTCAAAAGACTTTGATGATTGATTAGGAGTTAACTTAAGCAAATATTCATGATGGAAATTTTAATCTCTAAATTTAACTTTTTAGTGTATAAAACTACAAATAAAAAACATTTCGTCTTCCTCCTCCTTCCTTTGATATAATTTTTGCATAGGTTAGAGAAAGCTACTTTAGAATTTAGCTTTCTAACATTTACCATACTGTGTTTCCCTATTTACGTAACATAATATTGTGATGTTCTTTTCTCCCCCTATCATTTTTAAGATTCCTAATATTATAATATTCATCTACTAAGATATGGATATCATCAGTCGATAACTCTCAACTTTTCCCTTACATCATATCTTCTCAAATTGATACCATCAATGATCTGAAATTGTAAATAATAATATGCATGCGAAAATGGGCTAAGTAGCTAGTTCAAGGATAAAGTTTTTAGATGCCTAATTTCCTATATGTTGGAGTTGGCAAATACTTCGGGGACCCTTATTTCTCACACCGGGTACGCCCACGTGAGCTTAGAGAAATTGAAGTGTTGTCCGACGACATGTGACCCATGCGTGCAGAATGCGGGGGTTCGGGGGCGATGCCCCGACACGAGTGCCTCAACGCCTAGTCAACGAAGCGGGGTTTGGGGGCAATGCCCCCCGATAGGGGTTCCATTGCTCGGTCGGACCGGTTGTCCCATTCACGGTGAGCGGGCGGGGGCTCGAGGGCAGCGCCCTCGAAACCTCAACGGGTTTGGGCTGGCCCGTATGGTGTGAAATTAAGAGATTTCATATAGATTTAGGTTTTGGGCCCGTTTGGGGCATATATATATTTTGCTCATTTTTCTGATCATTGTAATGAGTTGAGTGGCTGTAAAGCGAAAACATAGTGAAATCTCTTTGCGGGGACGTGAGCCCTATTCGAGGATGAACACAGGTAAATTCGTGTATCGCCTATTTTCTCTGTTTTCTGCGTGATCGTTCTGTTTCGATTCTCGATACATCCCTTCAATTGGTATTAGAGCCAAAGTTGTTCGAGGAATTAGGGTTTATTTGAGATGTCAGGAGGATCACGAATTGAGATAGGAAAATTTGATGGGACGCGATTTGATATGTGGAAGATGAAGATGGAGGATCTTCTCTGTGATCGAGATCTCCGGTTGGCAATCGAAACGGAAAGGCGCGTGTTGTTTGCGCAACGGTGGTGTCATGATAGGCAAGGAAGCGGTGAAGGATGGGGATTCAACTTCCAAACTGGCAGATCCGAAGGAGATTGAAGACTGGAATCGGATTGATCGGAGAGCAAAAGGGTTGATTCGGCTTTGTCTCGCAGACTCAATTCTAACGAATATGATGAGCGAACCTATAGCTAGAGATTTGTGATAGAAATTAGAGTCAGTTTGTATCAAAATAAGTCGTTGGTTAATAAGCTGTTCTTGAGGAAAAACTGTATAATCTATGGACGCATGAGGGTGACTCGTTTTCTACACATCTATATAACTTTAACACGTTGATTAGTCAACTCGTATCAATCGGTGTTAAGTTCTAAGATGATGATAAGGCAATAACACTACTCTATTCATTGCCGGATTCATGGGATAATCTGATTGTGGTGATTGATGGTGGGGATAAGGAATTATCGTATGAAAGTGTGTGTTCGCCTTCTTATCGAAGGAGACACGAAGAAAGGGATCGGGAAATTCGGTAAAGAGGCATTGGCGGCTAGGGAAAGGCCAAGAGAGAAGACTCTGAATCCGAGAGGATCCAAATCCAAATCTCGTGGGCGATCAAAGAGTAGGGAGAGGAGGGTACAGTGCTGGAAATGTCAAGAGTGGGGCCATGTGAAGCGGGATTGTAAAAATAAGCCAGTTTTTAAGAAAGAAGCTGAATCATCCTCGGGTAAAAAGGAGGTCGATGCGGAGATATGTATTTGGCTGCTGCGTGTATGGCGCAGTCTAGACAAGGATATATGGTTGATCGACACGGTGCTTCATACCACATGACGCCTCATAGATACTGGTTTTGTGAATATGAGCAATATAATGGTGGGGATGTTATGCTCGGAGATGATACTGCAGTTCAAATTGTCGGGCGTGGCAAGGTGAAGCTGAGGATGAGTAATGGCACGGTGAAGACTATTCTAGACGTGATGCACATACCCTTGATGAGTAGAAATTTGTTATTAGTCGGTATGATGGCTGATTCGGGGTTAATTTTTAGCTGTGATAAGGATTTGTGCAAGATGACTCGAGGTTCTATTGTAATTGCACGAGGAGTTCGTTCTGGGACATTATACAAGCTGCTTGGGGATACAATGATTGTTGGTAGCGGGTTCGTTTTGAAGAGGCCAAGGAAGATGGACATGATACGTCCATGTTGTAGCATCGAGGTTAGGACATATCAATTGAAAAGGACTATCTACCTTAGCTTCGAGTCGGATGGTAGAAGGAATTCCAAAATGCTCTATGGGTTTCGGGTTACGTGAACACTTGTCTCCATGGAAAATAGAACCAAGTTAGCTTCCAACACCTTTGGTACAAAAGCAATCGAGGTTCTCGGTGATTCTACGCCGATGTCTTTGGACCTACTCGACTCCATCTATTGGAGGATCCGGTACCATGTATCGTTCATAGATGATTTTTCGATATATAGTTGGATTTATTTTATTAAAAGTAAATTAGATGTATTTGAGAAATTTCGACAATTTAAGGTTTTGGTTGAAAACTAATTGGGCAGGAAAATCAAGGTCCTTCGTACAGATAATGGAGGTGAATTCTATTCGAATAAGTTCGAGCAATTTTGTGTGGATAATGGTATTGCAAGGCAGAAGACGACTCCATATACACCTCGACAGAATGGGGTAGCCGAAAGATTAAATCGGTCACTCATAGAAAAGGCAAGATGCTGAGTTGGGCAGGTTTGGGGATAGAATTTTTGGGCAGAAGTTGTAGCCACGGCCTAGTTATTTGAAGAACCGGTCACCGACCTCATCGGTGAAGGATCGTATACCATATGAGGTAGTGTTTGGGAAGAAGTCGAAACATCGATGCTTGGGTGTTCAAGTGTGACGATATGTTCATGTACTCAAGGAAAAGCGGGATAAGCTTGACAACAAGTCCGAGAAGAACATATTTGTCGGATACAAGGAAGGGGTCAAGGGCTATAAGTTGTGGAATCCAAAGTCAAATACCATTGTATACAGCAGGGATTTTTTTTGTGAACCATAACCTCGGGTTGGCACACGTAAAGGTGATGAGCCCAAGAAAGTGGTGGTGCTTAAAGAAAGTCCTAAAACTGAAACTGTGGAGATGATTCCACAAGGCACGTTAGTAGAGCCCGATCTGAATCGGAGCAAGGGGACTCGGTTAATGAAGTCAAGGATGCAGATTCAGATGAAGACTTGGATCTGAGATAGCATGCTAGCTCTCGAGGAAGATCGACGAGGGAAAGAAAGGTACCACTT
Source organism: Syzygium grande (assembly GCA_024733475.1). NCBI lineage: Eukaryota > Viridiplantae > Streptophyta > Magnoliopsida > Myrtales > Myrtaceae > Syzygium > Syzygium grande. The sequence goes on along the minus strand of JAMXDD010000002.1, from coordinate 10,859,714 downwards.
CGATGCTCGCTTAGTGCTTTGAGTACGTTTCACGCTTTGAGCATTACCGGAGATGATCCTAGTTCTGTAAAAGAGGCGAGATCTATGGATGATGCGAATTAGTAGGAGCTCGCAATGATAGATGAGATGCAGTCACTAGATAAAAATGAAACATGGAGCTTGTGTAAATTGCCTAATGATAGAAAGGCAATTGGGTGTAAATGGGTGTTCAAGCGAAAGCTGAAATCGGATGGGACTGTAGAGAAGTATAAGGCTAGGCTTGTAGCCAAGGGGTACTCTCAGATTGAGGAAGTTGATTATGACGAGATTTTCTTTCCCGTGGGCGGTTGACCTCGATACGGTTTGTTCTGTCTATAGCAGCTACATATGATCTTGAGATAGAATAGATGGATGTAAAGACGGCATTCCTTCATGGGGACTTGGAGGATGAGATATATATGAGGCAGCTAGAAGGCTTTGAAGTAAAAGGAAAAGAGAATTTGGTGTGCAAATTGAAAAAGTCTTTATATAGGCTGAAGCAGTCATCGAGGATGTGGTACCAGAAATTTGACACGTACATGATCCAGCTTAATTTTGTGCGTTCAAATTCTGACCATTGCATTTATGTGAAGAGAACGGGCGATCAGTTTGTCATTCTCACGCTATATGTCGATGACATGTTGTTGATCGAGAATAGTGTAAAGATGGTGAATTCTGTGAAGAGTTTGTTGGCCAAAAAGTTCGAAATGAAAGACTTGCGGCTTGCAAATTTTATTTTGGGCATGCAGATTAGGAGGGACTGTGAGAAACGGAAGCTGTGGCTAGGGCAAGAGAAATACATAAAAGAAATATTGAAGAAATTCAATATGATAGACTGCAAGTCTGTTGGTATCCCTATACCTTTAGGGACCAAGCTATCTGCGGAATAATGTCCAAAAACGGATGAAGAAGTTGAAGAGATGGCCCGAGTTCCATACGCCAAGTGTAGTGGGTAGCTTGATGTATGCTATGGTATGCACGCGTCCGGATATAGCCCAAAGCGTTGGGAGTCTTGAGTCGATATATGTCTAACCGGTGGAGAACACTGGAATGCGATCAAAAGAGTTTTTCGGTATCTTCATGGAACTTTGAATTTTTCTTTATGTTTTGAAGATATAGGGAATGGAAACATGCTTCATATCGTAGGCCATGTAGATGCTGATTGGGGTGGAGATATTGATAGTAGACGGTCTACTAGAGAATATGTTTTCATATTGTTTAGTGCTGCATTGAGTTGGATGAGCATGAGGTAAAAGCGTGGTAGCGTTTTTCTTCTCACGGAGGCTGAGTATATAGCTCTTACTCATGCTGGAAAAGAGGCCGTATGGTTACGGCGGTTGTGCTTGGAGCTCAGTTTTGAGCAAGGTGCCATAGAGGTGAGATGTGATAATCAATGGGCTATTTATTTGGCTAAGAATCCAGCATTTCACTCACGCACAAAACACATTGATATACAATATCATTTCATCCGAGAAAAGGTAGAGAAGAAAGAGGTTCGGCTTGTAAAGGTCGACATGGTAGAAAATAGTTCTGACTTCCTTACTAAAGTCGTCACAGGTGCTAAGTTTGAATGGTGCTCTACTACGATTGGATTGAAGAAGAATGATATTGGAAAGGCCCTCGTTTGAGCGAAGTATCCACCAAGTGAGAGAATGTTGGAGTTGGCGAATACTTCGGGGACCCTTGTTTCTCACACCGGGTACGCCCACGTGAGCTTAGGAAAACTGAAGTGTTGTCCAACGACACGTGACCCATGCGTGTGGAATGCGGGGTTCAAGGGCAAAGTGCCCCGACACGGGTGCCATTGCCGCTTCGGTCAACGGGCGGGGTTCGGGGCAACACTCCGGAGCAGGGGTTCCGGGGCGCCCAATCAGCGGACAGCTGTCCTACTCGTCGGTGAGCGAGCGGGGGCTCAAGGGTAGCGCCCCCGAAACCTCAACGGGTTTGGGCTGGCCCGTATGGTGCGAAATTAAGAGATTTCATATAAATTTAGGTTTTGGGTTCATTTGGGGCATATATATATTTTGCTCATTTTTCTGATCATTGTAATGAGTTGGGCATATATATATATATATATATATATATATATATATATATATCTTTGCAGGACGTAACTCTATTCAAGGGTGAACCTGGGTAAATTTGTGCATCGTCTACTTTCTCTGTTTTTTGCATGATCATTCTATTTCGATTCTCGATACATCCCTTCACTATGGAGAAAGCACAAATTGTTGCATTCTCGGGAAGCCCTTTTTTGTTAGATTAACCTGATAATTTATATGGTTGGCCTTTTACTTTAAATTTTATTAATCGACCTGATGAAAGCAAAACTCACTTTAAAATCTTGGCCTGATGACGGGTGGGTCCATAGCAAAACTTGTTTACACCCTAATGGAAATAATCTTGTTATTGCATAATATCCATGATTGGAAAAATCTTAAACTTATTGTACGGCGGCCAATTGAGTCTTAAACTTTTCAATTTGGCAAATTTAATTTTAAACCTTTTGATGATTTTTTAATGTAGTCATTCTATCAAATTCTGGATGAAAATCGTTGATATCGACATTGGCATAGTTGACACTGACATGGCACAATCAAATTTTTTGTTTTTGAATTTTTTTTTTTTTTTTTTTTTCTTTGTTTGTCCTATTTTCCTCTGCAGGTCACTAAGGTCTTGACAAATGCCAAGACGCCCTTGCGGGCCCTCATTGACCATTGCTAAGACCCTGGTAACTGGCAGAGGGAAATGGGGAAAGAAGAAAAGAAAAGAAATGAAAAAAAATTCAATTTTTTTTAAAAAATTATCCTCATTAGCTCTAGCCATGCCATGTAAGATAGTTGACGTTAACCGGACTGTCATATCAGTAATTTTCGGCCAAAATTGATCGGAAGGATTACATTGGCAAATTGATAAAATATTTATGACTAAATTGGTTAAATTAAAAAATTTAAGACTAAATTGGCCACCGATAATAGATTTATGACTTTTTGGATAAATTTTCCAATAATCTTGTGACCACAAGCATCCGCATTCAATACAATGAAAGTAAAGGACAATGATTACCTAAAAATAAAAGTATATGTACTATAAACCTGAACTTTCTATAACATTTAGTAGTTCAGTAGGTTTATAATTAGGACATCTCCTTTTCTAATTTTGATTTTTGAAGTTCTATATAGGTCAAATTAGTTGATTAAAGAATTTAGGATGTCAACCTCAAATGGCGATTTGATTAAACTATCATGTGCTGAAAGCACAAATAGGTATTAGATAAATTTTTGGAAATTGAGGGGGTGAGTCGGCCTCAAGACTTAAGTTTTTGTGGACCTTAGACAATATGCCAATAAACTAAATTGAAGGAGGAATAATCACCCTAAAAGTCCAAAATTCAATTTACAGAATTCAATCGAGGCTTAAACTTTTCTGTTATGGTAATAAAATTGTAGATCTTTAGTGAAAGGTGCAATGCAGTCATGCGCATTTTATTTGGTAGAATCAAGTCCTAATCCTTTACTCAATAGTACAATCAAATTCTAAAATATATATTTGAAAAATGCAATTTAAGGTTGCCATGTATGTAATTTTCGAGTGCCACATAGCCAATTTATGGTAGTGTTTAGATATTAAAAGGACTTGATTGTGCTTTTGCAAAAATAAAAATAAATATAAATATTGAACTTGATTGGATCGATTGAAAGATCAAGGACATGGGTACGTTCTATATTGATTTAGGACTTGGGCCATGTTTTCTCTATTCTCGGTTGGATGAAATTTGCTCCAACTACCTCTCTCATTTGATAGGATCTAAGCATGAACATCATTAATATTTATTTTTATTATACATGCATGTGGGTGATATCCATAGCTAATAATTTATGAATTAGAGGGTAATTTTCTACAGCCAGAGATGGAGGAACTATTGCCCCTAGGACTTTCAATGCGCACGTTAGTTTAACACTAACACTTCAACTGGTGGTTTGGCTTTTGTTTTGGTCTTAACAGAATTTATGTTGTATTAGAGTTGTATATGTCAATTACAACTTAAATTTATCGTTATTTAGGCCACCCGACCTTACTTTCATTTTTAAGCAAGTGTCCAAAGACCCATTAAAAAAATAAGCCCAATGAATTTATTTTCTTCTTTTGTTTTATGACGAGGAATTACACTTATATGGGTAGATTGTCATTTATAATTTCAGTTTAACTTTCACAAACTCACAAAACTCTATATCCAACTTTAATGTAAGTTATTTTAGTTTTAGCTACTTTCACAAAGGTCACGATGATCTATGGGAATTTAGTTATCGATATGCGTGAATAAAGACAAAACAATATGCACACTATGTATAGGTTTTTTCTGTTTTTTGGGATGAACCTTTGTATAAGGTGTTGAAAAAAAAAATACAAGAACAAAAACTAGCTAGATATCCAATTTTAAATAGCTCCCGATGTTATTACTCTGTACTTAATATTGGGGAAATTGTCCCAAAAGTCTTAAATCTATTGCACTTTCACCAATTCAATCTTAAACCTTTTAATTTTGCCAATTGAGTCCATCTAGCCAAATTTTGTAGGAAATTGATGACGTGAAAACTGGCCGTCGTGGCGTGGCACAGCCGCACTGACGTGGATATTTCTAATATTTTTTGAATTTTTTAACATTTTCCTTTCGTTTTTTTTTTTTTTTTTACACTTGAACTCGTTGGTGACCATCATCGGCCATAGGTGAGGGCGTTAGGCCCTCACATAGATCTAAGCGAGGGCTGCGAGCCCCTCGCCAAAAAGAAGGAAAAAAAGGTAAAAAAAAAAAGAAAGAAAAATATATAAAAGGATTATTTAAATAAAATTATTAAAATATTATAAAAATGCCCACGTCAGCACTGGCTGTCCACCAACTGTGGCACGAAAGACTGTTGGTGTCTACATCAGCGATTTTTGGCTTAAATTGAACAGATGGACTAAATACCAATGCAAAAAGGTTTCAGCCTAAGTTGGTTCAATTGAGGGGTTCATGACTAAATTGATACCAATGCAATATATTAAGGACTTTTTGAGTTTTTTTCCGATCTGCATGTGTTTGGAATCCTGAAAGGAGATAATCAATGGAAGATTTATGGACAAGGAAAATAACTGTACTTAAAGTTGAGGAAAATGATTTTCCACCTTAAATAGAAGAAAACATTTTTCCAAACTCCATTCCACTTGCATGCTCAAATATAATTATAGCACAGAAACTAATTTTTTAAAGTAAAATATAAACATCAAAAAGCCTTTTTCATCTCGCTTTCAACTGCAACCAATCAACTAAAAGCAAGCCATTTTCCTTGAAACTCACTTTAACAGAAAACATTTTCCGCTATCAAGATGTTTTTTTAGCAAATGAGACACACCTTAAGAGTGAAAATATATAATAACGGAAATAAATAAGGACTTTCTAATTTGAACAATGTATAATTTGTGAGATCAGTGCATATTATTGTATAAACTTAAGATGTAAGATGAAAGTGTAATTTAACTCTATCTGGTTCTAAGGTTTTATTTTGATGACCAAGCACAATCAATAAGTCATTTGAGAGACATATATATATATATATATATATATATATATTTAAGATATAGAACAAGTGGGACTTCACTAGCATAATTTGCATCATTAATTGTATATATTAAATAACCCCTAAGTATTTGCATAAACAAATAACGGTGTGCGTGGACCAAGAGAGAAAGGGAATCCTGACTCTTTCTTTAATAAAATTTAATAGCTGCGTGCCTCTATTTTTTTCTGGTCACTGGGAAATTTTTTTTTTTTTTAAAACTTCTAATAAAAGACTTGAAAGGATTAAACATATGAAAAACCAATTGGTCATGGTAATGAAATCTCCAATCAGATCACGTAAAACAATACACGCAATATAAAGCAAGTTCCTTCCTCATCACTTGACCCAGATAAGAACTCATTTCTCTCTCTCTCTCTCTCTCTCTCTCTCTCTCTTTCCTCTTGTCTTCTATTCGTTCTAGGGTTTCAATTCCAGCTACCATGTGGTTCACATAAAATAACCCCAATTATGATTTTAAAATCACACATCCTAGCATTACTCTGATTATTCCATTGCGTTTCAAATTCATTTCTGTGCTGCGTGTATGGCTTCGGGTTTAGATTTAGGTTCATCCAACCCTTTTCTTCACCACCTCCAGAGGCCTGACCTCCACCTCCAGAACCCACCAGATTCTGATGACAATGACCTCAACACCCCAACCCACTACTCTGGCAACAGCAGCAACCTCGACCTCGTGTCGCCGACCTCGGGGCCGGGCGACGTGGTCACCCGCCGGCCCCGCGGGAGGCCGCCGGGCTCCAAGAACAAGCCGAAGCCGCCGGTGATCATCACCCGGGAGAGCGCCAACACGCTCCGGGCCCACATCCTGGAGATAGGCAGCGGCCATGACGTGTTCGAGTCCGTGGCGGTGTACGCGAGGAGGCGGCAGCGGGGGATCTGCGTCCTCAGCGGGGCCGGCATGGTCACGGACGTGAGCCTCCGTCAGCCGGCGGCGGCCGGCTCAGTGGTGGCGACCCTGCACGGCCGGTTCGAGATCCTGTCCCTGTCGGGGTCCTTCCTGCCACCGCCAGCCCCGCCGGGGGCCACCAGCCTTACGGTGTTCCTGGCGGGGCCGCAGGGCCAGGTGGTCGGGGGGAACGTTGTGGGGGCGCTGATGGCCTCCGGGCCGGTCATTGTGATCGCGTCTTCTTTCACGAACGTTGCTTACGAGAGGCTGCCTTTGGAGGAGGAGGAGATGAATCCGATGCAGCAAGGGGGCGGCGGCGGCGGAGGAGTCAACAACAACCAGTACCCAGATCCTTCATCAGGTTTGCCATTCCTCAATCTTCCACACAACATGACTCATCAGTTAGCAGTGGATGGGTGGGGTGAAAATGCAGCTGCAAGGCAGGGTTATAATTGACCCACATGAAAATTAGATTAACTAGATTTGTTGTAATCCCCACTTGGTGTCTGTATGACATATTCTCTCTCTCTCTCTCTCTCTCTCTCTCTCTTCCTGGTGTTCTTTTGTTCATTCTTGTAAGTTTGATCTTGGTGATGTGTGAGGAAAGACTTGGGCTATGTTTTTGGAGTTTAATCTCCTAATTTGGACTCTCCATCATCATCTGAAATTGACACTGAATGGGTTCAACTCTAGACCAAATTTGCAGCGTTTCACAAGCTATCACTCACAGAACAAGGGTTAAAACTACGGGACACGCATGTGCAGCAAGTCAATAGCCCTTTTCTTGAAACGAAAGGTATGAGAAAGACGAATGGTATGACAAAGCTATTGTTGTTCTTATCATCAGTAGACGCTAGGGTTTGTTTTTCAGGCTTTGATGACTTCAACACAGGGAATTTCTAAGATAGGAGGAGCATTTCTTGCATTTTTCTCTCGCTTGCTGCTTTATCACATCCTAGATGCTGATTAGAAATTGGGTTACTTCATGGGGTTGTTTGTCTTTGTGTTTTCCTGCCAATATGATGTGAATTTTAAAAAGTTTTCAGACTAACTATAGCAATTTGTAATCTGCATTTACATCATCATATGCTAGTTGTGGCATCTTGATCAAATAAATAATCTGGACAATGCTTTTTTTCTTTTGAATTAAATGCCCTATTCGAGATTCAAAAGATAATCCGATTTGCTCTCTAGCAACTCTAGCTGAAAAGAAGAAGAGAAGATGATCATACACTCAATTTCAGGATGGCAGTTGAGCCTGAGATCTCGAATTCAACTTCACATCACGTTTCCTTTTAGCTTTCATCTGATTAAGATTATCCTTTTTCAATTTATTTTAGATTTCCATAATTATTTTGCATACACATATTGGGGCTGTACACTTGTGACATTCATTACCGTACTGCTGTTGACTTGATGGAGAGTGTTAAGATGAAAACGATAATTTACATGATGGTTTAATAGCTCAGGATCGTTTCATTAAGTTTGTTTTTATTTTCATTTATAAACAACAAAATCATTAGATGTACTTCTAAGTCACACATCCATTGATGACCGTACTTCATTTTCAGTAAACGATGTTTTGGTCATGTCTGACTATTGCTTTTACTTTTTTTCTGTTTTCCTAAAATAAAAAAAGAAAAACGTACTAGTTATACATAGGTGAAATGAAAAGCAACACGATTTTTATAATATTAAAAAAAAACAAAACTTATCATATTTCTTAATTCAAAAACAAAAACAATATTGCTTATTAGACAAAAGCAGATTCTAACCATCAATGGTATTGATAAGCAGCTAGCCGATGCCATTGAATTTGCAAATTTTAATCGTTGCATTTGGCCGAAAGTGTGTTGTGAAGGAGGAAGAAATGAATGTTCCTAAGATTTGTACTATGTTTGTTTCCGAGATTTCTCTCCATTAGCCTAAATTTACGGACGGCGGGCTTACTTTTCTGATCCCGAATCTGAATATTTTTTGCTTACGAGATGATAAATTATATTAGTTTTTGTTCTCAATATGATAAATTTTATGCGCATAGGTCATCCAAACAGCGATGTTATGTAAAAACTATTTTTCTTCTTTCGGGAAAAAAACCGGGGCCGGGATATTTTGAAGCACAAGATTTAATCTATATATGCTTTTGCTTGTGCTGCTTAATATATTACATGAATCATATGCAAGACTTCACACAACTGACACACATTACAATCAAACCCTAAAAGCTGAACCACTGAGGACACGAGCTAAAGATCCCTTTCGGTTGTTGATGATTTCCTGATATCGTAGCAAGGTCTACTTTGGATGGAGAGGGAGGGATTGGAACTAACATTTGATTCGGAGGCGGAGGGGATGGATGGAGGGTACGCATTCAAAGTTAACATTCCGTTCTCTACAGATTGGAAGCACTGCTCCATGATCTGGTTGGATTCGCAACATCAGAACTGCTCCGTATCGTCGCCATATCATTCACTTATGGAAGAAATCGAGATAAAATTGGAGCTTATCATTGCAGAAAACCGTTCAACACCTTCCTCAGATTGCAGAAATCAGAAAAGATAACAAAAACCAAATGCTTTTCTAGTGCAGCTGTTCACAGTAGATCCTTACAGGGTAAGTAGGACAACTGCAGCTCACTTCAAAGAAGGATCAGTGTACCATTAATTGGCATAAAGAAGTTGACATTCTGGTCATATTCAAAAGCCCGCGAGCTGAGCTGATACGGTTGAGGAGGTTTACTCCCGAGATTTCCGATCTCTGCAGATGTGTTAGCATCGCGCAGCAGTAACATCGTGAGAGGAATGAAAAAGAGCAGGCGTGAGAAGCGTAGCAGATCGACTATACTAGTGACCCCGGATGCCGGGCGGCAATATGGATCTCAAACCCATTTTTTGACATATATCTATTGGGCTAGGTAGAATATAGGTTACCTAAACTTGTAAATACAGGTCGTAAAAAGTAAATAAAAGTAAAGGCCCGATCATAAATGGGTCTTGCTGGATGTGAAATAGACCCATTTTCAACACATCATCAACTCAGCTGAATTCGGCCTGACAGAACGAGATTGTTATGAGCTTCCTTCGGAGATCACATCATAGATTGCCCCGAGTGGAAGTGGAACCGAGATTGGTCAGAACTTTCCCCCATCAACTTTGTAATCGATATCGCGGCATGATACGTAGGCTTTGCTTCTAACTTTCTGGAAAATTGATGACACAGTGAAGTCACAAGAGAAGCCCAATACAGTCGAATGTTCACAGGCATGATTTCGAATTTCAATTGTGTAAGACATGTCAAGAAAGGGATGCGTAACTCAGCCTGCAATAACATGTAATTGAAACTCATGATTTGGTCGTGCTTTTGCCAATCCGTGGCACACTGCACACATTCCAAACTAGCCAACGGGGAAAGATGATTCTTAACAATATGGTTAAATTCAGGCACGAGACTTTTTGATTCACCATTCAAAATACCACTTTTAAGGCCTTTTTTGTTGAGCAATCAATTCGCATAAAGTACATTTTGCCATCAATCTTTTTAGGTTGTTGATTTTTATTTTCATTTCTGCCACAAAAATAGTTATTTGCTGATCTAATGGTTATGCTTAGAATGTGAGTTATCTGGGTGAGTTTGGATTTGGCCTATATTGAATTGGGTATAGGTCACATAAATCATACGGCATGAAAATGACTATATAGATTAAAAAGGTCAATACGGTCCACACCCATATTTGACCCATCCAAAGCGGATCCGACCTACCCATTTACCACCTCTAGCGGCGGGCGAGGAATGACAAGTCATTTGTTATGGAGATTTTCTCGAGGGTTTGCTATGGAAGTCCCCCTAAAATCTGATGATGTCGGGTTCCATAAAGGTATTGAAGCCCGGACATTGTGAAGACAAAAAATTCCTCCCGATAAGTGAAATGATGATCGGGCATAAGCAGTGAGACGTGGTTATCGCTAAAAAAATTGTGCAATGTGTCAATCTTGGTGTTGAGAGCCAATAATGAGTTATCACGTGTTAGGAAGGTATAGGTTACATCAAACCCACAAGAAAGGATTAGGCATTAGGTTGGGCCATCCCTAACGAGCCCCATTCCAAGGTCACCATGCCGAAACTCTTTAAAACATCTCAATCGAACAAGAATTGATAATTTCAACAAAAAAAAAAAAACAAAAGAATTGATAATTAATGATTGACCTAAAAATCATAAACTACCTCTAAGTCCATGCAAATGACAATTAGTGATCAACCTACTAACTGAAAAGCACCTCAAATTCTAGTAAGTCTGAAGGTCTTGACAATCGTAAGTGCTCGGGAGTAATAAACAACCTGTAATTATCTTAAATATTTTTTTTCAATATTCTTAGTAAATTTGTCTAAATTCCTTTCATGTAAATCAATCATATCAATCGTTAAAGTTGTTAGTTGTAATTTTCCTAAATTAATTATAAAATTTACAGCCCTACGGTCATTGACCTCCCGTAAATGTCAATAAGTTACCCTTTATTAGGTAGCCGGTTGCACTTTTTTTAAAATTGATTTAACCGACGAGATTTTTTTTTTTCTTCAATTCCAATGGTCCATATTTCATAAGGGGCTGATTCCATAAAACCTTATGGACCATAGAATTTTCACCGAAATAATTAATAACGAAAACCGTGCAGTTTTTAATATACGGTCTTTCTCGTGTTATGTGTAATTTGTGCATTAAAAGTCGAAACATCTTCTCGTGAACAAAATCCAAAGGAGAAGACATAGTGATATGAGATTTCACAAATTGTTTTGATTGTTTTTATATTATTGATCTTATTGAGTCATTCTAGGGTGATCTCAGTAGTAAAGCCTTTGCATTTTCTCAAGGTCCATTTCCAAAGCCGAGCCAAACGCACCCTAAAATTCCAGTTTAATAATTTAGAAATCCCAAATGATAGACAAAGTCAAACTTATCGACAATCTAGATCTAAATTATTTTTAAAAAAATGAATATGAACGACAGAAGAAAATAAGACATGATAGCTAAAGTTTTCCAAATTAACAAAGATTTTATTCTAAACAATACAAAAATATAAGAGAATGGTCCTTTGAAATCTCCTACAATCAACATAAAAAAATTCAAGGAGAAGGCTGTGAATTTATTAAAAATTTTGAAGTTCATATGTTATTTTTCCAATGGTTTGAAAATTATTCAAAATATAAGAGTAGATGATAGTGGAAATTTTGAAAATTTAATACAAACAACCCATGCAAATTCCTTAGCCAAAAAAAGGAAGAAGCTTAGAAGAAAAATTTACTAAATAAATCCAAAAAAAATATATCAAATTGAGAAAGAATTACCCCAACGGAATAATCAACTGACCTATATCTCGGGAGTTATGATCAATTAACAATATGGAAAAAACTAATAACAAATTGGTCTGAGAAGATACATACGAGGTATATAAACATCACCGACAAACATTGCAAAAACCCCATTACAATGGGGCAGGTCCTATAGATTTCCTATTAGAAAAAAATTAAATCTCTTTAAAAATAAATATAAATGCCAATTCAATTTTGAGTCTTATTAATGAGTGCTTTTGAGTATTTGCAAAATATATTTGATGTGAGAATATTCAATTTACAAAACACTGAATCAAAGTATTTGAAAATTGTAATATTTTCTTATTTAGTCGTAGGCATATGTTTTTGAAAAATCCGATGTTTAATTATAATGCTTTAATTTAAACTAAAACAAAATGAAACAGAAAACCCTAGAAAATCCCTCCCCTCAAACTTTCCATCGTCTCTTCCTCAGTTCTCTAACTAGCCTGCCCCTGCTCGCCGCGTCGCCGCCGCCGATCGCCGTCCGCCGCCTCGCCGTCGGGATTCGCCGCCGCACCTCTCGTGCGTGTCTCTCTCTCTGTTTCCCGTCTCCCCTTCTTATCTCCCATTCTCTCGCTGTCTCTCTTGTTTGCGCTCGCCATCTCAATTCATCTCTGTATCCCCGAGTTCTTGTTCTTGATTTCTTCCAACCGCGGCGCGTTGAGTGGCTCTTCGAAGAGAGCCGCCGTTCATCGGAAAGCCACCGATTGTTCTTTCTTGAATCATGATATTCATAATTTTTTTCGGGGTTCGTGCATAGATTGGAATTTGGAATGGGCTGGATGTATGCGTTCTAAGATCTCGATTCATTGTCTTAATTGATGCTGATACATCCAAGAATTGCTGCGGCTTGTGGGATTTCAGCTGCGGTTTTGCGCATTTCACTGTATGCATTGACGGTCTCTTTCTTACATAAATTTCTGTGTGCGCTGCGACTCTTTTCGATGCTTTGGTTTTCTTTCCCCTGTTCAGTCCTTCTTAGACTGATCGGAAATGGCTGGTTTCTGACCCATATGATCAGATATCACCTATTGTCCGACCTAAGTCGCCGGTTTGGTGTAATTGAAGCCTCTTTTCTTGGGCGAGAATGCTCTTCGGCTTTGCTTTATATGGATTTCTAGTGTTCTTGTGTTTTCCTTGGGCCTTTGCCTTGGACTTTCCTCGTGGACACAGAAATATACAGTTAACTTTAATCATTTCCAGCGGACGGCTTGAAAGATCCATTAGATTCCATAAATGATGATAACATCTACGTCCTTGTTCATACTGTCGTGTATTTATCTTGTTGCTTATAGATACTACGGTCGAGTATTGAGCTCTATTGAATGCTGATTGTCGATCGGATTGCTTTCCTTCTCTCAGGCTCTGTGAAAGGTGAGGAAGGATTAACAGAAGAATCTTGACAACCGAAAACTCGTGAGACGGATAACTTTTCAAGATGAGGCTCTTGACCCACAACATGCTTTCATCAAACATTAAGGGAGTAACCAATGGCTTCCCCCTTGGCATTGTGGTGGAGAAAGTAATAGAGAAACCAGTGGAGATGAATCCTGACTTTCTCAAGAATATGTTTGCCAAGATCGAGTGGAAAGCTCTCGTGGATGCATCTCGGTCCATGGGCTACGCGGATCTTCCTGACCAAGCGGATTCCTCAATGCTTGACTCTGTCGATTTTCTGCAGAGGTTTCATCATGCCCTTTTAGAGCTCCACCTTGAGGAAGGCACGTTGGTTTGCCCAGAGACTGGGAGGAAGTTTCCTGTCAACAAGGGAATACCCAACATGCTCCTTCATGAAGATGAGGTCTGACTTTGGTTGGATCGACTTGACTCTGTTGTGCCATTTGCGAGTCAAGATTTAGTGAAGTTATGTTAGGTGGAGGTGCAAATTAGTTAACCATCTATTACTTCGCTTGTTTGACTAGAGACTAGGGGTTTTGTGGTTTGATTGATGCAAGAGGATTTAATAGCAGAAAGGGCTAGCAATGCAGTTCGGGTCTATGTAATTATTGTTACAAATTTTACCTGATCTAGTCTTTATGAGCTATCTCTTGACATTTGAGGTATACTTTGCTCATGTCAATCTATGATTACTAGGTCCAGATAGTGATGTTATCTCTCTTCATCTTTTTTGGTGTTGTCTCTTAGCGTTGCTTATTTTGCTTGTTCTGCATATGTGGTGTTTCTGCAAAATAAACTGATTGTATTGGTCTGTTTGTTGACTTGAACTTGGTGGTAAGGTCTTGGACTTTCTTCCTCAAGTCCCTGACAAGCGCATGCATGGAATATATGAGAGGTCCATCCCTAGGGAGAAGTTTTGAGTGTAATTGTAAGTAGTTTTGTAAATAGTAGTCTACATGGTACATTCTTTTCTACAGGGCGTTAAATGAAGTCTTTGGTGATGTTTGACAAATGAAACTCCCATGGCTTGGTCTAGTTTGCTATGTAACAACGAACGCTGTTGGAGGATACAGCATTATAGCAGCTTCATCACTAAATATGCTACTAATGTACTCATCTTCATGCACCATGGGTCGATCTTTGCAAATTCTGTATGAATGCGTGATGGTTCACTATATGACTCTGTAAATTTATCCTCCATTGTTTTTCAACTGCAAGGACAGGCAACTTCTTTTCGTCTAACTTGTCGGGAGAGTGTAGGAACCTACCGTGATGTCTGTCTAGGACTTGCCAGAGCGAAGGTGTAAAATTGAATGTATTGCGATGACCTTCATTTGTGCCACTCAAACATTGGAACTGGCCGGCCACCTTAGCACCTTTACTCACTTGAATATGGAAGGGCTTTTGTGAAGAGAGCTTCTAAGAAAATCAGAATTTTGATTTGACTACATATTACAGGTTTGGTAAGCGATTTAACCTCTTCACCATCAGGTTTGCTAACATGGATCTCTGTTTTCTGATCTTCTTATAGACTAATTCTGCTGATGAAGATAAAAGTTTCATCACATAAATTGGAGTTCTTGCAGAGAATTCTTTCTATCAGTTCTTATCGCATCTGGTAAAGCTATGATTCTCATATCATATACTATTCTTGTATGACCCGTCTCTATAGGTACAGTGACAAACTCATGTCTGTAGCTACTAATGCTTCACTCTTGCTGACTCATTACTAGTGTTACCAAAAGATTACATGACAGAGCAGGAATTTGGGTTTTCATCACTGAACATTTGTGGAGCATAGACGTAGTGAACGAAGTATGGATTTCCCTCCGTCTTGACCTCCACGATCTTTTTCTCTCCTGTGAACTCCACAATCTCTTTGCCCTTTGTCTCTACAATCTTCTCCTTCTCTTTCTCCACCGTCACCTTCTTCTCCTCTTTCTTCTCCATCTTCTTCTCCTCTTTCTCCACCGGCACCTTCTTCTCCTCCTCTTTCTTCTCCACCTTCTTCTCCACCGTCACCTTCTTCTCCTCCTCTTTCTTCTCCACCGTCACCTTCTTCTCCTCCTCTTTCTTCTCCTCTACCTTCTTCTCCTCCTCTTTCTCCACGGTCACCTTCTTCTCCACCTCTTTCTTCTCCACCTTCTTCTCCTCTTCTTTCTTCTCGGCCTTCTTCTCTGGTTTTGGAGGTATGATCTCCGCCCGTTTGTTCAGAGTCCTCCGCACGTATGATAGGAGCTTCTCAGGCTCGATCGTTCCTTGGACTGTTAGGGTTTGAGCCTTTATGTCGGTCTTGACACTGTAGATACCTGCGCTACCATTTTGGACGTCATGTATCTGGTGATTTGGAATTCTTCATCGATGGCACATGTTGGGAAGTCTCAACTATACCTCGATGTCTTATAAGCTTAGTCCGCAGGTCGCGCTCGCATTGGTCGCAGTGCATGTAGACCTTCAAATTGTGCGTTCGCACGGGTAGCTTAACAAGAAAGAGACGAAGCAAATTTTTTATTAGATCAAGTTTTCTTTACACAGGAAACAAATGATGTCATGACAATGGAAAAAAAGTAATTCAACCTAATTGTGGATTTTTTTTTGGTAAGAACCTAATTGTGGATTTGAATTTTGTAAAAAAGCATTAATTTTTAATATTGCAAAATGTATCATACAAATGTAAAATGCGAGGTTGACCTAATACGTGCATTACTATTTTGGTGTTCAAGGCCTTAAATATGTGATACTATACAATTCCTTGGTGATTACTACAAACAAGCACGTCTTGTTCAGGAAAGAACATGCGCACCACACGTTAAATCTAACTAAACGGATGCTAAATAATACAAAAAGATCTCGTGTGCGAATTGGAAAATAGAGGGAAAGAGAGTGATCGATAATTGTAATGAAATGAACATGTCCAAATGTGTGTGATTTTTACAAAAATGTAACTAGTTTCTGTTGATTAATCAATATTATGACGAACAAAATTTTAGTGTCTACTAGTTTTACTTCTTTGGGGGGTTCCTTGACGACTTTCTTCTCGGTTTCGACTTCCTTGATCTTGATCTTGGGCGATATCAACTCCACCTTCCTCTTGCTGAGTCTCTCTATTTTCTTATGGATTCCCAGCGGGTCGATTGCCCCTTTCACCTTCACTTCGTTGCTCTCCATGTTCACTTCCACTTGGTGAACACCTGCTCTAATGACCACCGTCATCATCATTCATCACAATCCAAGACAAGAAATTTCATGGAATATATGCGTACATCTAGCAACATCACATTCACTCCATTCATCGACTGATGTTTTGGTTAATGTTCGTGATATCTCTTGCGCTTAGCAATGGGATCGGCGGAGTTGTCTATCCGACAAACGGGCTTGTTATAAACTATATCTACGCACTTTTCATGGGAATCCACTTCACATACCTTGTGTTCTGAGAAGAGGCCTCCTGATCTCGGCTGCGCATTCCGGGCAATGTAGGTTAACTTTGTATATTGCGGTGATCACATCAACTTTCTTCTCCGCGACCTTCTCCTCTTTCCCCGCCATTTATTTTCTCAAAGATCTTTCGAAAACGGGAAACAGAGAAAAGGGAAAAGGAGATAGCAAACGATAATTTGTCGAGAGCTTTTACGCTGATGAAAAGGGGTTGTGCAAATGAGGCTTCTGCCAATTAATCGTGAAGGGATCGAGAGACCATGCTGGTGAGATTTGCTGAGGGTAGTTCAACAGCTGCTTGAAACTTGCTGGAGATGAAATGGGAGAATTTTCTTTGGCGTGGAGGACTAGAACTCGTTTTCTCACCATTTTCCTCTCCTCTTTGTTGCACCTGTGTATGGTGAAATGCCAATGAAGAAAATGGAAACAGATGTACAATCTGTCTGCTGGTGATGGAAAACCGGCATTGCTTACGACCACGTGTCATGATTTGTTTGAAGCAACATAGTCCCGTAACATTTCAAGCATAAATGAACGGAGAGTTTATTGGAGGGGGAACGAGAGCTCGTTCGTTCGAAAACCATGACACAAATTAAGGGAGATTCCAATCGAAAACCATGACACAAATTAAGGAAGAGAGATTCCAATCGAAACGACAAAACGATAAGCATGCTTATAATTGCTGAATGTCAATCCTGGTTGCGAAACAAAATCGCATCGCATGTATTGCTTACGATTAGCTTTACAAGGTAAACAATCAGGTGCTCAGAGTTATTTAATGAGCACCTGTAGCCTGCTTTTAATACACCGAATACCTCTACATACAGAGAAACTATGTTTCGACTTGCGTAGTATCCAATTTTCAACTATAGAGACCTGAGTATAATCACATGAAGGCTTGGGTGCGCGCTATGTACACGCATCCAATGCACCTAATACCCTCTCCCGTCATAGAGAAGATTGCTATACTTCCCCCCTATCTCCATAACTCTCATTTGGACATATAACATGTATATTGAACAAAAAAGAAACACAGCAGGCATTTCTCCTTTTTATCTTCACACGGGTTAAAACAAGAAATCAGCAAATCCAGTTCCTTCCACCTTCCACAGGTAAGAGAATCAGCACATCTCACATTCATTTTATTCCACAAATCTATCTGCCATAAGTCATCTTTTTCAAAGATCAAGATTAAATACACACAAGACTAAACACACTGACTCAATATATGTCATAAATCACACATTACCTGTTCTCAGCTAACTGAACAAAAAGAGCAAGGCTGAGTACTGAAATTTGGCATATTGAACCACTGTAATTGGATGTTTCAGCTGCCCCGGTAGGTGGTGAATGAGAATGGAGAAAAGAGAAGGGGAACATGAAAATGCTCCCGCTTCTGTGTCTCTGCAATTTCGAAAATGATAGAAACATAAGGGAAGAACCCGCCGGGGCAGTACTTACTCGTGTTGAAACTGATCCTGTATATTCCCGGATTAATCTCATCGACGATGTCCATCAACTGACCGCTTCGGCCATCTTTATCTGTACTTGAGACCCCTTGATGTATCCAACCACCAACTTCTGCTTCGACGAACAACGGGCGGGGTTTGTTGCCCCTCCACATCTCTAAGCAGACCTCCATGCCTGAGGCTGGGCACCCTTGAGAGACATCCAAGACATGTGTTGTTATAGGTGGACGAGTTCGAGTTGTAATTTGCGACGTTTTGTTGGAAGAAACTTCTGAAATAGCCGTAAGATGTCCTCCAATTATGCTCACACGATCTTCTAGAGCACAAAAAAGAAAATGTTAGCATGACCTGAACCAAAAGTAGTTCAAAAGCATATATCTTAGCAATTATAGTCGCGTAAATATAATTCATATATTTCTATAATTTAACTATTTTATCATATTAGTGGGAAAGTAATAAGAAGTTCTTAGGAGTCAAAAAACAAACAGATATAAATAGGTGACAAAAAGCTTGGTGTAAGAGTGCATAGACAGATAAAATTATTAAACATGTGATCTTCATGTAGATCTACATACATAGACCAGTAGGAATTCAGGCAATACTATGTAATTTATTGTTCCTTTTGCACCGTGATTCCTGTTTGATACCTTAAATTCTCTTAGCTTTTGCGCAAAAATTGCAATGAAAATCAGGACAGACTTGAGAAATCTAGATAACCTAGCAACAAATGACAGATATGTCAACCACATTGCATGCTACTGCAACATGGTTGAAGTGGCAAAGGCTCATACGGCAGATTAACCCTGCCCCTGAAAAAGAACTTCATATATCAAAGGGGTAAACGCCCTCCCACTCAAGAGGTACTAGAACCTTTCCATGCTAGAGGATTCTTTTAATTGGGTTTGTACGGGGAAACACATGCAAAATAATAGCAGAAACAGTTGCATAGAGCCATCTGTCAAATTAGCCGCTAAGGGCATGCATGGGTAGAAGAATTGCTATGACTTGACAATAGATAATTAAAACTTCATGCTTGAAAGATGAAACCCAGGACATTAGAAGTACCTTCTGCTTTCTTTGCTAGTCCTGCAGGACGCTGATCACCAGTTGAAGCCATGTGTTCTTTGGTTGAAAAGAGCTTTGCAAGACGTAATTCAGTTATTTTCATCTGCTCTTCAGCTGCAATCTGAAACTCCTCTATGGGCCTATTAGAGTACCGTCTCTGGAAAAGAAAATGTTGCAATTTTCTCGCTTCTCAGTTATGATGTCAACATGTAACGCTGTTGACTGATATCTACTAAGACTGAAGGAAGTAAGGAAAATGCATAGTAACTTGATCTTAAGAACAAGGCACAAGGCTTCATGGAAAGTGTTTCTGCGATAAGCATACTTTCATGGATCACAAAGCAGTACGCCTTGGATTGTCCCTCATTAGAGATGTGAACTCATGTGAGCTAGTAACCTAGGGTACCAAATTTTGTTTCAAGATTTACCTTCAGCTCTGCAAGTATTTCAGGACTCGTCCTTCCAGAAGCACAAATAATAAAAATAAATCCGAACTTCTGCTTATATCGTACATTCCAGTCAGATAGTTCCTGCAAATGACAGGTCCAAGAGCATCAGACTATTAGAGTAACTAATATGATTGCAATTATCAGTATGGTTTTCTCCTTTACATTGAAGTAAATATTAGAACAATAAAATTTTTTGCATAAGAGGTTAACCTGTAAGCTAGAACCAGTGGCAGTTGCCAAAGCTGTAGATTGCTCTCCTTTACTCCACCTATTGAGATGAATGTCCAAATTTGCTCAGGTAATACACGAGTAACAAAAGACCAAAAATGGGCCGGAAAATGCAGGTGAAAGGGCACGTATAGAAAAGAACACAACATTTGAAGTACTATGAACCATTCAGGTAAGTGCATTTAGCCCATGATATGCTTCAATCACTTCTCTGGTTTATTTCTAATTGTTGCTGCGTGACAATATGTATGGGCTAAACAGGCAATTTTGTGTTGCCATAGAATACCTCTACCTCACAAAAGTGCATAACACAAAAAAAGGATCACCGTGGTAATGTTGAAGAGAGTAGGATTCTTTCAAATAAAAAAACTTGTCCCACCTAATTGTCGATGTATTTGCAAGTTTATGAGATGGAACTTAAGTAGAAGTCAAAAGCCAGATGAAACAAGTTCACAGCACATATATTTGTAGTGCCTGTCCGACTCCATGTAGGGAATGTATGCATAATCTTTTCGTTCTTCCAGCTATGATAAAGGACAAACTGGTGTGTAGGATTGATGTAAATCATGCTTAATGAACAGTTCAATGAGAGAGTTCACCTGATGAAAGCTTCAGAGAATTATATGGATGGGAGATAAACACATCTCCATGAGCAAACACCCTATCATCTACCAGAGAATGCATTACTCATCATGCATAGTAGGAAAACATTTTTAAGACAAGGGCACAATTCATAAGTTGTTTCAAAAGTAAATAGGAGCATTTCTGTCATAATTCACCAATGAGTCGTCCCAGTGTTCCATAAAATCAAGTAGATTAACCAAACTATTCGGACATAACATATGGTAAATGTGACATGTGCAGTCCCCAAAAAAATATGATGGATGCATAAACAGATATCTAAAAATAAACAGACCAGTTGAGTACTCCATTGGGGCTTGGCCCACTTCAAATTAGTGCCACAGTTAGTAAAGTAATTTGTCAAGAACATGTACTCTCATTCATTTGCAGCATACAATCCACATAATGAAGCACATGCCTGATCTTAAAGAAAGCAGATTATCCTACAACAAGTTAACACTTCACCCAACCAATAAAAACACCCATCAATTTTCCCATTAAGAAGACCAGAAAACTTTGAAAATGAGGTGATCGACCCATCAGTAAAAGCAAATCATATTCTGTCAAATTAGTCAACCTCATTCCAAAGGTTCAAATAGCATTAAGTTTTCCACACATAAACAAAGGCATCAGCCATCCACAAGCAGCCAATTCATATAATTCAATGAAGCAAGCAGCTCATAATGAAGAGCCGAATGAAGGAGCCAAAACATGACTTGCCAGTTGCGGGGCAATACCGTCCCCGGGCAAGCTGGAAAAAATCTACCTGCTTCATCCATGGTTTCACAAATACTTACAACACAAAATTCAAAAGAAGCCCCAAACAAGTGCTCCTTAACTGTGAAGGCTAAAGTTCATTCACATGAAAAAAAGCCAGTCTTTTTAGTTGGCACAGCGAGAACTCCAACAAATAATCTATGCCAAAGAGCAAAGCATGAAAATCTGAGGAACCCCATAAGGAAAAATTCACTACCATCTCTTCAACTTCTCTTAATAACAACGATGTCCATCAGGGGCCAAGCGCAGATGTAAAAGAAAAAGCAAGAACCGATCAAAATAGAAGATAAAGATAAAGAGAGAGACAGAGAGAGACAGAGAGAGACTTAACTGAGCACTGGTGTCACTTCTCCCAGGAGGCACCGATTTGGTCTCTCCGATTTGAGGGTGGGCCGAGAAAGCTTCAAGCCAACCGCTCACGTCAACCTCCAACCAGCGAAAGAACACAAGATCAGCAATTTCCTCCGAAAACTCCAATTCGAAAAAGGGAAAAACAAGAAGGAACGAAGCAACGGGAAACGGTGGGGGGTGGAGAGGGAGAGGGAGAAAGAGGCTACTCTGTTGAACCAGATGTCTCTGGCGGTGGGAACGGCAGCTTGAAAAGAGGGGAAGGGGGAGGCTCTCGCCATTTCGGCGGCGAACCTGGTGCTCCCGCAGCATGCGAAGAAGTCCTTCTCGTCGAAAGCGAACTCCATGGGATGTGGGCGTGTGTCTGCGCCGCGGCGGCAGCTGGGGGAGCGAGGAGGCTGGGCGATCGGAGGACGGTCGCCGGCGCGAATACGATCCGGAAAGCGAAGACGACGCTGGGAAAGGCCAGGGCAATGATTCTGATGAACTGATGAAATATATTTTAGTGATTTTCTTTGGTTTTCAGTTGCGCCTCCAATAATCCACGCATTAGAATTTTTTAAATGCGAAGTATTTATGATTTTCACGAAAACGCAAGGATTTATACAAACAAATTCTTAGGGAGTGTCTTTTTGAGTTGAAAGAATTTTTCACGAATTAATTCTCTTAGCTTTTTGCGTTTGGTTCACTAAAAATGATCTGCCAGTCAGCGAAAAAACATCTGCGATCAAGAAAAACATGTATGTATAAAGTTAAGAAAATAAATTCCCTAACCTGAAAAAGGAAAAACGTTTTCCTTGAAGAATAATTTTCCTTTATCATGAAAATACACCCTTAGTTAAGTATAATAAGAAAGGGAAAATTTCAAATCTAGTACCAAAATTGGGGTCATTTTCTTAAAAAGGGTATAAAGTGGACATAATATCAAATAGGGGCCCGAAGTACCTAATCAGTCTCAAATAGGGGCTCGAAGTGCCCAATTAGTCTCAAGTAAAGGCTTGGGTTCGGCGACAGGTCAAATGCTCACCGGCCGACAACCATGTCGCTATTCTGGCGATCGAAACAAAGGCATCTCGTCTTTTACTTTTTATCTTTTTGTTTTTTTTTTCCGTTTTTTTTTTTTCTTTTCCTTTTCTTCTTTTTTTTTCCTCTTTTCCCTCTGTCGGCCATAACTAGGCCCGGCGGAGGTTGTTGGCCTCGGGAGAGGGTTGCTCTTGCCGGCGTCGGGCGAGGGCGGCCCTCGCCCGACGCCAGCAAGGGCAACCTAAGGTTGGTCAAGGGTGGCCCTTGCTCGCCCAGCCCAGGCGAGGGCGGCCCTTGCCTGACACCAGCGAGGGCAGCCTCCGCCCGTCGCTATGGCCGACGGAGGGAAAAGAGGAAAAAAGAAAAGAAGAAAAGGAAAAGGAAAAGGAAAAGAAAAAAATAGAAAAAAAAAAAAAAGAAAAAAAAAATAAAAGTAAAAAGATGAAATTGCCTTTATTTTGATCACTAGAATAGTGAGGTGCTTTGGGTGCTGGTGAGCATTTGACTAGCTGGCAAACTCAAACCTTTACTTGAGACTAATTAGGCACTTTGGACCCCTAATTGAGATTGATTGGGCACTTCATGCCCCTATTTGGCATGATGTTCACTTTGGATCCCCTTTTGAAAAAAAGACCCTACTTTGAATATCGATTTGAAATTTTCCCTAATAAGAAACATGTTTTTTTTTGGAAAACATTATTGTTAATTAAAGTCAGCTTTTGTTGAGCTATGAGTCGAAATTCACATCGTGTAATTATTTTTATAATGATCTTGACTATTTGTGCCATTTATCCAATGATCCGACCATACTTGTTTTGGTCTTCTTCTCCTCAATCCCCTATTTGTGCCATTTTATACGTAATTCACGATATTCATTTTTAACTTATAAAAGTTCTTACACTAAAATCCCACAAAAAGCTGTTGGTGTCGCATGCAAAATATCCTATTAACAAGTGTTTCCAATCCCGGGACACTTCTTAAGCACACTAATGTAATGAAAATTACGTCACTATTCAGAATATTGATTAAAGAGAATCCCACAAATATGATTGATTAGAAATTGCAAATCTTGTTTATTTTGGTTGCTTAACAAATGTTTCGAAAATAGTAGCTAACAAAATTTATTAGTGAATTTCCTATTTTTCACTCAAATATGAATGTTCAAGATGCAAGTTCAAATATAGTTTTTTTTTTTTGTTTCGAAGATTTTTGAATGCATAAAAGTCCAACAGGAGTCATTTGCAAGTCTATCAAAGGGAAAAGTGAAAAATTATTCAAAAGAAAAATGGCGAAAAGTGCCAAAGATGCAAACAGATAGGATAGTGAAGAGAAAG
This sequence comes from Syzygium grande, assembly GCA_024733475.1. Classification (NCBI taxonomy): domain Eukaryota; kingdom Viridiplantae; phylum Streptophyta; class Magnoliopsida; order Myrtales; family Myrtaceae; genus Syzygium; species Syzygium grande. Next base: position 10,835,672 of record JAMXDD010000002.1, on the reverse strand, counting down.
AAAAACAAACTAACTTGATATATTATACTAAAAGTGACTTTAGCATTTAAATGTGTTAAATTTTAATGGATGGAGTCTTTTCTTTTCCAAATTAAAACTTAAAATTTTTTTTAGAGGAAATCTCTTTTTAATAAGTAGTAAAATTAACCTACGATAACAAGAAAATAATCTCTAAAAAAAAAAGAGAAGAAATTTAAAAGTAAGGCATACTTATAGCTACTACAACTATCAAATAATAAACAGTAGTAAATTAACTTTTTGAGAAAGTGATTATATCTATAGTTCATGAAAGTGAGTTAATTGTGCATTATTTGTAATGTGATATGTTTACATGAGAAATTTATCTTGTATATCCATCGAATAATACAGATAGAAAATCTAACTTTGTCGCTTGTAATACCATAGAGAGTAGTACTTTGATTCTATCCATTACAACATGCAATAAGTATGATATTAGAGTTAATGTTATTTGAAAGATAATGATAACTAAAAAGAAATGACCGAATGATCGAGTTGAATTAAATAGGAATAGTCCCTGTTAAATTTAAATTTGGTAAAATATGACATAGGAGATGTTTGGTAAGTACATAGTGAATTTAGATATAAGATAAACAAGCTTATAATACTCAATTATCTTTAATATAATTTATATTATTTTCAAGTTATATATATTTTTACAATTTTATGATTATTGTCATTGTTATAACTCTAAAAAAATTCATAGAATTTGAATGTGTAAGAGTAGAGAAGTAGTTTTAATAAAAATTTTAGAAAAGGATTTATGTATAAAATCCAAGCGAAGCAAGGGCAAATGTACTAGTAAACTCGTAATGGTAACTTCAAACAGGCCTTAAATACAATTATTGAGATGATCATGGTGATGTTGAATTGCTAAGGGCTTCTTCAAAGACCTATTAAATAGAAAAAATGTATTAATGCTACGAAAACTTGAAATCTTGACTCTTCAAACTTGCGGTTCATTTTCCAAAATTTGTCCATCAGCCTTGACTAAGAAATAATTATCTTAGGAAATTGATAAATATTAAAGGAAATTGCTCGGAATAGCCTCCCATCGATATGTTGTTGTTCCGCATTGAAATCGGCAACTATTCTAGTGAATCGGTAACTCAATACTTGAAAGGCAAGGGAAGGATTGACAATAACTTAATTGATAACTTGGTCGATAGTCTTATTATCGACAATTTCATTCTTAACCCATCAAAGTAAATTATGATTGAATTTTGCCTTGGCTTGAATGAGCATTGATTATACTGAATTCGTTGATGGAATGAAGTTGGATGCTCCCCCATCATCCTCCTCAGGTTGTTTGAGATTTGTCCTCAAATCTAACAAGTCTTCATCATCCAAGTAAGGAGAAAGGTCCCTTTCATATTGCCAAAATTATAAACTTTCCAGGAAGATCAATCTTGTCTGTACAGTCATTGATTCGCTCAAGAACTTTAGATGGGCCATCACCTCTAGGCATAAACTTGTTCTTTTATCAAGATGGAAATCCCTCTTTTCTTAAATGAATCCATATAAGATCCCCCGGTTGAAAATGAGCATTCTTTTGATGCTAATTAGCTTTCTTCTTATAAGACCCGATGACCTTCTCTATCTTGGATTGAATCTGCTCACGAAGCTTCTTCATCGATTAAACTCCTTCTTTACCATCAAAGTTCACTTGTGAGTAGGATGAAACTGGAATTAAATTAATCGGTGTGAGAGGATTAATTTCATATACAATTGCAAAAGGCGCTCGACCAGTGGTGTAACTTGGTGATCGGTTATAAGTAAATTCAGCATGTGCAAGTTTCAAATCCCAATCTTTTAAAAATATACTCATCATACCTCGAAGGAGACCAAGAGGGTGCGATTAGTTAGCTCTGTTTGGCCATTAGTTTGGGATTACAAGTGGTATTGAATAGAAGTCCGGTACCAAGCATCCTCCATAGTGTCTTCCAGAAATAGCTCAAAAATTTGGAATTGCCATCCAACACAATGGTCTTCGGTACTCCGTGAAGGTGAATGATCTCCTCAAAGTATAGCTCAGCCACATGCCATGCATATCTGTGTTTTGACATGGAGTGAAATGAGCCATTTTAAAAAACCAATCAGCGACCACCATGGCGGCATCTTTTTTCCTTTGAGTCCCCAGAAGAGTTACAATAAAATCCATACCCATATCTTCCTATAGCTGTAATGGAATCGGAAGTGGAGTATGTAGTCCTTAATTGAAATGACTCTTTGCTCATTGATAAGTTGGACACCTCAAGATGATAAGATGCACACTTGCATTCATCTTTGGCCAATAAAGATGGTGTTAAAGAATCTCAAGAGTTTTGTTAACGCCAAAGTGACCGGGCCAATCCTCCACCATGTACTTCTTGAATCAATAACTCTCTAAAGGAACTCTTTGGCCCACATAATTTATTTCTTTTTAAAAAAATTAATCAGGTATAGAATAAATACCCTAAACCCCACGTTTAAATTATCGATGATGGAAGAGAAATCCGGGTTTTTAGAATATAGTTTCTTTATCGATTGGAAGCCAAGGATCTTAGAGTCCAAAACAGCAAGCATCAAACATCTTCTCGATAAAGCGTTCGCTACAATGTCTGCGTGACCAGGTTTAAATTTTGAGACAAAAAAAAAGGATTGAAGAAATTATATTTATTTGGCATATCTCGAATTGAGTTTGCATCGGATGCTAATAAACTTGAGAGCCTCATGATCGGAACGAAGAATAAACTCTTTTGGTCTTAAATAACGACTCTAATTATTAAGAGCTCTCACAATGGCATAGAACTTCTTATCATAAGTTCAATAGCTCTTTTTTGAATCCGTCAACTCCTCACTAAAATTTGACAAAGGCTATTGGCCTTGGACAAGAATAGCTCCAAAGCCAACTCTGCTTGCATCACACTCGATTTCAAGTACTTTATCAAAATTAAGAAGCGCAAGAATATGGGACTCATAAAGTTTCTATTTGATTATTTCAAAAACGTTGCAAGTAACCTTTGCCCATTCAAAAGATCCCTTCTTCATGCATTCAGTGATAGGAGCCACGATGGTACTAAAATCTTTCACGAATTGCCAATACAAAGAAACAAGTCCAGAAAACTTTTCACATTAGAAATGGACTTTAGAACTAGCCTTTTTCATCATTTCCACCTTGGATTGATTGACGGAGATCCTATCTTTTCAAAAAACATAGTTAACGGAATACAATACTTGAAGAGAAGAATTGGCATGTCTCCATTTTAGTGTAGAGTTTATGTTCTCTTAGACATCAAAGACCTCCTTCAAATGAGATATATGCTCCTCTTCGTTCTTGCTATAAACAAGAATATCGTCGAAATATACAACAACAAATCAACCAATAAAGATACGAAGAACCTTGTTCATGAGGCTCATGAAGGTATTCGGAGCATTAGACAATCCGAATGGCATAATAAGCCACTCATAGAAACCTCTATAGTTTTGAAAACTATCTTCCATTCATCTCCTTCTTGCATTCAGATCTGGTGATAACCACTCCACAAATCTATTTTGGAAAATGTGGTAGAATCATATAATTTGTCACGCCCGCACTTCTCGGTGCGCCACATCCCTCGCAGAGGTCGATTTGTGTGCGACGTCCCAGGACGCGTCGCCAATCAAAAACCCAACATAGAGATTTAAAAATACATGTGGAAGTGACTCACGACCTGTACATTAAATAAACATACAACCAAGGATAACCATAGAAATTAATACTTGCACTAGTATTGGAAATTATATACAATATCCAAGTACAACCCGACACCAACAAAAATCAAAAGCGGTTCAAGGCCACTACTGACAAAAAGGGGTAAGTGGCTCGGGGTTCAGGTACTACAACTAGCTGGGGGCTCCTCCCAAAAATGCTTCGGTACGCCTGCCATCCTCAAGGCCGGGGGTCTGAAAAATCGGTTTTTCAACAACCATGAGAATAAATCTCAGCGAGTAGTTCCCTAAACCTAAATTAGGCTAACGTGCACCTCTTGACAAGTACTAAACAACACATGATTCAAAACATAACTGACTTGGGCCCTCGGGCCTAAATCTAAATTAACTTGACCTTTGTAGGTAAGGCATTAAATCAACAATAGTAGCCACGCGACAGAATTTAATCACAGCACATACACGCGCATTTCTATGTCACAACGCATGTTACGCATATGCTAGTGCCCGCACTCATGCTCATGCCTCATCAATGCATTATCGCACACTTGCACACTAGCACTCAGCCATTTCTCAATTTCTCCTCCGACCCGCGTTAAACGCATCAGGTCCGACCCGCGTAAAACGCATCAGGTCTATCACTTCGAAATCGATCCGGCCCGCGTAAAACGCATCAGGCTCATGACACATTACCCGCGTAAAACGCATTAGGTTGGTCATCTTCCGGTAAACCGGGTATCGTCCCGCGTAACACGCCTCAGGACGGGTTCACTACCCCGCGTAAAACCCATCAGGGTTTATTGTGATCACACATTCACAGGCACCAATTTTTATCTGAACCCCGCGTAATACACATCAGGGCATTTTAAGGTGATCACAATGCACATGTCACTCGGGCACACTTATAAATGCACATGCCGTGCCAATGCTCATGATGTACATTCTGAGCTATAACGATCACAACTTGGCATTCACTTGCGCTACACAAATTCAGTCTCATGAATCAATGTGCTCAAATCGACAATTAATTCAAACAATCATGGCACAAGCTTGACATACAATTTATGCACAGAATCACGCAATCGGGTCAACAAATCTCACGCATTAGAGGTCCGCCATGCTATTCCACTCCTAGCCACGCTAAACATGTCACCACATTACCAATGTACCCCCTATCAAGGACAATGCAGTCACTAATCCAGTCTATCAATCATTTTAGTCAATTGCACATCTAAGTCCCAATCAATCGCGTCTCGCCTAAGTCAAATCTGTCGCGGCCTGCCACTATACCACAAATTCTAGGTCAATAATTATTCTCAAAATGCTCCAATTGACTCTCCAAAATATCGCCTAGAACAGCCACTATAAGAGTAAATTCAAAGCTCGCACAATAGTCCACAATTAAAAATCGAGCCTAGCCAAACTCGAGCCGTTCTGATCTACAAATTTCCAGCCAATGAACAGCACCTCTCGGGCCACTAAACCTCGACCAAATAATCATTTTTAGTCACCAAAAACACCACAAAATCAGCCCTTAATTATCTCCATAATTTAACCCCTAATTTACCCTAATTAACCCCTAAACCCGTCTAGAAATGTAAATTAGCCTAATTAGGGTTTAGGGTCAAACTCACCGGGTGTCCTACGCTTCAAATGGGCGAATGAACAGAACGGGCTTGGGTGAACAGTGCTCGCCGGATGAATGAAGGACCGGGCAAAGTGAAAAAGGTTTCACCGGAAATGAACAAAGGATGGCCGAAATGAACAGGAGCGGGAACGGCGGGACAGGCGGCCGACTGGACAGAACGGAAGCAGTAGAAGTGCGTTGTTGAACAGGCAGAGTTAGCCCGCAACGGCGAGGGTGACTCACAAAGAGCCGACGGATGGGTGGTGGATCGAGAGAGAACGGAGAAAGAGGGGGGGGGGAGGGCTTGCTGTTTTTTTTTGGGGAAGACAAAGGCGGCGGTCGGGCTGAGGCGGAGGGCGGCCGAGCGGGCGGTCGGCTGGAGGGAGGGCGGCCAAGTGGCAAGACGCGGCGGGTGACGGACCGGAGCTCAAACAGGGAAGCTTTGGGGAGAGAGTGGGGGAGAGAGAGAAGGAGCAGGTGGGGGGGTCGAGAGCTCAGGCCGATGGCGGCAGTCGACACGGCAGCAGGCGAAAGGGCGGGTTGCTAGCGAAATGTGGGGCGCGAGGCGAGGGAGAGGACGGCCGGGGCGGAGGCTGGCGACCGGCGCGGCAGCGACCGGGCTTGGCTGGGCGCGGCGAGTGGCGGAGCAGTCGGCCGGGCGGAGGCGGGAGGCTTACCGGGCGAAAGTAGGAAGAAGGAGCAAAGAAGAAAGCCAAGAGGGGAACGCCCGAGGAAGAAGAAGAGAAGAAGAAAAGAAGAAGAGGAAAAAAAGAAAAAGGAAAAGAAAAGAAGGGAGAGGAGAGAGAGGGAGCAGGTGGGGGAGAGACATGACCGGAGAAGGGGGTGCACGGGTTCCCGAGGAGAAGAGAGAGAGAGAGAGAGAAATTAAAAGAAATATTTGAACTTTCAAATATTTAATGCGACCTGGTAGCCCAAATAAAAAATCGAAAATGGTCTACCGGTCCAAAATAGGCCTCGCACATAAAAAGGGACAAAGGCCAAATTAATTAGACCAAATTTTTACGAGGGAGGTCTACTAGTCCAAATTCACACTTGGTCAAAAGCTCTCATTTTCTCATCATTCCTAACAATCTCAATACTGGCCACTTTAATGTCGACGCCATCCAATTTATTTCGTTCCGAAACTCCCGAAAATTGACTGCCAAATTCAGGGTCTAAATAACGACAAAAATTCGATCGAGTGCGATTCTAGCGAAATCTCTAATTTAAAATAATAACTGAGAGTGATCAGTTCTCGGGCGAGATTTTACTATAAGCACACTGACAAATCACGCGTTTTATAAATCCCAAAAATAAGTCGAAATTCGGAATATCACATAATTCATCAAGCATATCATCAAGTCTAAGTGTGATATACCTATACTTAATGGTGATGTTGTTGACGGCTCGGCTATCGACACACATCTAGAATAAACCATCTTTCTTGGGCACGAGTAGAGTTAGAACAGAATATTGACTCATGTTTTTTCAGACATATCCTTTGTTGATAAATTCATCAACTTGTCTTTGCAACTCCTTTGTTTCTTTCGGGTTGCATCAATAAGCTGCTTTATTTAGTAGAGAAGCATCAGAAAGTAAATTCATATGATATTCAATGCCTCTTATAGGAGGTAGTCCGGGTGGCAATTCCTCCGGAAACACATCTGCAAATTCTTTCAACAAGAAATGCAATTTTGGATGTAGAGGTCTCTGATGCACCTAGGGGACTGGCGGATCCGTTATACGACTAGATGAACCGATGGGCTCAAAGTCAACGATCTCGGATTAAGCTCAAATTTGGTCGGCTGAAGCGAAATGACGTTCTAATCAATACTCACGGCTGTGATTAACGATGGATTTTCGTGATTCAGGGTCGTTTAGATGGGTTTTTCTATTATTTTAGTATTTTTTATGGGTTAATTTAGTTAAGGGCAGTTTCGTATTTTTACGTTTTGATGTTTATTAATCCTAGTAGAGTTAGGTTTGGGGATATATAAGCTTGTTTTAAGATTTCGTTTGAGCAGACTTTTGATATTTTGATTGTTAATCAATTGAGAGAACAGTTTGTTCCTCGTTATTATTTCGATTTTTCTGTTTAGCCTAATTTCTTTTTCGTTTTAGCATCAATCTCTCTCTCTTTTTCTTAACCATAAGCAAAGTAAATATATTTTTATGTTTGCTAATGGCTCTCTTAATTCATGTTTCACCCAAGAAAATGTTTTCCTTACTTGTGTTTCCCAACGTAGGTTGATTTTTATGGATCATAGATTGATTAAAGGGTAAAGTGATGTGTTTTTGTTCCTTGTGAAGAGACTATGTGTTCTTATGGCCATCATGCACATTATTCCTATCATATTGCCAAGGCCTCCCCAATAACAAGTGACAAGCATCCATGAAAATGAAATCATAGAGATCTTGATCTTGGTAATTCTTTCCAATTGAAAAGGATAGGAGAGTTTGTTTGGTTACCTTAAGATCGCTTTCCTCATTGAGCCAATGAAGCTTCTGCGAATGATGATGTTCAGATGTTGGTAGCTTCAGTTTGTCGATCAAGGTTTTTGATGGTATAGCTTCTACCATCGATAATCACCTCACATACCTTTCCATTAATAGTGCAATGGGTGTGAAAGATGTTTTCCCTTTACTCATCCGCTTTTGGAGAAATTACGACGTGTAATGCTTTCAGAATTACCAACAACTCGCCATCATCAACTTTTTCCACAATCTTCTCTTGTTCTTTAGAATCGGAGCCACTATGGTCAAAATCGTTCTTAGCTTCTTGAAGTTCCAAATTGATCTTTTCAATTTCTTGAAGAGTAATAACTCTCCTATTACGACAATAATCATGCATATACCCATAGCTATGTCACTTAACACTACAAAAAAAACATGTTTTTTGCGACGAAATTTGCGATGAAAAAATTGCAAAAATCCGTCGCAAATCGGTTTTGCGACGAATTTACGGAATTTTTGCTCTTAGGTCGTCGCAAATTTTTGCGATGGAAAAAAAATTCTTCGCAAAATTTATCGCAAATTTCATCGCAAATTAGTCACGAACTTTATTCGTCGCAACTTTCGTTGCAAAATTCGTCGCAAAATTTATGGCAAAATTCGTCGCAAATTTCGTTGCAAAATTTATCGCAAAATCCGTTGCAAAATTAGCCACGAACTTGATTCGTCGCAAAAGTCGTAAATAATTCGTCACAAATTAGCCACAAACTTTATTTGTCGCAAATTTAGCTACGAACTTTATTCATCGCAAAATTCGTCGCAAAATCCATTGCAAAATTAGCCATGAATTTTATTCGTCGCAAAATTTGTCACAAAATTCATTGCAAAATTTGTCACAAAATTCGTTGCAAAATCCATTGCAAAATTTGTCGCAAAATGTGTTGGACAGAAATTAAGCACGAACTTGATTCGTCGCTACTTATTCGTCGCAAATTAGCCACGAACTGTAATGGTCGCAAAATTTGTATGTAAATATTCGTCACAAATTTTACAGCATTTCGGCCATCAAATCTTGTCCATATCAATTGCTACGCATTAATGAACATCACGTAATACATTGAAAACAATCAAAGGACATGAGAAAACCATAGATTTCGCTTCAAGAAACAGAAAATAAACAAACCGGACACAATGCCATATAATTGAAAAATGTAACTGAAGGAAAGATACTAGTCCGCAAAAAATAATGATATATGCAAAGTTGCAAAGCCTGACACGATGATATTTGATATCCAATCTTATAATACATTCAAAACATTCATAGGAGGCGGGACAACTATAGATTCTGCTTAAAAAACGAAAAATCAACAAACCAGACACAGGATTGGGCAGCCGTGGTACTCGGCAGGACACCAAAAGCAGTCACTTTTGTCGGCACCTGATGAAATGTGTATACATAGTCCAAAATATAAAAGAAGTGCTTATGCATGGATGTGGAACTAGGTATAAAAAAATAAGTAAGAGGGTTAACAAAAAAACGTTTCAGGATGAACATCAATGTTTTTACATATGAGTATGAGTCAACTTTGACATCTACTGTAGTTTTTTCACCATTGTAAACCGTATTTCTGTCACATAGGAAAAATTAGATCCTTGAACCTAGTTGTAAGAAAGTTGTGCATAAAAAGCAATTGTAGGGCAGGAACAAATTGGGTGAAACTACACTTATGTTATAAAAGATTGTGAAGCAAGCTTACCCCGATTTTGACAATTTTAACTAGAAAGGACCGAGAAAATCATCAGCATCATCATCAATGTCAGCATCATTGTGTCGCTCATCATTGTGCTCATCACCTATTAGATTGGCAGGAGGTACAGGAGGAACCTCACCGCGATTAATGTTGAGATGTCGCATAACGATTTGCATTTGCTGTTTCAAGTCATATATTTCTTTGTCCCTCTCTACAATTATATTTTTCAGTTGGTTCACTTCTTGGGTCAATTTCTCATCATATCTTGTCCTCCTTTGACCAGTCGCATTGGATGATGAAGTTTCAGCATAATTCGGCATGAACATCCTTGACAACGATCTCATCCCAAATATTTTTTCTTTTTTCACCCCACCCATTGCCTCCACCCATAATGCCATACTGTCAACTGATGGCTCAGACGCACTTGCAGAACCATCACTACCACTAGCATTGCCCATTAAAAGTTCATCATATTTTTCCTACATTAACAATATAGATGAAAATAAAATAACTTCATATATATATCTACCATAAATATTGAAAGCATTCACGATTTTCATTCTAGTTTCCATAAAGCCTAAAGTATAACTTTACATACCTTAATAGCTTTTGCTCGATTGCCAATCCATGTCTTATCTTTCTTTTGAAATGTGCATTTAAATGTAGCTGCAAATGTTGGTTCCGTCTCCAATTCTTGTGTCTACAAAATGTAAACATGAGTAATTGAATTAAGTTAACTTATAACTTATTTAACAGACTTACCAGTCATTTGCAATGCTCCCCAATGTTGATACAACTCCCAGCATATGTAGCAAACCCTTCACTAGAACTAGAAGATCATTCTTTTTATTCTGCTCACTAATTTGATGACTCTTCTCAGTTTCCCAAATTCTGTTAATTTCCGCCTAATTGTCAGCTGTAATGAAAGTCGGCTTCACTTTCCTGCTCTTCGCTCTATTCATCACATTTTGTATGTAATCACTGACTTTTTTCTGAAAAATTCTTCTTACTTCATTCTTTTGCTGGTCATTCCACCTGAACTTCCGTTGCAATCAAAACAAGCAAAATTGAAAGTTATTATGATGGTCACATATCCATTACCATGCACTAGACAATTCGACGATGGACTTTGTTGATTTTGTATCAGAGAAAATATCTGGTCCCTTTAGTACCGAAAACTAAAGAGCTATTCTGGTCCCTTTACATCATTCTTGACCATCAATATACTATACAAAACTTAGTTGGTAAGAAACTCATTCCAACACAAATCTTTCACCCCTTGTGGAACACTTCTGTAATTAACATACTCCCCCATTCAATAGTTTTTGACTATTTCATTCAGTTCCCTCATAACAAACGTAGCATCCATGAATATGCAAACGTACGGATATTGTGCAACATCGACAATTCAGTTAACATCCATATTTAAAGCCATGAATATTACATATACTAAAAAAAATTGAAGTACTTACAAAACTCCAAATGGGCATATCATGAATCGGTTATCTTCTTCACCTTCGTTTCCGTCATTATGCGAATGTTGTGTTGAATAATAAGGTGGAATGGAAGGAGAGGGAGCCAAAGTAGATGGAACTGGAAGAGATTGAGTTGGCATATGGCCAAGTCTCATAACATGTTCTTGAGCATTGGAGGAAGGACCAATGTGTCCATATTATCCATTAGCATATTGTGGTTGCGGGGTAGATGAAACGACAGGAGACGAGGAAAGGGCCGGGGACGAGGATGAGGACGTTAAAGAGGCTGGTCTTCTATGCATGTGACCTCCACGTTTATACTGACAAGTAGGAAGGTTAGACAAATATGTAAAAAAATATGAACACGTATTACGGACACATAATGACGTACATGACGAAGCTTATCATTTTGGTTGAGAAGCAAAAAATGTTCCCTCTTAATTAGTCAATGCCGAGTGTTTATGACATGCAATTTCCTACGAACAAATATACTATGAATCGCACTCAATTTGATATCAAACATCAATATATGAGCACGATATGCCATGCTAAGCCGACATTAGTCATAATTAACGACACGATCCACTTTCAAACCACACGATAATTCATCAAGTACAAAAACAACCAAGAAAATCAATTTTAGCTACATAATCTTCGTTCTCGGCCACACGATCATTAATCAAAGTGGCTGGCCACAGGCATTATAAGCCATTAATTTTTTTGGGCATCTAAAAAATTTTAAATTTCATTTAAAGTGGGTGGCCACAGGTATTCTAAACCATTATGTAAAGTTTTGAAATTTTGTTATTTCATTATTTTTTAATTTTTTTGGACACCTAAAAAAATGTAAATTTCACTAAAAGTGGGTGGCAACATATATCATAAGCCATTCTGTTAAGTTTTAAAATTTTTGATTTTTAAAATTGTTTTTGGGCACCTACAAAAATTTAAATTTTACTCAAAGTGGCTGGCCACAAGTATTCTGAGCCATTTTGTGAAGTTTTGTAATAAAATTAATTTTATTATTTTTGCAATTTTTGGGCACCTACAAAAATTTAAATGTCACTAAAAGTGGGTGGTCACCGGTATTCTAACCCATACTGTAAAGTTTTGAAATATTTTTTTTTGTATTTTTTAATTTTTTTGGCCACGTAAAACAATTTAAATTTCACTCAAAGTGGATGGTCACAGGTATTATAAGTAATTCTATGAAGTTTTTAAATTTTTTAAATATTTAGTTTTTTTTGGCCATCTAAAAAAATTAATTTTCACTCAAAGTCGATGGCCACATGTATTCTAAGCCATTCTGTGAAGTTTTAAAAATTTTTATTATTTTATTATTTTTACATTTTTTGCGCACCTAAAAAATTTACACTTTCTCTCAAAATAGGTGGCCACAGGTATTTGAAGCCATTTTATAATATTTTGAAAATTTTAAATTTTTCATTATTATTCTTTTTTCGGGCACCTAAAAAAAATTAAATTTCACTCAAAGTAGGTGGCCACAGTTATTTATTACCATTTTGTGATATTTTGAAATTTTTTTTTTTAATTTAAAAAATTCAGCAAATTTAATATTTTCCCAAAATATGACTTTTTTAAATTTTCACGAAATTTTTTGGAATTTTTCTAGAATTGTTCAATTTTAATGCATTTTCTGAATAAACGCTTAATCAATCACCCGATCATCATTAAACGCTTAATCGGCGATATAATGGACAAATTAACCAGTCGAACATCGATCAAAGCCATATGCAATCCTAAAATCGACGCCTAACTTAGCCAACCAATTAGACACTAAACAATCTCTAAACAAGTCCAATTAATACTCATTATAGTAGGTAGGGTTTAGGAAGTTGCTTACTTAGTTTAAGGCTAAGAAAAACCCAACAATAATTAGATATTGGAGCTGGGGTGAGGCTGGGCGACGACGGTTGGGCGGGCGGGTCAAGGCGGCATGGCAAGCGGGCGACGGCTTCAGCGATGCGAGGCGGGGCCGCTAAGCACCCAGGCGGAGCGAGGAGACGGCAGCCCGGCCAGGCGAGGGCGCATCCCCACGCACGGGCGGCATTTATGACGGGATGGGGGGCAACCATAAAGGGAGAAAGATGAAGAAGAAGAAGACGAGGAGGAGAAAAACAACAAAAATTGTCAGAGAAGAAAAGCTGACGGGGGCATGTGCGTGGTGCAGACGGGAGAGAGAGATTGCGATGGACTGTTTTGTCAGTCGTAAATTTGCGATGGACGGAAGTAGTCCACCGTAAATTTGCGACGGACTGTTTTGCCCGTCGTAAATTTGGGAGAAAAGTTTTTTTCCCGTCCCAAATTTGCGACAGACATTATTTTGGTCCGTCGCAAATTTGCGACGGAATGTTAATTTTGGAGGGGAATTTTTTTTCCTTCCCAAATTTGCGACGGACATTATTTTGGTCTTTCGTAAATTTTGCGGCCAACATTATTTTGGTCCGTCGCAAATTTGCGAAGGACTTTTTTTTTATCCGTCACAAATTTTCGATGGACGCAATTTTCCGGTGGGTCCGTCGCAAATTTGCGACGGACTACTCCCATTCATCGCAAATTTGGGAGGAAATTTTTTTCCCGTCCCAAATTTGCGACGGACATTATTTTGGTCTGTCGCAAATTTGCGACGAAATCTTAGTCCGTCGCAAATTTTGGGGAGGAATTTTTTTCCTTCCCAAATTTGCGACGGAAATTTTCTCCGTTGTAAATTTGCGACGGACATTTTGTTGATCCGTCACAAATTTGCGACCGACTTCTTTTGGTCCATCGTAAATTTTGGAGGGGATTTCTTCCCTTCCCAAATTTGCGACAGAAATTTTATCCGTCGCAAATTTGCGACGGACTTTTTTGGTCCGTCGCAAATTTTGGAGGGGATTTCTTCCCTTCTCAAATTTGCGATGGAAATTTTATCCTTTGCAAATTTGCGACGGACTTTTTTGGTCCGTCGCAAATTTGCGACGGACATTTTTTGGTCCATCGCACATTTGCGACGGAAATTTTTTTGTGTTTGTCGCAAATTTGCGACGGACATTTTTTGGTTCGTCGCAAATTTGAGATAGATATTTTTTTGGTCCTTCGCAAATTTGCGACGGATATTTTTTGGTCCTTCGCAAATTTGAGACGGATATTTTTTTGGTCCTTCGCAAATTTGCGACGGATATTTTTTGGTCCGTCGCAAATTTGCGATGGATAATATTTGTTCGTCGCAAATTTGCGACGTATTTTTTCCTGACCATAATTTTGAGAAAGATAATATTTTTCCGTTGCAAATATCGTGCGGATTTATTTCGGATTCCAAAAATAAAGAACATTTTTGAATCCGTCACAAATTTTGCGACGGATTTGAACAATTGCCGTGAATTTTTTGGTCCGTCGATAATTTTTCGATGAACAGTAGCCATGAATAAGTTATTGTCGTAAAGTGGGTGACGAAATTAGCAACGATCCAATTCCAATGGAAAATATAATATTGCAAATGTCATCGCACGAATAATATTTGACTTGTCGTCATTTAGCGACAAATTTTCCGACGAGCAATTAAATTAAGAAGAATAAGCGACAACAACAATAATGTTAATAATAACAACAATAATAATAAGAACAATAATAATAATTATGACAATCAAAATAACACTTGTCGCAATAATAATTACACATCATTAGTGTTTTGTCAAAAATATTTTAATCTTCGTCTTCGTCTTCCAATTCGTCTTCGTCTTGCTCTTTGTCTTCATCATCTGTCTCAAATTCAGATTCTGAACAGTCTTGTACATTTAATTCGCAAATTTCTGTTGGATCCACATCTATCATAGCTCCACATGGATCTCGTAAAGTTGGAATGTTATATTCCTCAGTTTCAACCGTATTACAAACTTCCTCTTGTTGATAGGCTCTATCCTTCCAGTGCTCCTTGATTTTTCTCTGTGCTTTGATTTTACATACAGCCCACCAATCAGTTTTGTCACGTTTCAAATTAGGATATGGTACATAATATACTTGAATTGCTTGTTGTGCCAAGACAAATGGTTCATATTTCATATACATTTTCTTGTGATTTATTTCAACCAAATTAAACTTCATATGCACCTTCATTCCTTTGACGGGGTCGAACCACTTGCACTTAAATAACACAACCCGCATCATTAATGGTCTAGGGTATTCTATCTCTATGATTTCATCCAACAATCCATAAAATTATCATTTGAACTGCCACCATTAGATGACCGAACAGACACACCACTATTCATTGTGGCTTTTCCCATTCCATATTCTTGAGTGTGAAAATTATATCCATTTATGACATATATTGGCCAACTCCGCCCTCTTAACTATAGACCCCATGACAGATAATATAGCAATCCTTGCTCTCCAAGTTCATCATGATTACTGTGAACCTAATGTTATACACGCAAAGTCAATAATATATATTTCAATAAATGATGTATAAATTTTTAATAATAACTTGGTTTTGGTCCATAGGCAACTTACATATGTTTTGAACCATGCTGCAAGTTGTTCATTGCACATACGGTCAAACTCATTTTATGGTAGACCATACATTGAAGTTTGGAAAATTCTAGTAATAAATACCATTTATATATTAGCAAATATTTGACACACAATACATATATTTGTAAATTTACACTTACTCGAAATATGGCTCGACTTCTGGGCAGTTCTAGTAAAATATATGTATAGGCTGCATGCAATTCTTCGCCTGTTAGGTAACGAGAGTGACATGCGCCGCTTGATCGACCCAGATAATTGAAAATAGAGAATGCTTTGCAATTGGGATCAATGGGCCCTCGTCATTTCTGCCTGCTCTCCACCTCTTGCACTGCATGTGCGGCTCAAAATAGTATGATGCAAATGTTGTCACTTCTTTCATAATATATGTATTACAAATTGAAGCTTCAACACGTGCCTTATTCTTTACTTTTTTCTTCAAATAACATAAGAATCTAGTTGCAATAGAAAGAAATTTATCAGAACATAATATATAATAATAGTAATTTGAACTTTATTTAAAAAAAATTTATCTCTCAAATGGATACATCCATCGAAATTGTACGAGACTTGCAAGTTTAGCCTCATAAGGCAAGTGAACTAAGAGATACTCCATCAAATCAAAAAATGGAGGAAATATTCTTTTTAAATTGTAAAAAATAATTGGAATATCTCTCTCTAGTTTCCCCATGTGCGATGCTTTTAACACTTCCGAGCAAATATCATGCAGGAAATTGCTTAACTCTGTAATAAAGCCCCGTACAAAGTTCGGTAGAACCTTCTTGAAAGCTATTGGAATTAGTCTTTCCATCAATATGTGACAATCATAACTCTTAAAACTTATCAACTCCCATTTATTTAAATCAACACATCTTTCGAGGTTCGAAGTATATCCATCAGGAAACTGCGCAGATTTCAACCATTGATAAACAACTCGCCTCTGCTCCTTATCCAATGTATAAACTGCTTTTGATTTTGGTTCCCTGCTGCTTGCATCCACATCTAGTGTTAGTCGATCACAAATATCTCTCATATATTTTCTTGCGTCCAAGTTATCTTTTATTTTTCCGGTGACATCCATCACAGTATTTATGACATTGTCAAAAACATTCTTTTCTATGTGCATGACGTCAAGATTATGATGAATAAGATGGGCCTTCCAATATGGTAGATCTCAAAATATACTGCGTTTTGTCCACTTTTATGTATTTCCATACGCAAAAGTCGTGTCATAAGGGTTCTGAACAACAGTTGGAAAGTTCTGCATCCGCTCCCAAATTTGATAGCCAATCAACCTCAATGGTGGACGTATTCTTTCAGTCCTATTTTTCATGAACTCTTTTTTATTCCTTCTGAATATATGATTTATCGGTAAAAATTGTCTGTGACACTCAAAATAGCTTGGCTTCTCTCCATATTTTAATCTAAATGACTTTGATCTCTCCAAACATATCGGATATCCTAAGATCCCAGTTGTACTCCATCCATATAACATTCCGTAAGCTGGAAAGTCATTTATTGTCCAAAGAAGTATAGCCTTCATTACAAATGTTTGATCAGTAGAAACATCATATGTAACGACACCTTCCTCCCATAGCCATTGTAACTCTTCAATCAATGGTTGCATATAAACATCTATAAACTTTTTCAAATTTTACAGGCCAGGCACGATCAATGCCAAAAACATATAAGGTGTCTTCATGCACATACCAGGTAGAAGATTGTACGGTGTTAAGATAACTGGCCAACATGAATAACTTTTTCCTGATTTCCCAAATGGGGCAAATCCATTAGCATAGAGACCTAACATGATGTTTCGAGGCTCTATCACAAACTTAGGGTACGTTCTATCAAAATGCTTCCATGCCTCTGCATATGAAAGATGACACATTAGATCTTCTTCGGTTTCATGATTTATATGCCAAGTCATGTGTTCAGCTGTGGCTTGAGACGCATAAAGCCTTTGTAATATGGGGATTAAGGGCGGATAAAATATTTACTTGCATGATCTATACTTCTGATTACGATCCTGCCTCCTGTTAATCTTGTACCTAGGTTGGCTACAGAATTTGCAAAATTTTGCATTTTCATTATCTTTCCAATATAACATATAACCTCTACTACATACATCAATCCTTACAATCGGAAGACCTAAGTTATTCACTAGCTTTTCATATCGTAAAAATCACTTGGCATGCTGTTATCACGAGGCATTATTTCCCACATTACTTCAACAAAAGAGTTGAAGCAATCTTGCGCCACATTATGCTCTGCTTTGATATTTAACAGTCTTGCTGTCACTGATAACTTAGTGTGGTTGTTACAACCTAGCCATAAAGGTTCATTTGCTGCTTTCAGCACTTCCCAGAACTGATTAGATGAAAAAGTTCCATTACACACATTCTCATCAAAACATGTTACTCATATCTCTTTCAATTGTGATGCATGACTAGTACCCACTTATTCATATGTAGGAGTAAAACTTCTACTTGCACGGTTCGAATTTGAAATAAAATTCTGACCAGTTGCATCAATCACCATCCTCTCGTATGGGTTCAATTGATCATAATAGATACACTCTTCCCTAACTAAAAATTGGTCACTTCTTCAATATCCTTCATCAGATATAAATGATTCACCATGGCAAGTCCAATTATAAGAATTTGGAGTAAACCCAAATCTACAAAGATGTTCTCTAACTGTATCACACACATGAAATTTACCATTACTGCACTTTCTACACGGACACCTTAATTTATTTTCATCCATGAACTCATATTTACTACTAGCAAAGTCTAAAAATAGTTCCAACTTAGTATGAAACTCATCGGTCAATCCTTGACGTCCAGGTAAGTTCTTATTATACATCAAAGCCATGTTTCTTTGCATTGTGTTTGTATTAAAATAAAAAAATCCCGTAAAATATTTAAAATATCATATCCACTATTGTTAATTAAAAAAAATTTATGAAAATTAAATTTTTTTTTTCACACAACAATTACTTTGAAATTTTAAAAAATGAAAAAATTACCATGTAAAGAAGACTTACCCAGATATTTGACTGAAATTTTAGTAGCAGAAAGTTCTCAATTTGAAGAAAATTGTAAAGTTTACTTGGATTGCGAGACCTTCAATTGGACACGTACCTAAATAAAAGTAAAATCACTTAATATTCATTTTTAAATAATTTTTTATTTTTTCCGAATTTAAAAAAAATTTCTTATAATTTTCTCTGATCGCCGATTCATTTGATCTGGGTGAGGCCGCTCGACCTCGCCCAGATTTGAGGGAGGCCGAGCGGCCTTGCCGGGGTCACCGGTTGACCTCACCATCGCCTAGCTGGGCAACGACGAGGTTGACCCGTGCGGCCATGGCTTGGCAGACCTCGGCCGGGCCATGGGTCGAGGCCGGCCGACCCGCCTGGATCCGGGGAGGCTGGCGCGGCCCGCCATGGCCACCGGGTCAACCTCGCCGCTGCCCGCCTAGGGCGATGGTGAGGTCAACCCGGTGACCCCAAAGAAGGCCGTCGGCCTCCGAGATCGGGCGAGGCCACCATGTCGGTGAGGTCAACCGGCACCTCGCCCAGGTGTGTCCATCGCAAATTGTTGGCCGGTCGTCGGTCCGGCGACCGGCGACCAATTTACAACAAAAACAAAAAAAAAGTTAATAAAAAAAAATTTCGCATCTAGCAATGAATAGAAAGGACAGGACCATATTACTTGCATGTTTAATTACGAAATTGGCTACGATACTTACCGGTGGAAAAGCTTCACTGAGATTGATTTTTGGGCGCACTGATTATTGAGAGAAATGATAGAAGGAGAAGGTGAGAGAAAAGTAGGTGACCTGACGAATCACTACTAAGAGAGAGAGAGAAATTGATGCGTGGGTTGTGGTGGGGTGCATATCACAAAATTAATTTTTCGTTACAAATTAGTGACAAATCCATCGCGAATTGCGATAGATAAAATATTCGTCGCAACAGAAAATAAATCCGTCGCAAAATTCATCGCAAATTTGCGACGAAAAGTTAGCCATTGCTAATTTGCGGCGGAACTAGCGACAACCAACTTTCCGTCGCAATTGGGCGATGAATATTGCGACGAAAACTAATTCCATCGCAAATTTGTGACGGAATTATTTTCTGTCGCAAATTTGAGACGGATTATTTTCGTCGCTAATTTGCGACGGATTTATAAATCCGTCACAAGTTTGGCGCAAATTAGCGACGAAAATAATTCGTCGCAATAATCATGTTTTTTTGTAGTGTAAATAATTTCCTTCATTTACCATTAGTTTTCTTGCAGAATTCTTTGGCAAGCTCCACAGACTTCTCTTTGCCTTTGTCTTTTGTCAACATACTCTCGGCCTTGTTTGAGGAAGCACACTGTAGAATGTTCCCTTCGTCGAGGTTCTTGTAGAAAATCTCTTGCTTCTCTTCATTTTCTTTTTGACTTTCATTGCCAACTTACATATGTCTTTGAAGGACTAATGAGGTTGAAGTTCAACCAAATCAACAATTTCCAGATTCATTTCACCGAGTGATGGTTTGCTTTGGAACTTCTGGAACTTCGCATCTCATCTTGAGTTGTTCAAACTCTTTGATGTATTCTTCTTCATTGTTCATCCCTTGTTGTTTTAAGGTGTTCAGTTTAAGGAACAATTCTTGCTTATAGTTGTCGGGCAAAAACCTTTTCTTCTTTAGTTTCTTGAGTTTTTCCTAAGACTTAATCTTGCTTTTTCATTCCCTGAGTTGCTAACGCTTTAGATTTGACCACCAAAGAGAATTATGTTTCGTCAATTAAGGACAACAGCCTTACATCTTTTCTCATCCGAGTAGGACTTGAAGTCAAAAGATCATTCAAACACAGCCAATCGACAAAGTCATATGGATTGAGACTACCCTCAAATTCAGGTGCCTCAACTTTGATTTCACGATCATTCTCCTTATGCCTCCATCTTCTTCTCTAGTTTTGGTATTCTAAAGTACTTGAGTTGCCTCTAGTGGAATCAAATTTGACACTAGAGCTAAGATGAGAATTGAATTGTCATGTCGATGTCGATTAGCGGGACGCTTGTCTCACCAGATCTTTAGTAGGTTGAAGACTCACTCTATTTGTTGTTGGAGTTCGTTAAGGTTTGATCTCACCTTTAGTTGTGTGCTTGCTCCGAAGTCATTCCTTTTGGAGCTGGGTTATCTATGTTGAGTTTGAGTTGGATAATAGAAGGAATCACTTAATCGAGTTCAACCTTGAGTCTCATACCAACTTGATATGTAACATTCCGAATTTTGACTTATTTTTGGGATTTATAAAACGCGCGATTTGTCAGTGCGCTTATAGTAGAATCTCGCCCGAGAACTGATCACTCTCGGTTATTATTTTAAACCAGAGATTTCGCTAGAATCGCACTCGATTAAATTTTTGTCGTTATTTAGACCCTGAACTTGACAGTCAATTTCGTGTTTAAATAAATTGGACGGTGTCGACGTGGCCAAGATTTAGATTGTGGGATTAATGGAAAAGTTGAATTTTTCGGACGGGTGCAAATTTTAGTAGACTCTCGAAAAATTTGGTCAAATTAATTTGACCTTTGTCCCTTTTTACAAAATGGGCAATGTTTTTGTGGACCCCGGTGTAATAAAATAATTTCCTTCATTTACCATTAGTTTTTCTTCTCCCTTTTCTCTTCTTCTTTGGCAAGCTCCACAGACTTCTCTTTGCCTTTGTCTTTTTTGTCAACATACTCTCGGCCTTGTTTGAGGAAGCACACTGTAGAATGTTCCCTTCGTCGAGGTTCTTGTAGAAAATCTCTTGCTTCTCTTCATTTTCTTTTTGACTTTCATTGCCAACTTACATATGTCTTTGAAGGACTAATGAGGTTGAAGTTCAACCAAATCAACAATTTCAGATTTTCATTTCACCGAGTGATGGATTTTTCGCCCATTTTGGAACCGGTGAGTACAACCTAAACCCTAATTAGGATAATTTACATTTCTAGACCGGTTTAGGGGTTAATTAGGGTTATTTAGGGGTTAATTTAGGGGTTCTTGGAGGGGTTTTGTTCAAAATTAGTTTGATAAATTAATGGAGGATTGTAGAGGCGCGATAAATGGGTTTCAGTTCGGATTGATTTTCATCGGGTTTTATTTGTTTTAAGATATTAATTTTTGGTGGTGGTCAATTAGACTGATATTTGGGGAGTATAATAGAATATTTTGGTGAAAATTATTGGCCCAGAAATTACGGTTTTTTCTTTAGTGGGATTAAATTTGAGTTTTAATTTGAGGACTTGAATACGGGATTGGTTGATTTTTCAATTGAGCCCTGATTAATTTGAGGGTGCTAAGTTGCATATCCAAATTGAGACCAAGAATAGATTAGCTTGGCGGGCTCCGGGTGCATAAATTTCATGTTGATCTAATTGGGTGTTTTATATGCATAATTTATGTGACAAACAGCCCTTGACATTTCTTTTTCATGATTCATCTAAATGCCATAGGACTTGAAGTCAAAGTATCATTCAAACAACATGCCAATCGTGACAAAGATCATATGGATTGAGACTACCCTCAAATTGAGGTTTGCCTCAATAAACCCCGATGCGTGTTTTGATTTCGGAACGATCATTCTCCTTATGCCTCCATCTTCTTCTCCAGTTTTGGTATTCGTTTTAAACGCGGGTACAATGTTGTGATTGCCTCTAGTGGAATCAAATTTGACACTAGAGCTAAGATGAGAAATGGCTGAATTGCAAGTTGTAATGCATTGATGTGAGCATGAGTGTGTTAATCGATTAGCATGCGTGTAGTTGGGACGCTTGTCTCACCAGTTCCGATCGTTTTGTAGGTTGATTTCTAGACTCACTTTCTATTTGTTGTCTAGTACTTGTGGAGGTGCATGTTTAGTTTAGGTTTAGGGAATTCTCTAAGATTTACCGGTTTTGAAAAACCGACATTGTGATGCCTTGAAGGCTCCGTTTTTGGGAGTCATACCCCTTTTTTTGGAGTGGCCTGGGATTTTTTATCTATGTATTGAATTTGTATATGATTTTGGATAATAGAAGGAATCACTTCAAATCTTTGTGTGTGGAGTTCAACCTCGAGTCTCATACCAGGGACTTGATATGTGCGTGACATGATATGTGCGTGGGCGATTATGGGTTGTGTGTATGAAGGGTGTGTTGAGAGGGACAAAATAATGAAGTGTAAAGGATAGAGGTTCAATACTGAAGCATAAAGGCAAAAGCCATCAGCCAAGGATAAAGACTCAGGATAGTGGGTAGCTAACCACCTAGGCCTAAAAAATTGCTCCATTGGCCAAGGACAAAGAACTATTTGATTCACCACCAAGGAACTTAGATAAAGAATCGGATAAATAATTCAACTCATGTAGAGGAATTCTCATACATACATCAAAGTCTACGTTACAATAGAGAACTCTTCGCTATTTATAGAGGGACTAAGAGGTAGGAAATAGATAAACATTAAAGAGACGTGGGGACTCCCCAAATATTATCGACATGGGAACTAGAAAGCATTTAAATACCTAGTAACTAGAAAATGCATTAATGACATGGAAACTTGAAATCTTGACTTTTCAGCCTTGCGGTTCATCTTCCAAAATTCATCCATCAACCTTAACCAAGAAATAATCATCTTATGAAATTGACAAATATCAAAGGAAATTGCTCAGAACGGACTCCCATCGATATGTTGTCGTTTCGCGTGGAAATTGACAACTGTTCTGGTGAATCGGTAACTCAATACTTGAACGGCAAAGGAAGAATTGACAACTCATTAATTAGTAACCAATCGATAGTTTTTTTTTATCGATAACTTCATTCTCGACCCATCGAAGCAAGTTATGACCAAATTTTGCCTTGATTTGAATGAACATTGATTATGCTAAATTCATCGCTGGAATTACGCTAGATGCTCCCACATTAGCATGTCTAGAAATAATTATTTTCATCTTCAATTAAGGATTATGCATGACAATTCTACCATGTCTACATCACGAAAATATGACAGGAAAAAGTCATCATGCGGATGATCTTTATTCATGATGTGGATAACTATAAATACTAATGAAATACTATTATTTTGAAAGAACTTTCCAGTCACTCTCATTGGAAATGCTGTTTTTGTCCCATCCATTAATGTAGAAAAATGAAACACTCGATCTTGTCATTATTATCATGTGGATAAGGGTTTTTCTTGCAAACAATATGATCTTATCGATCCTAAAGGTCTTTAGATAAGACTGTAATGAAGGCTTGATTAACGGCTTAACAAATGGATAATACATTCATGGCTATGAAAATAATGTTCTTCATTTGTCATCTTTACTTTGTTTACAAGTCAAGAATCCTACAAAAGAGATAGAATTAGACTTACCTGCACTTACTCAAGCAAAACTTTTGAACATGCGAAGCTTTTACGTGAATTCAAACATCAAAATCTGAAGAGACATTACGAGGGATGTATAGTAGGCTTGGTAAAAGTATGCACTGTAGGCTCGGTAAAAGGGTTGAGAAACAAAAAGATTTATTAGACTAATAAAATTTTCATTGAAGGGTTTGAAGTTGGTAATGAAGTTAGTAATTATCTCGACATCGTTGTCAACTTTCCTCCAAAATTGTTAGGAACTCGTATTGATGGAGCTCTTCGCTAGCCACAAAAGTCAAAACTTGACTCTTCTGGGATTTGTGAGATTGGGGGATGATTTTTGAGAACTTAATCCCTTGGCATTGGCATTTTCACTTCATTGAACACCATTTTGCTTTGCCTTTTCTTTTAATTTTTTTGTGATTTTGTGCACTTTTGCAGCACACTTCTCTTGTGGCAATGCAAACACATCAATCTTTGACTTTGTGGCTCAATTAACTGTTGCACAATTTAGCATTTTTGGACTCTCGAGGCCTTTGTCTTTTGTCGATACTCCAGACCATATTGTTTCGTTGTGACAACTCACTTGCTTTGCCCTTGTTTGGGGATCATCAACTCAGTCCAAAAACGAATTTAGAGGATCAAGTGAGTTATGCAAGGGATAATCCCAAAAGATTGTAGCTTCCTCAAACAATTCCTACTAAACTTAAGATGCACAATAAACCAAATAACCTGCTGCCAAACAGATTGAAAAGAAACATTACTCTATCGATTGCCTTTCAAGGTTCTAACTCAGGCTGGCTCTAGCTGAGGGTGCTGACGAGGTAGTCGGCGTACTTTCAGGAGTCAATCTTGTACTTTTATTTTATTTTTGTCCCTCCCAATCATTAAAAAAAGAGAGGAAAAACAAAATAAAAAGAAAGGTCTCGTCGTTGCATGTGCATGATTGAGAATAAGGTTGTTTTCCTAAGAAAAAAGACGAGTGACTCGATGTTAGAGATATCTGCTATGCCCACCTAACGATGCTGACCTTCTGGATTCTTGTGTATTTACTTTACGTATTTAATTCTCGATAATGAGTGCCTAGCTCCAAGCCAAAGCTTCAACCTTGGCGCTTACCTGTCACATAAAAATAAATGTTTCCTCTACAAAACTCTTAGGCTATGTTTGGTCATCCGTATAAAACTCGGAATAGGATATGTTTTATCTTATCCCGTGTTTGGTAGGTGTCCCGGATAGTATAATGTCAGATATAGTGGGGATATAATCCGGATAAAAAAATTCGAGGGGAGGGGTAAGGATAAGGTCGGATAGGATTTCTCCTATCCGTCACATAAAAACAAATTTTTAGAAACCCTACTCTTCATTCACGCACTCTTCACCCACACGGCTCGTCGAGATGCTGAACTAGAAGGACCCACAGGGAGGAGGAGATCAGGTGGTCGTTCGCGAAAATACTGTTGAAACTTGCTAGGAAAAAGCGCTTTTCTGCACCTCGCTGGCGACATCAGAGAAGCTCCGAACCTCTTCGTTGCTTCTTCTTCTAGGCGTGTCGATTGCTCTACTCAGCTCAGCTCAGCTTAGGTATTGTTACTGTCCTCTCCAGTTTCGCACCGTCATCAATGGCGTTCGTCGTGTTCGCCGAATGGTATCTAGTTCGTAGTGGAGCAAGGAATCGGTGGCCCTTCTTCCTTGCAATTGTTGATTCAGTTTTGTTCGATTTGTCTGTTTCGAAAAACAATGTGATTGCTGATGATGAAGGAACCCACCATCTTGCTGTTTCGATTGTTTGTTTTGTGCTTGCGATGCTCTGTGGTTCGGTGGAGTTGAGGTTTGGTAACTTGGAGCTTGTCTCTCCGCTCTTTGTGGCTTCAGTTGATGTCGAAAGATGGCTTTTTTTATTTTATATTCGAGTTCCATCTTTGTTATCCCATTTAAGATGTTCTTCCGACGTTGTTATGTGTAAAACCTGGTATTTGATGCTTTTGCAGATCAATGGGTGGCTTGGCTGTTAATAAGAAGAAGAAGGGTACGGGTGCGGTGAAGCCTCCACCTAAGAAGAAGCTGAAGAATTATTTGTTTGCGAAAAAGCGCTCGAAGAAAGACAATGATGATAATTTTCTTGTCTCATTTGTTTCTATTTTCATTTTATTTTTTTTTTGCAAAAAAATTTGAAAATCTAATAAAATGTCATATTTTCAAGTTTATTTGTGTATGAGAATGTTATTTTTATAGAAATAAGATCGAACTATTTCATGCGCATCACGTAGGAGTATATATGTCCTTTATATTGATATATATTTTCTACCAAACGCAGGATAGGATAGGATATGAGAATATCCGACTTTAAATCCATACTTCACCAAACAGTGGATAGGATATGGCCAAATCCCTAGATTTCCTATCCTATCCTATTTTGACAAGAAATACGGACGACCAAACGCAGCCTTAATTTCTTGAACCCATTTCCATTTCTAGTTCATCATCATCCATGGCAGACTCCAAACCTGAGAGGCAATAAACCCATCACCATACTTTTTTTTTCTTTTATTTCCTCCCAAATTTCGTTTTGCTCTTGCAAAGTTTTTTTTCCCACTTTTCTGTACGTCTTTTTTCAGGTATGCAGTTGTTACAGGAGCCAACAAAGGGCTTGGGTTTGCAGTGTGCAAGTTCCTGGCTTCCAAAGGGATTGTGGTGGTATTGACTGCTAGAGATGAGAAGAGAGGACTTGAGGCTATTGACAAGCTGAAGTTAGAGTATGGTCTCTCTTATCATGTCATTTTCCACCAGCTTGATGTCTGTGATCCTGCCAGTGTTTTATCGCTTGCCGACTTTGTTGAGCACAAATTCGGAAAGCTCGATATTCTGGTAAACCCCGAAAATTTATCTTTCTTTTGGGACCAACAAAGATAAGAGTGTTGTATCCCAAAAATGCATCCAGAGTTGATGGTGTATGATGGAATATTGCCATTGTAGCACCATGAGCATTTCCCATATGTACCGGCAAAAAAGGGCAATTTGCAATGAGAATCTCGATGTACCTTGGATTGTGGTATTGATAAATAATTCAATATGTGAGATTGATGTGTTTGGATGTTCTTGCATAATTGTGACTGGCGAGGAATATGTGATCATATGTCTGAACTTCCCTTGTCTATCTGAGGTGCATTATTTTAGGAATGAATGATAACTTTGATTGACTAGATACAGAATGGTGCCAATCTCCTGTGATTTATGCTTTTTCTTGGATTGGTTTCTAGTATATGTAGCTTCAATCCTAGTACAAGATGTATAGTATGCATCACTGCATTGATCTACCTTCTGTTGGGCAATATACTGTTCCATGCAATAGTTCCATACAGATAAAGTATGTTCAACCCCATTTCTCAATTAATTATCTAGTTAGTTCAGGATTTACTTTGATGGTCCTCTTTGATTACTGACATTTTAGTACACTATTCATGGGTCCCTTCATACTCGTCTAGGGATGGGCCTTATTTTATCATTGCAGAAGAATATTGTGCTAAACAAATCTCTTTTCCAGGTGAACAATGCGGGTGTTACTGGAGCCATTATCGACGCTGATGCTTTGAGAGTTTCCGGCATTGGAAAGGTGCAATCTTAGTTTCTCTTACAATGGTGTTGTTCAAAGAAAAACTCAACTTGAACATTAATTGGCTTGGTCATTAGGGGCGCTAGTTACTGCTTGAAGTTCATAGCAAAGAAGGCTCCGTCATATTACTTGCTTTGCAAAACAAGCGATCCAACGTAATAATGAACAAAAACAAGAACATAGATCGACCATTACATTCACTTGATTGGTGTGATTTATTCTATGGTAAAAAACGGAACAAGATTGTACTATAGATCAAGCTATACAAGTTACAGTAGAAATTACAACCACACTCGAGTTACTTAAACATTTTCAATATTTCCAAACTCCCAATTACATATATAACTCATGTAGTATTTAGCTACCTCAATTTCTCGTAAAATAATCTCTATCTCACTAAGGAATTCACAATTCTTTTTACAAGATTTCTTGGCTTCAAACACACGAAGACGACGAATTGGATGTAATTCCATGAAGAGTCCACTATCCAAATTGATATCACGACAAGCTGAGACCGAATATATATTTATATCCCAAAAATAAAAAAACTCTTCTCAACCGACTTTGACCCAATATTAAAAGTAAATCGATGTTTTACTTGCTTGTTCAGACGTCGTACCACAACACAAGTCATAAACCACAATTTGTACTAAGACTTGAATTTATACTTGGATTGGATTTTCTTGGCGGGCTCAAACTCAAGACAAACATCTCCATGGTCTTTTCAGCCCTTGTGTAGATATTGAAAGGGATTTTCTTTTCTGTAATAGTATGATGCAGGTAATTGTGACTGAAGTTAGAACATCCTTCTCTTCTTAAGTTACACATTATTAGAAAGAAACGTTGCGAAGAAGAACAATTTAGGAATCAACCAGTGCAAAGTGGAATTCTGATCCTAACACAATATACCTTGTTTAAATTTTTTGCGGCTAACTCCTTCTATGAGATGGCACGGTGAGCTCCCTAGGAATTTAAAATACATATTCATTGTTATGTTTCTTATGTTTGTTCATAAGATTTTCTCTTGATGATGCAGAAGCAAGTCGATTGGAGTAAAATTATAACAGAGACATATGAATTAACTGAAGAGTGCCTGAACATTAACTATTATGGTGCCAAAAGGATGGTTGACGCATTCATTTGCCTCCTCCAACTATCGGACTCGCCCATGATTGTCAATGTTTCCTCGTCGATGGGGAAGCTAGAGGTAAGAAGTATCAAATTTTATTACTTCAAAGATATTTCTCAGTAATGAAAGAGTGGAAAATTTACTCTCGAGCCATCAAGTTTGATGCAAAGCATCATTTTTGCAAGAGAACTCTACAATGTGACGGATGAAGCTTTAAGCTGGACTTGTTTGCTTGATATAGGTCTTATGAGTGTCAGGTTTTTCCTTCAAAAAGCAATAGAGATTTCTGACAGTGCTTTCTTATAGCATGAATGAATTCTCTTAGATCTTTTTTTGCTGTTAAACACAAGCGAAATATGTTCCTTGAATTCATTGCTGTCATATTATTCGTCCATGTAGTTCATTCTTTTGGCCATTGTCTATCTAGAACATTAAACTATTGAAATGCTGTTCCATATTTATATCATTGCCGATAAAAAAACATTTTGATTATCCTGTGACCTTGCGATTAGAATCTACCGGAGGGCTTGGCTACAGAAGTGTTCAGCAATGCCGAAAGCCTTACAGAAGAAAAAGTGGACAAGGTATTAAAGGAGTTTCTAAACGATTTTAAAGAAGGTTCTCTAAAGACCAAAGGCTGGCCAGATCATCAATCTGCATATACAGTCTCTAAAGCGGCCTTGAACGCGTACACAAGGATTATAGCGGCAAATTACCCCACATGTCATATAAATTGCGTCTGCCCTGGATTTGTCAAGACAGATATAAATTGCAACACTGGTTTCTTGACTCCTGAGGAAGGTGCAGAAGGTCCCGTGAGTCTGGCCTTGTTGCCTGATGGCAGTCCATCTGGTCGATTCTTTCAACGGACAAAAGAGGATACATTTTGATAGGAGATGTTCCATTGTTAGATGACGTAATGTAGAGATTTGAAATCTATTGTCTATGTGTGAGATTTAGAACATTGGAATCTCTAATGCAAGATTCTGATACATTGGTGAATATTTATGGCACTCGTTTGGTGCGAGATATATGATTTGAGATCTGCAATAATAAACATGCCTTCCTCAAAATACAAGATTTGCACAAATGCCAAATGTGAGCAACCTGCTGCAGGAATATCCATTCATTAGATTCTGCCCTAACCAAGCATTTTGGTTTAAGGATGTTAAGCTTCATGATAAAACGAAGAGAGAAAATTTCAGTCATAATTTCTTTTTTCCTTTATTCGCGGGAATCATTTTCCGTTTTTGGAGAAGTTATATGAAAAAAACTCCTCCTGTAGGTTCAGAACATTCACTTGAAAACCGTTTTCAATTTTCATAATTCAAAGTAATGCACTGCTTTCCTGGTGCTGAGCTGATCAAGAGTTCCTACTCAGAACAACACACCCGACATTATACTTTCAGTCTCATTTTTCCTCTAATGAAGAGTGATTAGTGGCATTTGTCATCACTTTTACCCTAATTTGTGTTTTCTCAGCAATTTTAATAGACAATACATAAGATGGTCAGTTTCTTCTCTTCTACTGCGTGATTCTGCCAGGAATGTTGATAGCAAAGTCCGTTTCTTTTGTAAGCTATAGAAGATAACCATCGTAAGAAATGTGGCGGCAAACTGCTATATCAGAAAAACTTGAAGTACTCTTCAAAGATGTCGTTGGGAACGCTTGTCACAACTCCAGAAAAATTCAAACAACTGCCTATTACCAAGAACAAGCGTCAGGAAAGAGGTAAAAGAAAATCAATCCTTGGTCTGGAAAGGGAACCGGGTGAAAATTTTGATTGGTCCGGCACCACATTGTGATTATTGTCATTGGCCTGGTCACATTATAGACAAATGTGATGTGGTTCATGATATCCTCTAGGTCATAAATACTGTGATGGATCCAAAAATGTCAACAACTGTGGCCTTGCAGCTGCAACTGTGGTGAACTTCCAAATCAATGTGGCATGCAGTCAAGTGGAGCAAAATTTCACGATCGTCAGCTACGTTAACTTTGACTAGCGCAAACGTGCAACAAGTGGCGGCCGATTTTTCAGGTTCTGAAGAAATAATGGAAAAAAACACACACACATATATATTATATTATATACGTAACCAAATAAGGGAATAAGATGAATTATTTTTAGGGTTAATACATGAAAAACCCCAAATTGGCACACTTATGACAAATTTAGCCCAAATTAATTTTTTGACCACTAAAAATCTCAAACTGATAATACATATGATAAATTTACCATACACTAATTTTTTTGACCACCAAAAATTTTAAACTGATGCATTTGTGATGAATTTACTCTCTATTAAATTAGATTAATATCATGAAAAATTATAAACTGGTACATATGTACCCTAAACTAGTACACCCGTTAACTGTCACATGTCATCAAAATCAGAAATTTGATAATAAAATTTAATGGAAACTAACAGAAGTTAAAATTATCATAAGTGTACTAATTTAGGATTTTGATGGTAAAAAAATTAGTTTGAGATAAATTTGTTATTGATGTACCAATTTGGGATTCTTCGGGATATTAACCCTTATTTTTACTATATAAAGATACAGCTAGTACCTTGCATTGTAGAAATTTGCCTATGGTATATTGATAATGACATGAGAGTTCAAAGTTATCAATTAATGGGTTGTGACATTTTGCTTAATGAAGTATTATTAATTATGAGATAATGGAGTTAAAAGTTATTTTTACGATGACAAGTTACCCCTCAAAAAGTTACTTGGTATTAGTATAGATTGGTGTTAAATTTTTCATATGGAGAGTTTCTGACGCAGAGAGAAAGCGTAAATTTGGAATAACTCCAAAGAACTCGAAATTTTTATTCAATGATACTATGATCTTGATTACAAGACAGACATCTTATATATAGAGATAGGACTCATAATATTAATGGAAACCGAATAATTGAAGAAACTGCCTAAATGATAATATAGGAAACTGCCTAAATAATAATATAGGAAACTACTTAACTGGTAATATAGGAAACTGCTTGAATGGTTGTTTTCCCCAAAATCAGAAAAAACTGTCGAGATTTCCGGTGATTACGGCGATCACATTTTTCAAGATAATCACAAGCTAACCGTTCTACATCATTCTCTCCCTCTTCGGAAAAACTCACCCTCGAGTTATGATCAGGATAGAGGGGTGTATCGGAAGCATGATACTCAAATAAGTCTGCCACATTAAATGTAGGGGAAATATTGAGATCACTAGGAAGGTCAACTACATAGGCATTGTCGTTGATCTTCTTGAGGATCTTGACAAGGACCAATCTTCTTGTGCTTGATTTTATTATAGGTACCGAGCAGAAAAACGCTCCTTTTCGCAGAAAACCATTACCTCATCGCCCACCTCAAAAATTTTCGAACATCGCCGTTTGTCAACATCCTCCTTATACTTTGAATTAGAAGCAGCCAATTGACTAGCAACAACAACTTGGACTTCATTAATTCTGGTCGCCAAATTCTCCGCCTTGTGAAACTATAGCCAGGAATCTTGGGCAAGGGAACTAAATCAGAGTATGTTGCGGTACGCCCATAAACGACTGAAAGGGAGATGTACCGTAGAGCGGTTAACCGAATTGTTGAAGGCAAACTCAGCAGGAGCAAGATACCGGTCCCACTGCTTAGGCATATCACTACAGAGACAGCGAATGATATTCGCCATAGTACGATTCACAACTTCCGTCTGACCATATGTTTAGGGATGAAAAGAACTACTATACTGTAAATCAGTCCCAAACAAACGCCATAAAGTACGCCAAAAATGGCTTAGAAATTTCGTGTCATGATCGGAAGTGATTGTCTTCGGTACACCATGAAGACGGACTACTTCACGAAAGAATAAACTAGCCACATATGAAGCATCCGAAGTTTCCTTACAAGGGATGAAGTGTGCCATCTTCGAAAATTGGTCAACCACCACGAAAATAGAATCTAAACCCCGTTGAGTATGAGGAAGTCCCAACACGAAGTCCATCGATATGTCTACCCAAGGATCCGAAGGAATAGGCAAGGGGATATAAAGACCAGTGTTCTGAGAGTGGCCCTTAGCGGTCTGGCAAATGTAGCATTTACTGACAAATCACCCCACGTCTTGCTTCAGTTGAGGCCAATAATATCGCTCCTCCACCAAGGCTATAGTTTTATCTCGCCCCAAATGTCCGTCAAGAGTACCACCATGAAGCTCTCGAATGAGTTATTCACGCAAAGAACCACGTGGAATGCATAATCTATTGCCAAAGAACAAGAAATTTTCTTGAATTATCATATCGCCATGACAACTTGTTTCAGAACACTTCTTTCATATCTCACCAAAATCATCATCCTCAGGATAAAGAGAACGTAGGTGATCAAAACCGACAACATCAGTGCACATGGTCACGAGTGTCGCAGCACGTCGACTCAGCGCATCTGCCACCTTATTTAAATGGCCTGCTTTATGACGAAGTACAAAATTAAATTGCTCCAGAAAAGAAACCCATCGTGCATGCATTCGATTTAAGTGCTTCTGACTCTTGATATATTTAAGAGCCTGATGATCGGTATTAAGAACAAACTCCTGTTGATAAAGATAGGACTGCCAATGCTTTATAACTCGCACGACAGCATAATATTCCTGCTTATACGTCAACCAACGCTGGCGAACTTCATTAAGTTTTTCACTAAAGAAGGCTATAGGCTTACCTTCTTGGGAAAGGACAGCGCCAATTCCGACGCCGGAAGCATCACAGTGCAGCTCGAACACTTTCTCAAAGTCAGGGAGCATTAATACCGGTGCCGTGGAGAGCTTTTCTTTTATAAGAGCAAAACTGGCTGAAGCTTCATCTCCTCAATGGAATTTGTCCTTCTTTAAACAGTTAGTGATCGGGGCCATAATAGTACTGAAATCTCGAATGAAACGCCTATAGAATGTTGCAAGGCCATGGAAACTTCGAGCCTCACCAACATTCTTTGGAACTGGCCAATTGCGAATCACGGCTACTTTATCTGCATCAACATGAAGTCCATCCGCGCCAACAATAAAACCCAAAAACAAGAGGCGTTTTGTCATGAAGCTGTACTTTTTTAGATTAATGAATAATTTATTTTGCTGTAAAGTTAGTAGGACATCCCTCAAGTGCTCCATGTGTTGACCCCCATCCGGACTATATATGAGTATATCATCAAAGAAAACTACTACAAACTTGTCAAGAAAAAGTTTGAGAACCTGAGTCATCAAATACATGAAAGTACTAGGCGCGTTAGTGAGTCCAAACGGCATGACAAGCCATTCGTACAAACCCGCACTTGTCTTGAAGGCCGTTTTCCATTCGTCGCCAGGACGGATGCGAACTTGGTGGTATCCGCTTCGAAGGTCGATCTTCGTAAAAATCCGTGATCCAGCAAGTCTATCTAGCATATCATCAAGTCGTGAAATTGGAAACCTATTCTTGACAGTAATCCGGTTAATGGCACGACTGTCTACACACATACGCAAGGTGCCGTCTTTGTTTGGCGTAAAGCCTTTTCGAAGGAGATCTCCCACCTGGACTTTTGCTTTCATGCAAGAAGCCCTTTCGAAGGAGATCTCCCACTTGCTCTTGTAGAATCTGATTCTCCTTCGGATTCATCCGATAATGCGGCAAATTAGGAAGACTAGCTCTTGGAAGAAAATCAATCTCATGCTGGATATCCCTCAAAGGAGGTAATCCGTCAGGTAAATCTTCGGGCATAACATCATTGAATACCTTTAATAAGGGCTTAAGAATGTCGGGAACACGAATCATAACTTGCTGGTCGTCCTTGTCCACAATCATATACATCCCTTCATGCTTTTGGATGTTCATCATAACCCCTGCATTCTGCTTCTTCACAATATGAGGGGAATTACTTTTTGGTCTCAAAGTAATTTTAGTCCTTTTCCATACAAAAGAATACGTATTCTCCCTAGCTCGGTGTGTAGCATCAACATCATATTGCTATGGCCGACCCAGTAAAACATGACACGCATCCATCTCCACCACATCACAGACAATAGTATCTTGATATGATTTTCCGATCGAAATAGGTAAACGGCATAATTGGTTTACCTTAAGTTCTGCTCCCTTGTGTATCCATCCAATCGTGTAGGGTGCGGGATGCGGCTCCGTCTTTAGTTGCAAGTGATCTACCAGGGCCTTTGACACTATGTTCTCGCAATTTCTGCTGTCAATAATGATATTGCATACTTTGCCATTGACAGTACAGTGAGCGCGGAAAAGCTGATTCCGCTGGGTATCTTCTATCCGCGAAGCAAACAATAGACGACGCACTACACAATTAACTTGCTCGCCCACTTCATCTTCTACTCCCACTTCTTCTTCTTTTTCCTAATCTTCCTCATACACATCTTCGTCATGTTCAACGATATTGGCCATTCTACGACGAGGACAATCACTGGAACGATGGCCCAACTCGTTACACTTGTAGCACTTGATCAGTTGGAGTTTGACATATGAATTTTGGGTATTCTAATTGGGAGTGCGATTGCTTGCTGCGACTGCTTCCTTAGGCGTCCCCGTAGTACTCCCTGGAACTCTGCTTGAATCAGGGATTTGCTGACTAGAAGAACTTGTAACATCAAGCTGTCTCCCTTTCGCGAATGACTCACGATCCAAATAATTTCTACCACGAGTACTAGGGCTAGTCCTCTCCAATTGCATCTCAATTTTTCGCGCCATATCCTGGGCGTTTTCGACAGAAAAGAGTCGATGCAAAGAAACCCGATCCTGGATATTAAGTCGCAAACCATTAATGTACCTAGCAGTTTGTTGTGCCTCGGACTCATCCAGGTTATTGCGAGCGGAAAGTTGAAGAAACTCTTCCGTATAAGCTTGAACCGATCTATTCGATTGTTGGCAATTTTGAAATTGCTGAAATAACAGTTGCTCATAGTCCGTTGGGAGGAACCTCTTCTTCAACTTCTATTTCATTTGACCCCAAGATCGAATAGGAGCCTTGCCTTGTCGACGTCGTGTCAATTGAGTTTGTTCCCACCAAGCTGAAGCGCCACCCTTCAACTTGTACGCCACAAGTTTCACTTGGCGATCCTCGTCAATATCCATAGCGTCGAAGAATTTTTCGACCTCCCAAAACCAATCAAGGAAATCTTCAATATCCAAATTCTCATTGAAAGTAGAGAGATCTACCTTTAGTTGATCTTTTTCGGGATCTCGCCGATATCCTCTCTAACGTTGATTCCCACGAACATGCTCCTCCCCGGAATCCCCTCAGACGGGCGACCACCATGAATCTACATCTCTTTGAAATCTTCATCTTCGTCTTCAGATCCTCGACATAGTCTTGACGCCTATGTCGGGAATTCCTCCACACCCTATTGCATCTTTGGGATCACAAGTGCGATGGATTTTGCTCGGCTGGAAGAGCACCGGTGCATGGTTTGTGGACAAACGCTGGATGGCATCAAGGATCTCTTGAAACCTCCGATCGGTTTGAGCCACTTAACCGATTGAACTCAGCCAGCGTAAAGGCTTGTTCTCACAGCAGAAAGGGGAGATTGACATTCACGTTATTCACCATCATCACGGGAGAAACCTACTCGATACCAAATGACGCAGAGAAAGCGTAAATTTGGAACAACTCCAAAGAACTCGAAATTTTTATTCAATGATACTATGATCTTGATTACAAGACAAACATCTTATATATAGAGATAGGACTCATAATATTAATGGAAACCGAATAATTGAAGAAACTGCCTAAATGATAATATAGGAAACTGTCTGACTGGTAATATAGGAAACTGTCTAAATAATAATATAGGAAACTACTTAACTGGTAATATAGGAAACTGCCTAAATAATAATATAGGAAACTGCTTGAATGGTTGTTTTCCCCAAAATCAGAAAAACTGTCGAGATTTCCGATGATTACGGCGATCACATTTTTCAAGATAATCACAAGCTAACCGTTCTACATCAGTTTCTCTCCAAAGTAGAAACGTCAACGCTCACAAACGGAGGAGGTTTGATCTTGGGGCAACAACAAAGCAAAGAGTGACAGCAACGTTAATAAGGGAAAACGTCTCCGAGCTTTCCTCAGAGGAATTAACGGTCTTACAGAAAAGGTATGTCATCTTTACTACCGTCCTCTCTATTGTCCCCTGTCCTTTCTCAACAAAAGATAAAACAACTAGATAGGAGTAAGGAAAAACAAAACTGAGTTTTGAATTTTGGGCTGGTGCCATGGGGCGATGAATTGACCCACTTATCTTGAGACCTTTCAGGGCAAAAATACTGGAATTCCTATGAACTTGGAAGGGGAGTCTACTGATTGGGTTGATTTGATGAGGAGGTTTTAGAAAATGATGATTTTGACTGCCCAATAGTCCAAATTCTCAAGAGGAGAAAAAACGACTACGTGCCCCTTGGTACAAAGCTTTGATTATCAAATTGCTTGGTCGCAAAATTGGGCAGTCTCTTCTCATTCATCGCTTGATGGCAATGTGGAAGTCGAGAGGGGAAATGTCAATCATTGATGTTGGTAATGACTTTTTTGTTGATAAATTTAATTTGGCTGAGGATGGCGAGTCAGTTTTGAGTAGTGAGCCTTGGATGATTTTTTTATCACTACTTAGCGATTCAACTTTGGATTTCTCACTTTGATCCAGATACGGTTACTGTGAACAAAGTGGTTGCCGGGGTTCGCATTCCTCGTCTATCGATGGAGTATTTTGTTGAGGGCTTTTTAATGCAGGCAACTAGGTGGACTTCTCCTTGAAGGCGGATGCTACAACACTAGCCGTAGAAAGAGGAAATTATGCACCACTATGTGTTCAAGTCAATCACTCTCAATCCATTGTGCTAATGCTCGCTATTGGTGGTTGTCGATGCAAGATTGTGTACAAAGGCCTACACTTATCTTCTTCGATTGTGGTTGTTATGGACATCTAATTGAAGAGTGTGAAGATAATATTGTTCCGGAGGTATTTAAGCATGGAGAAAGGTAAACTAAAAATGAAACCTTTGTACTCCAAAACAAAATGAGAAATTTGGAGATTGGATGGTGGTTTAAAAAACATGAAGGCCTCTCAAACTCATTGAGATTATGGGGATAATGCTAAAGGAGATAAAACAGGTTCTTGCTTTGTTGAGTTGCTGCCCCAATTGTTGAGCATAAGAGACCCGATAACAACTTGATTTGATGGAAGAAATTTTTGAAGGTGAAACAATTGCAACTCGCACAAAGAAAAGAAGATGAAAGATAGAATTTTCTGACTCAATATATTTCACTCATATTTCACTCTTATAAAAAAAAAATTATAAGACTCCCCTATTTAAAGAAAAGTTACGTGACCCTTATCTTTCCTAAAATATAACTAAAAAGAATATCTCACAATATCTCATTTTATCTCTTAATATCTAACCATATATCTTAATATCTCACCATATATTTGAAAAAACAATTAGTTCACCTAAAAATA
This sequence comes from Syzygium grande, assembly GCA_024733475.1. Lineage (NCBI taxonomy): Eukaryota > Viridiplantae > Streptophyta > Magnoliopsida > Myrtales > Myrtaceae > Syzygium > Syzygium grande. Next base: position 10,797,523 of record JAMXDD010000002.1, on the reverse strand, counting down.
CGAAAAATCAAAATATGGAAATACAAACAGACTCAAAAAAGAAACAAGTAACAACAGATTTGGTTTAATTGCTAATACTCCCCCTTAAACCAAATTCTCTTCCATCAATCATTCCAAGTATGTTCTTGAACTTTCGAAAAGCATCGATCTTGAGAGGTTTAGTAAAAATATCTACTACTTGATCTCCAATCTTCACATGCAATACTTCAACTTCATTCTCTTTAACCTGTTCTCGGATGAAGTGGTATCGAATATCAATATGTTTACTTCATTCATGAAAAACTGGATTTTTCGCCAAAGCAATAGCAGAAACATTATTAACAAAAATCTCTATTGCTTTCTTCTACTCCATAAGAATATCTTTGAGTAGTCTTCTCAACTATATTACATGACAAACACATGAAGATGCAGCTACATATTCAACTTCACATGTCGACCAAGTATAACTTGGTTGCTTCTTTGATGACCATGTGAAAGCTAGTGTCGCACAAGAAAAATACAAATCCCATGGTGCTTTTTCAATCGTCGATATCTCCACCATAATCACTATCTGAATAAGCTCGAAGTTTGAAAGATTCAAAGCAATAATAGTGTAAGCCATAAGAAATAGTATCTTTGATGTACCAAGTATTCTCTTTGCAGCTTTAAGATGAGATGATTTCGGCTTCTCCATGTATCGACTCACAATTCCACACTATATATAATATCTGATCTTGTGCATGTCAAGCATCTCAAACTTCTAATCAGGCTTCTATAATATGTTGAATCAACATCGGCACCATCATCAAACTTCGAAAGCTTGGTTTCACACTCCATTGGTGTATCGGCACCATCTTCATGTTGAATTTTCAAGGATATTGTTTGCATATCCTTTTAGGAAATAAAAATCCCATCGGCACTTTGCTTCACTTGATACTAAGGAAATAATTCATGAGACCATTATCGGTCATCTCAAATTCTTTTCACCATCGATGCCTCAAAAGCATCAATCATCACCGAATTATTCCCTGTAAAAACAAAATCATCAACATATAAACAGGCAAGCAGAATATCACATTTTTCTTGCTTCAAATAGAGTGCATGCTCGTATGGACATTGAGAGAATTCATTCGCCTTGAAATATGCATCAATTCTGGAATTCCATGCTCTTGATGCTTGTTTAAGCCCATATAGAGCTTTCTTCAACCTCAGCACTTTGTCTTCATGACCTTTCACAACAAACCCCTTGGGCTATTCGACATAAATTTCTTCTTCAAGGATGCCATTCAAGAATGATAATTTGACATCCATTTGATAAATTCGCCAATTATTTTGAGCAGCAATAGAAATAATTAATCTAATTGTTTCCATGCGGATGACAGGGCAAAAACTTCATCATAGTCGATTCTAGCTTTTTGCTTGTACCCCTTTGCGACTAATCTAGCTTTGTACCTTGTCACTTCACCTTTCTCATTCTTCTTGGCCTTGTACCCATTTAACACCAATCGATTTCTTGTCCTTCGGAATATCAGCAAGCTCCCATGTTTGATTTTTCTCGATGGCTTCAATTTCTTCGTTCATAGCTTTTTTTCCACTTTTCTTCTTTGACCGCATCATCATAAGCAAGTGGTCCATAATTTGCAAGAAGACATATAAGATGAAGCTCTATGGTAGCTTCGTAAATTTTAGACAATCTTCTCGATCTTGGCACTAGCGATTCATCGACACTATTTGAAGAGGATGGTATTGATGAACTTGAAGAAGATGTTGGAGAAGAGGTGAAGGTTGATCTTTCAACTCTGTTTGATCGGAATCACCACGAATATTCACTTTTTTCTTTTAGATTTTCTTCCCGCATTCCATCTTCATCGAACTTGACATCTCTACTTACATATACTTTCAAAGTGTTAGGGTCATATAATCGATAGGTTTTGGATGATTAGTCATACCCGATAAAGATGAGCTTTTTGCTTTTGTCTTCAAGTTTCGATCTTTTTTGGTTCGAGACATGAGCATAGGCAATGCTCCCAAAAATTCTCAAGTGCGAATCACTTGGTGTTCTCTCGGTCCATGCCTCTTGTGGAGTTACGCCTTTAAGTCCATATGTGGGACATCTATTTTGAAGATAGACGGCAAGCGAAACAGCTTTAGCTCAAAGTTCCTTGGACAAATTTTTACTTTTCAACATGCTTTGAATCATATCAAGAATGGTTCTATTTTTCCATTTAGTCACACAATTTTGTTGAGGAGAATACAGGGCCATCAAGAAACGTCGAATACCATGATTTTCATAGAATTTGTTGAATATGGCTGAGGTGAATTCTTTACCACGATCAATCCTCAAAGCTTTGATAAAATAGCCGCTTTCCTTTTTAGCCATGTTCTTGAATTATTTGAAAGTATCAAACACTTCTATCATTTCTTTCAAAAAAATCACCTAAGTATTACAAGTAAAATCATCAATAAAAGTAACAAAATATCGATGATTACAATATGAGTGAGGATTAATCGGGCCACACAAATCAGAATGAATCAACTCGAGCGGCTTCTTTGCTCGACAAGTCGCCTCCTTCGAAAAGCTAGTTCTGGAATGCTTGTCAATAACACATCCTTCACATAATTGATCGGGATAATCAATATGTGGTAAGCCATAAACCATCTTCTTGCGAGAAAGCAAATTGAGTCCACCAAAATTGAGATGGCCGAACCTCAAATGCCACAACCATGAAGGATCATCTACGCACGCTTTTAGACATTGAGACATCTCACTCTTTATATTAAGAATAAACATCCTATTCTTAAACATCTTCACATTTGCAATCAGTTTATTATTTCAATCTCTCAACATAATATTAAGATCTCTCATATGAACAGTAAAACCTTTCTCCATAAGTTGTCCCAAACTCAAGATATTGCTTGACATTTTTGGAACATAATAAACATTGATAGTAAAACGACGCGTGCACCATTCTTTAAGCGAATCAAAATTGTACCTTTCCCTTCAGCAAGAATTTTAGAATTATCACCGAATAAGACAGTCCCTTTAATTGCCTCATCTAACTCGACAAACATCTCCTTTCTCCCACACATGTAACTGCTTGCGCGGTATCCAAATACCACATATCGCTTTGACCTTCTTCATATTCTTTGAATGCCAATAAGAGAACTTGATCAGCCTCATTCACCAAGTTCGCCTTTTCATCTGCTCTACTACTTTCTTTGTTCCAACAGTTAGAAGCATAATGGCCAAGTTTATTGCAATGATAACATCGGATTTTAGATTTATCATACCATTGACTTGTCGAGTTCTTTCCTCTTCCACGAACACCTCTTTGGTACTGGTATCCTCCATCACTTCAAGTAGGATCTCCTTTGCTTTGTCCACGACCTCTTCCTCGAAAGTGACCTTGGTCATGACCTCGATTACGATCTTGATTTGTCCTACGATTTTGTACGGGATCTCTTCTTTACTCGTTCTCATTTCGAATGATCAATTGCGTTTAGAGAACTTCGTCCACCGGTTCATTCTTTTTCTTTCTAAACCTTTCTACATGGGCTTGTAATGAACCCATAAATTCATTGACCGTCATGGCATCTAAGTCTTTGGATTTTTCAATTGCAACCGCAATATGATTATACTTCTTGTCTAACGATCGAAGTATTTTCCCAACAACACGAACATTGGAAACGTCTTCTTCGTTTCTTTTCATTTGATTAACAATTGTCAAAATTCTCATTAAAATAATCAGCAATCGATTCATATTCTTTCATATGAATTACCTCGAATTTGCCTTTCAAGGTTTGAAAGCGAATCTTCTGAACTTTCTGAATTCCTTGATGTGTGTTTTAAAGAATCTCCCATACCTCTTTAGCGGTAGTGGCGTTCGAAACTTTTTCGAACATGGAATCATCTAATGCTTGATAGATGATCAATAGGGCATATTGATCTTTTGTTCGAACCTTCTTTAAGGCATTCCTCTGGTTCTGATTCAATGTGGTTTCATCCTCTGGCTCATCATAGCCATTGTCAACAAGTTCCCACACATTTGTAGGCTCGAGTAGAGCTTTTATTCTAACAGCCCAGTTACCATAATTTCTTTGGTAAGACGAGGGTACTGAATTGTTCATTGAGGCCATGATCACGAATCGTAAGCTTTGATACCAATTTGTTGAGCGTTAGAGACGCGGCAACAACTTGATTTGATGGAAGAAATTTTTGAAGGTGAAACAATCGCAACTCGCGCAAAGAAAAGAAGAGGATAGATAGAATTTTCTGACTCAATATATTTCACTCAAATTTCACTCTTATAAAAAAAAATTACAAGACTCCCCTATTTAAAGAAAAGTTACGTGACCCTTATCTTTCCTAAAATATAACTAGAAAGAATATCTCACAATATCTCATCTTATCTCTTAATATCTAATCATATTTCTTAATATCTCACCATATATCTGAAAAAACAATTATTTCACCTAAAAACACGAAAAAATCAAAATATGAAAATACGAACAGACTCAAAAAAGAAACAAGTAACAACAAATTTGGTTTAATTTCTAGCACCAATCAGTGGATGAATATACAGAAAATGTGGAAGTTGAGGCTCCAGTGCTTTCTCAAGCCTTGAGTATTCATCCTGCTCCTCCTAGAATTAAGCCTCATTTGAGGGATGATGAGTTACTTGACCAATTTGCTCCGGAATATAAAACTCCTAGTCAGTATCAGTCCCAGAATACTGAAATTGGGGTTGCCAGACCAAAAATGTTGCTTCTTCGTATAAGGGGAGATGATAATGAAGAAGGAAGGCGTGTAACTGCACCTAAAGCTGTTTCACTGCTTGACTATGAGGTATCTTTTATAGTGAAACAGGAAAGGGTTGGACATCATAATGGAACTTTGCTGTCTAATGCTTACAATCAACTTAAACCTCCTGACCCTATATTGATTAAAGAGCGTGGGGATCCTTGGGGAAGAGAGGACGATGGCATGCTGGGCCGACGGAGGGGGCGGTGAGGTTGTCCTTGGCGGCAGGGCTTTTGCTTTTATGATCAAAAGCGAATCTCTTTTTTTAACTTTTCCAAACGCTATTTGCTTACACCTCCAATCCTCTCCCAAACACGCGCTGAGTCCATAGCTGGGCTATCACTTCTCGACCTTCCTAGTTAGAAAGGTGACCAGGCCATGTTAGGAACATGTAGGTTTTCTTTTTAAATTGCGGTGCTGATAGGATTTCTGAAGTGTGATTGATTTGTTCTAGTATTATAAATTAATGACGCAAGTATTTCTCCACAATTACCCAATTACCAATTAATTCTTTATTGGAAAGCAAGCAAGGAACTTGATTGGGATCATTGTTTGTCGTTTGGGCAAAAGCAATAGTTCTCGATGATTCAAATATCTAGTGGAAAAGTAGTCCCACTAATCATAAGTGGGGAGAGAAAGACCACAAGAAACTCAATCTGCATTCTAAAGGAGGACCATTTAACGATCATTAATATTGATACATATGGAGATTAACTATATAAAGACCCATACCACCCGCCTGGGTGGTGCTGCTTGCTGCTGGAGCGCACTCTTTCTCTTGCAAAAGGTTGAGTGTTGAATCCCGGCGCTGTAGGGTGACTTAACCGATGGCACGTGTGTGGTGGCTAGCACGTGTCGCTCCCAGGGTTTACTCCCCGGCTATCGGCCATGCGGGAGTTCCCTGGGTTATAAAAAAAAAAAACTATATAAAGACCCATATGCCCCACCTAATAGAGTAGTAGAACCTTTTTTCTTTATGAAACTCAAGCCCTTTCTATTAAAAACAACTATTTACCGCCAACGTCAAGCTAGCCTACAATCAATCATCGAAATGATGTAGAGACTTGCCAAGCCACACTGTTGAATTGGCATTTATTCTAATAAAGAGGATGCAAGGTGCAACTTCTTTCTATAATAAGAAGTAGCCATATGCAAAGTACGCGACCTAAACCGTAAAGCCCTCCAATCCAGTTTGCCCTCCACGAGTGGAACATCCTAAACCGGGTTCAGTGATGGTGCGGATCAGGCCCTCCGGGCGCAGCCCGCTTCAAGTCGATATGCCACTCCATCTCCTCCTCCTTTTGCATGTAAACCTTCAAGGCCTGTTTCGCATTCTCCATCATTGTACTGCCTCCATCTTTTGACAATGCCTTGGGCTTTCTCGCTTCATTACTCGGGGACACCAGTAAAATGATCACAAGGCAGAGCGAGAACCTCAGTGGCGCCATTTAGCCTAACTCAGTTTCTTCTCAGATTAACTTGGTGAAGTGATGCACCAAGAATCGGGTGGGGGTATTTATATGGTCATTTTCCTGATACTTTATTCGAGTGGAATGGGTGCATCCCCTTCAAACAAATTAAGGGTTGGCACTTTATCGTCAGTGCATGTTTATTTCCAGTGCAATCAAATAGAAAGAAAGTGATTGAATGGGAAAGCACTTAGAGTCCATTTGTTTTGTGGAAAACATTTTCCGGAAAAATACTTTCCTCATTTTCTGGAGTTTGGTTTTCTTAAAAAAAAATGAGTCAATGAAAAAAGTTTTCCTATTAAAGATTAAATTTATGAAAATGATTTCCTCTTTGAAAGAACTGGAAAACGTTTTCTGAAATACGATTAGATAACGATGCTTGAACCCGAAACTATATGCTTGGGTATAGAAACCCCAATGTTGGTTCCTGGGTCCCAAAATTCAGGACCAGGTCTTGTTGGCTAGGCTCAAGACCTTGGTGTCCTAGGCCTGGGACCCCCGGCACCCATAACCAGGTCCATTGAGGCCAAGTAAGAATCCTTGGTGCTCGTACACTGATGCTCCGGCACCCAAACTCGGGTCCATAAAGGCGTGCTCGAGTCTCCCATGTTCGAGCTCTAGTCCCGACCCTCCAACCCGGATCCACAAAGGCTGTGCGCGGGTCCTCAAAGACTTGGGCTCGGATCTTAATTACTGAAACAATTGTTATTATAAACATTTTGTTTTAAAAAGATTCAAAATTTTAATTATTATTTATTATTTTTTTAAAAAATTGAATTATCTTTCTTTCTTTCATTTTCTTCTTCCTCGGCCTATCATTGGCCATGGCGATGGCCAACAAGCTCGGGTCTCGCCAAATTGGGTGAGCTCGTGGGCTCCGGTGAGCCTCGAGCAAGCAAGCTTGTGACTCTTTGGTGGCGAGCCTCGAGGTCGTTCTAGGCTGGCGAGCTCATGGCCTCTAGCGTCCATAGATTGGGTGAGCTCAAGTCTCGCTAGGATTTAGAAAGCTTGAGCCTTGCCTGCCTTGGGTGAGGTTGGAGCTAGCCTATGGCCGGTCGTTGGCCAAGGAAGAAGAAAAAGGAAAAACATAAAAAAATGAATTTTTTAATATATTTCCCATCAGCTTTTTCTTACCAAACGACAAAATACTTTCCGGGACATTTTTTAGGTTTCAACCAAATAATGAAAAATTAAGACATTTTCCTAACAAGTATTTTCAAAAATAATATATTTTTTCCGAAATATATGGACCCTTATTTATCTTCTCAAAACCCTAATCCCTTGGCCCTAGTTCTAATGCAATCCGACTCCAAAGCCATGATATTGAATTCAAATACAGACGTTGGTGGGAAACAGTGTTTTTTCCCGATTGCATAATAATGGCAGATGGCAACTTTGCGCCGCCAATCTTACGAAAGGAGCTGTCCCCCTCCTCCACCGAGTCTATTCTCAAACTCAAACATGTTTAACTGATCTTTACTTGAACGCGACGAAAGAGATATACCTTTGCGATCTTGGCTGGTGAGTGGAGTGGATGAGGAAACCTTTTCGTGTCTGAGATTCACGCTTGATTCTTGTCCGCAATGTTTGCCAAATCGTAGTGGTGGGTGCCAGGTCATTAGTGATGTCCACTTTTTTGTCCTCATGCACACATGGACGCGGTGAAGTCCGAAAGCCCTTTCGGAACTATTTCTTTTCTCTTCTTTGTAATACTCTCATTACTTTGTTGGAATGGAATGCTTCCTTTAGCCAAAAAGGAGGAGGCATGAACCGATTTCCAACCTAAATCTTCTCTTTCAAGATTATGTCACGATTTGGCATTAGCCCCATTTTGTTTCTCTTTCAAATATATGAATTATGACATTGCCGAGTTTATTTGATTTCCTGCTTTAATCTTTAGACTTCGTTACCACAAGCCGCCATCTCTTTAAGATTTAAATGTTAGAGTCTCTATATCTAAGATTTTGAGTAATAGGCTGGTTTGAACTTGAACCTGTTGATCATATCTGATCTTCGCAAAGTAGAGGAACGTGAAACCTCATGGGGCAAATGAAAGCGACCAGAAAATGAGATAGGCTGATCTCTTGACTCAAATAATTTTGAGGGATAAACCACGCCAAAATTCTAAAACTTGTTGCAAAAAATTGTAGTTGAGTTATAAAACTTGTGGAGTTTGCTTAATCAATCTCTTCGTTAACTGCATCCAATTCGACTGTGGAAATTGCTAAAGGGTTTTTTTAATATTAATTTCTTTCTCTTATGTGGCCATTAACATGAACTATAGGCGTGCAGTCATGGCCAAAAAGACATTGCTTTCTAGAAAACTTAAAAAATAAAAAAAATTCTCGAACCTTCGCCAAATTAGATTAAAAAGGAAAAGGAAAAAGGTAAAGTTAAAAAAAAATGGAATGGAAGTGGACACATCGTGAAGGACTTGAACGTGGTGGTGCCGCCACTCCATAGTCATGGATGAGGGGCTGTCGCTCGGCGAGCGCTGCCACCTTTGTTGCACTTTTGAGTTGGGGCCCGTTGCCTGGCGAGCATTGCCACCATCAACTATCCCCGGCAAAGTTGCCGGCCCTCAACTATAAAGTAGGGTTGGCAACTCCGCCACATAGCCCAAACCTCTCTCTCTCAATCAACATATTTATATTATTTTTTTTTTTGTAATTTGCTTTTTTTTTTAAAAGTTTTTAGCCATTTCTCTTTTGTCTTTTAAGATTTTGTCCTATATATTTTCTTCTCTCTTTTGTAAGCTTTTCAAGCTTTTTTGCGATGTGGCGCCACATCAATGCAGTGCCTCCTAAAAAATAATTTAAAAATATCAAGGCAGCTTTTTATTGCTAGTCAATTTGAATGGAGAAAATATAAAGACTTGATTATACCAATTTAACAAATTTTAAGACCTAATTGAACTTATCCCTAATTTAGTGATATACACAAGTTGACAACCGAGGCTTTTGACTATTGATCAACCATCAAGTTGACTGCTAAAGAAGCCTATAGGAGGATCGATAGCTCACCAAAGAAGAAGCCTATAGGAGGATCGACAGCTCACCAAAGAACAATTATAGTGATCTATAATACGGTTATTATCACAAAAATCTCAAACTAGTACACATATGATAAATTTATCCAAAATTATTTTTTTTTTTACCACTAAAACTCCAAACTAGTATATATGTGATAAATTTATCCCAAACTAATTTTTTGACCACAAAAAACCTCGAAATGATATATTTGTGACAAATTTACCTTCCGTTAATTTCTGTTAAATTGGATTAATACCACGAAAAATCACAAATTGGTACACATGTGACAAACGGAGGGCAAAACTCTAAACTGGTATACTCGTCAATTACCACATATAATCTAACTTAGCAATTTGACGATCAAATAAAAACAAAACTGACATAGAGTAAATTTGTCACATGTATACCGATTTAGGGTTTTTATGGTTAAAAAATTAGATTATGATAAATTTGTTATAGGTGTATTAGTTTGGGATTTTTGGTATTAACTCTCTATTATAATCATGGTGTGGCTAGGTCACTCTCACAGTGATCTAGTCGACCATGCCCTAACTCATTCATTAAATATTTGAGTTCATCTACCAAACTAGAAAGTAAGAGTTAGTGCTTCAAGTTAAAGGACTTTGTCAGCGCTAACACGATCCCTAGTCTTTTCAAAACAAGAACTGCCAAAAAATGTAATGCGACGACCCGCAAAATAGGCAAAGGTTACTGTCCACTAAACCAAAAGGTCCATCTATACTCGCGTAATAGGATAAGATTCCTTAAAATGCTCCTGAGTAATGTCCACCTCGTTTTCGGTGTTCAGTGGCAATTAAATAGGAAGAATTTGGTCAGTCGGCTTTCCATATACAACCAATCAAATGCGGCCGAATAAAGAGAATGCACTTTTGCATATAACGCATCAAAGTTCTATACTCTTTTACAAGTCATCATTCTTTATAATATCGTCATGACGACTTCATATGACTTCTAGCATATAGAAAGAAAGACCATATATTATCATCTAGATGATAGCTCGAGAGTTGAAACCTTCCATAACAAATTCATAAGGATGAGATATGAGCAATATTATGGCCCGTATATCACATCTTATTAAATGAATTGAGGATAGATACCACAGATAGAGTGCTTACATTCTCGATGGAATCTTCGCAAGGTTACCACATTTGGCTTTGTATAGTTATAATCTTCCATTGACAAATCGATAATGGCAACTAGAAGAATGAGGGCGCCAACATTTGAATGAAGTGCTCTAACTCCTAATGAGTTCAACTCAAAGCTAACCTGCTATTGTGGTTTTCAATCACTAAATTTCACGGCAAAAACAAGTAAAAAACAAATGAAGAAGGTTCCATGGTTGTGGTAAGTTCGATGGCCTAGTTTGCTGCAATTTCTTCATGTGGGTTCCACTAAAGCTACCAGGTCGGGCAAGGGACATGATGGTCAGCCTCCTCAAAAGTAATCAAGCATTGTGCGGTTTCAAGCCACTCAAGACGCAATGAGTGAAGAAAGAAAAAGATAATATAAAAATTGGCATTTATCCTATGTATGTGTTTTATCATTGTGCTGATTGTGCGTAATGTGAGAGTTAGTGGGAAGTTTGTAAAGTCTTCCATCGTTCTCTGTTTGGTTGAGACATTTAAAGGTGTATTTGACTTAGTGATGTGAACGCAGGCAGTTTTAGGACTGCATAGTTTTCTGTATTGACGTGAATGTAAGCAAATCTGTTTAAGACCAAATGAAAGAACTTTCTCTATTTTATTTGCCCCCATGTATACTATCAAGTAGAAAGGGAACCAATCAACCACAAAGTTGACAAAACTGAACCAGAAGGGTCATTCAGTTTTGTTTAAATTGAAAGTGCTCCAACTTGTCAGATGCTCAACGGGTCATACAATTTTTTTCCGAGGCTGAGCTCATAGAACTACCACTCCTGAAAGCTTTTAAAAGAAAAAAGAAAACGAAAAAGAAGTAGATTGCTATACTCCTTTCGCCTGTTCTTCGCGGTCCCAGGTTTTGTCCCCTTGACACAAAAAGAAAATGAAAAATAGTCCTCTGCAGCTACTTAATCAGTATCGTCTCCTAGCCAGAATTCCAAACATCAGGGCTGATGCCTAATGGCCATTGATGGACCAAAAGTAAACAACGTACACAATAGGTAAGTTCTTCTAGTTAACTTTTATATGTTGATGGTTGACGCAGTAGATAAGCCTTGAAATAATTTAGCAACTAAGCAACAAAACGCACAAATTTGTCTTCTAAATTCTTTCTTTGACTACTGGACTACAAAAGAAGGCAAAAACCAATTCATAATCAAACTTCACGACAAGACCATGATGAATTTGCAGATAATTAATCAATCCAATTCATTATTGACACTAATCAACAGCAGAAAAACATATTCAGCACAAAATGCAAAAAGCACATCAACCCAAGTCTAGGGTCTCAGGTCGTCCTGTAGGTTTGTATCATAGGCAGGTAATTTCTTGGCAGCGGAATAAGCCACGGTGCCTAGCGGGTCATTCACACCAGGTTAGCCCTCGTTCACTAGTTGTTCCAGAAAACAACACGGGCGAATAGCTTTCTCGTACTGGATCGTACCACGCCTAGCTAAACTCGGGTATCTATTCCATTGAGCGAGACACGCAGAATACTTCAGGTACCACAACTAGTTTTGGCCTGTCATGGTGTGAGCAAGAGAGCGGTATTAGCTCCCGACAAGTTTATGCACGGAAGGCCAACTCTACCTTCAAGGTTCCTAAGGGTATATTCGTTAAATCCTAGAACTCCTAGCACCAACCGTCTGGATACTACTCTCACGACCCAAGTGTATTTATCCCTTCTGCATCCTCACTCTTCACTCGATAACCTTGAACACTACCCATATGGGTACAGGAGTACGTGAGAATCACGGTCCGTGACATTTGACCATCACTTGATTCATAAGGCTTGAGTTTTCCCTTGTAGTCGGTCCCAATCCCATGATTTTCTTCCTAGCAGTAGCGACATGCTTTAGAGGAGCTGCTCCAGCAGAAAATGACCGCAGTTGTGCACTAGCATGGGGCTACAGGTTTAAATTTGACGGTGGTTGTTGTTGTCAAGATGCATTTGCCTTTTCGGCAACATCCTTTCGAGGAGAAGTACTCAATGACTGGCAAGAAACAAGCCTGAGGCTGAGATGACTGGGGCTATGCACCAGCCTACGGCTGAGATGACTGAGGTTTTGCACAAGCTTGGAGCTGGGGTTTGGATTTGCTGGTAATTCTTATGGTGATAGTGCCTTTGCCTTTGCAGCAGCATTTACAAAGAGTTCTTAATAATTGAGTTCGTGTGCTGACCGAGAGTTGAAAGGACTAAGTATGCGCTGGCCTGGGGTTGTGCCTTTACTTTGAAGCTCTTGAAACTACTCCTTTGCCTGGCCCGCTCAAAAATCTTGCACTAGTTGTTCCAGGCTACAAAAGAACGAAAATGTGTTCAGCTCAAAAAGACGGTGAGGTTCTATTACAAAATTTTAAAATTACTTACATTCAGAATTTAAAGGTTTATCCTAAGGTTTATGTAAAACCCATCCCTACCAATTTCTTCTTCTTTGGTAGTGATTATCCTTGTATCTGTTTTTTTTTTTCAATTGTAGCTTTCTTAAAGTGAAAAAAGCATTGAACACGTGAATCAAATGACAACACATGAATGCACGTGGATTGGGGTATAAAATACCCAGATTTGTAAGGTCTCTCCTAAGCAGTTACACTAACTTGAACATGACGACTTCCTTTTCTTTAATCAATAGTGACCTGAGCAAAAGCATTGACCTAGCCACTAGATCCTTTTAGGTATACATTAGCCTAACTAAAAGCTTTGACCTGACCACTACATCCTCCTACAACTCCACTAGTCTCTACAAAAGCATTGACTTGGCTAATGGATCCTCCTTCAACTACATTTGTCCTTGCCTTAGCTTTTAGTTGAATCCGCATTTATTATCATTAAACCGGAACCTTTAAATATAACAATTACTATACATGGTTCAACCGCAACTTGTTTTGTTTTTGGGCCTTGATCCAATGGAATTGGCCTGAGTTGCACTGGCCTCACCTATACTGGTCTGAGCTTGAGCTGAATTTGCCTAAGATCATATGTACTATCATGAATTTTGAACCTTGAAATACAAATATTGTATACCATACAACTTACTTGTTTTTTTAGACCAAGATCTAGGTGCATTGGCCTGAGCATTGGATGTATATAGATTGGCCTAAGAAGCACATAGCAAGCATTAATTAACAACATGAGAAGACAAAACCCAGTATCAACATGATTAGTTATATGAAGAATAGCCTTTGAGAGGACATACCTTCCTATCATGTCCAACTCTATTACAGCTATAACAAATCATTTGCCTTCCTTTTTAGTCATTCTCTCACCTCTTATAAGCTCAATTAATTGTTTTCTTTTTGTTCATTTTTTTCTTCAATCATTCAAAGCATCTTCTTGATAGGTGGGGGTCAGGGAACATCTTTGTTGATTTTCTTCTAAAATTTCTCACCTCTAACCGTAGGCATCATGAATTGATAAGCCCTTAGATACTTATCCTTTTTAAAGCACCTAGTTAGGTAACCACCTAAATCATTTTGCTTGTGGCACATTGCACAAATGGAAAGCAATATGAAATTTCATTAACTTCCCAAGCTCTACAAGAACAGGTTTTTGAATTTAAGTCAACAACATATATGTCACCACCTTCAATAATCTTATATCATTGATCTCCATTCCAAATCAAATGGAAATACTTGCCAACAGTTATATTCTAATGTAATTTTTACATAATTTTTGTCTACCTAGCACATGCATCCTTCTTAATGTGCATTCTAGTCATAACCACGAGTCTAATCTTCTCCAAGTGTAACATCCTGAATTTTGACCCGTTATCGGGATCAATAAAGCGTATATTAATTCTTGTGTGAATTTAGTGAGTCTCGTCCGGACTTGATCAATCACGGATACTAACAAAATGGGAAAGGCTAAATAGGAACAGGTACGTGGACCGAGAACCCGATCGCAATTGGGCACCGATTTCGAGAAACGTCGAGGGAATATTTTGAGCCAATATGGGCCGATCTTAGGAAAATAACGGATTTGATATAGCTAGTAATGTGCGATTAGATCGCGGGTAATTTCGCACGACCGAAAGTACGCTGACAAACAAATCCCAAATTTTATCCGAACGATCGCGACCCCGGTACTAGTGATAATCTCTTACCTTCTCTCGAGATTTGAGATTATCGAGACTCGGACAATCTTAGGTCGACACGAACACGTAAATAGCCGCCCGCTAGTAAAAGATCCTAAAACTGCAAAACAAGCAAATTAGATAGCAATATTGGACCCGGAACTTCAATATCAAAATTTTTAGGATAATTACGACTATTTTGCAAGACGGATGTCATTTTAGAGTGGTCATCCATGCTTGGGACTAGTATTGCTGAAAACTGAAAATTCGGCTGTAAATTGAGAAAATTTCGATTTTGCCCTCGTGGGCACCGGGGGCTGGATTCGGAGGCCGCTTGAGGTTATTTTTCGTGGCCAAGGTCATTTTGGGGCAACCACGCACGTCCGAGTGCAAACGATCAAAAACTGGAATTTCACAAAAATTGAAAAATAATATTATTTTATTCCCGGACTTTATACTTTCGAGGGCTTAGAACGTGAATTTCGCGAATCCAACACCATATTATGTCTTCCATGAATATATAGGACCGGTATGGACAAAATTGAAATTTCGGTCCGAGATCGGAAAATTACAAAATGCCCTTAGGCCATTTTTAATTTATTCCGAATTTTGGATAAATTTTGGGGACTAACTAAGGTTAAGTAGACCAAACCAGACCTGGTCAGCCTTGGTTAGGAGCATTTGACCATCACACCCTTGCATTATTGAAGAAGAATGAACCTAGGCCATTGGATTAAAGGGCAAATTGTCCAAACCCTTGGATTGTTGACACATGGATTCCACTCGCCCAAATTTGACCACATTTGACCCGCTTTTTCTCTCTCCTCGCCCTCTCAACTCACGCTCTCTCTCCCGATCACCTGCACGATCGCCCTTCCCCAAAGCGGAAGAGAGAGGATCACCGCTTGGCCGATATAGTGGGGATATAATCCGGATAAAAATTCGAGGAGGGTAAGGATAAGGTCGGATAGGATTTCTCCTATCCGTCACATAAACACAAATTTTAGAAACCCTACTCTTCATTCACGCACTTTCACCCATAACGGCTGGGCCGAGATGCTGAACTAGAAGGACCCACAGGGAGGAGGAGATCAGGTGGTGGTCGCGAAAATACTGTTGAAGCTTGCTGGGAAAAGCTTTTCTGCACCTCGCTGGCGACATCGAGAAGAAGCTCAACCTCTTCGTTGCTTCTTCTTCTAGGCGTGTCGATTGCTCTACTCAGCTCAGCTCATTTTTAGGTATTGTTACTGTCCTCTCCAGTTTCGCACCGTCGTCAATGGCGTTCGGTCGTGGTTGGCAATGGTATCTAGTTAGTAATTGGAGCAAGGAATCGTGGCCCTTCTTCCTTGCAATTGTTGATTCAGTTTTGTTCGATTTGTCTGTTTCGAAAACCAATGTGATTGCTGATGATGAAGGAACCCACCATCTTGCTGTTTCGATTGTTTGTTTTGTGCGTTGCTATGTGGTTTGGTGGAGTTGAGGTTTGGTAACTTGGAGCTTGTCTCTCCGCTCTTTGTGGCTTCAGTTGATGTCGAAAGATGGCTTTTTTATTTCATATTCGAGTTCCATCTTTGTTATCCCATTTAAGATGTTCTTCCGACGTTGTTATGTGTAAAACCTGGTATTTGATGCTTTTGCAGATCAATGGGTGGCTTGGCTGTTAATAAGAAGAAGAAGGGTACGGGTGCGGTGAAGCCTCCACCTAAGAAGAAGCTGAAGAATTATTTGTTTGTGAAAAAAGCTCGAAGAAAGACAATGATGATAATTTTCTTGTCTCATTTGTTTCTATTTTCATTTTATTTTTTTTTTTGCAAAAAAATTTGAAAATCTAATAAAATGTCATATTTTCAAGTTTATTTGTGTATGAGAATGTTATTTTTATAGAAATAAGATCGAACTATTTCATGCGCATCACGTAGGAGTATATATGTCCTTTATATTGATATATATTTTCTACCAAACGCAGGATAGGATAGGATATGAGAATATCCGACTTTAAATCCATACTTCACCAAACAGTGGATAGGATATGGCCAAATCCCTAGATTTCCTATCCTATCCTATTTTGACAAGAAATACGGACGACCAAACGCAGCCTTAATTTCTTGAACCCATTTCCATTTCTAGTTCATCATCATCCATGGCAGACTCCAAACCTGAGAGGCAATAAACCCATCACCATACTTTTTTTTTCTTTTATTTCCTCCCAAATTTCGTTTTGCTCTTGCAAAGTTTTTTTTCCCACTTTTCTGTACGTCTTTTTTCAGGTATGCAGTTGTTACAGGAGCCAACAAAGGGCTTGGGTTTGCAGTGTGCAAGTTCCTGGCTTCCAAAGGGATTGTGGTGGTATTGACTGCTAGAGATGAGAAGAGAGGACTTGAGGCTATTGACAAGCTGAAGTTAGAGTATGGTCTCTCTTATCATGTCATTTTCCACCAGCTTGATGTCTGTGATCCTGCCAGTGTTTTATCGCTTGCCGACTTTGTTGAGCACAAATTCGAAAGCTCGATATTCTGGTAAACCCCAAAAAAATTTATCTTTCTTTTGGGACCAACAAAGATAAGAGTGTTTTATCCCAAAAATGCATCCAGAGTTGATGGTGTATGATGGAATATTGCCATTGTAGCACCATGAGCATTTCCTATATGTACCGGCAAAAAGGGCAATTTGCAATGAGAATCTCGATGTACCTTGGATTGTGGTATTGATAAATAATTCAATATGTGAGATTGATGTGTTTGGATGTTCTTGCATAATTGTGACTGGCGAGGAATATGTGATCATATGTCTGAACTTCCCTTGTCTATCTGAGGTGCATTATTTTAGGAATGAATGATAACTTTGATTGACTAGATACAGAATGGTGCCAATCTCCTGTGATTTATGCTTTTTCTTGGATTGGTTTCTAGTATATGTAGCTTCAATCCTAGTACAAGATGTATAGTATGCATCACTGCATTGATCTACCTTCTGTTGGGCAATATACTGTTCCATGCAATAGTTCCATACAGATAAAGTATGTTCAACCCCATTTCTCAATTAATTATCTAGTTAGTTCAGGATTTACTTTGATGGTCCTCTTTGATTACTGACATTTTAGTACACTATTCATGGGTCACTTCATACTCGTCTAGGGATGGGCCTTATTTTATCATTGCAGAAGAATATTGTGCTAAACAAATCTCTTTTCCAGGTGAACAATGCGGGTGTTACTGGAGCCATTATCGACGCTGATGCTTTGAGAGTTTCCGGCATTGGAAAGGTGCAATCTTAGTTTCTCTTACAATGGTGTTGTTCAAAGAAAAACTCAACTTGAACATTAATTGGCTTGGTCATTAGGGGCGCTAGTTACTGCTTGAAGTTCATAGCAAAGAAGGCTCCGTCATATTACTTGCTTTGCAAAACAAGCGATCCAACGTAATAATGAACAAAAACAAGAACATAGATCGACCATTACATTCACTTGATTGGTGTGATTTATTCTATGGTAAAAAAACGGAACAAGATTGTACTATAGATCAAGCTATACAAGTTACAGTAGAAATTACAACCACACTCGAAAGTTACTTAAACATTTTCAATATTTCCAAACTCCCAATTACATATATAACTCATGTAGTATTTAGCTACCTCAATTTCTCGTAAAATAATCTCTATCTCACTAAGGAATTCACAATTCTTTTTACAAGATTTCTTGGCTTCAAACACACGAAGACGACGAATTGGATGTAATTCCATGAAGAGTCCACTATCCAAATTGATATCACGACAAGCTGAGACCGAATATATATTTATATCCCAAAAATAAAAAAACTCTTCTCAACCGACTTTGACCCAATATTAAAAGTAAATCGATGTTTTACTTGCTTGTTCAGACGTCGTACCACAACACAAGTCATAAACCACAATTTGTACTAAGACTTGAATTTATACTTGGATTGGATTTTCTTGGCGGGCTCAAACTCAAGACAAACATCTCCATGGTCTTTTCAGCCCTTGTGTAGATATTGAAAGGGATTTTCTTTTCTGTGTAATAGTATGATGCAGGTAATTGTGACTGAAGTTAGAACATCCTTCTCTTCTTAAGTTACACGTTATTAGAAAGAAACGTTGCGAAGAAGAACAATTTAGGAATCAACCAGTGCAAAGTGGAATTCTGATCCTAACACAATATACCTTGTTTAAATTTTTTGCGGCTAACTCCTTCTATGAGATGGCACGGTGAGCTCCCTAGGAATTTAAAATACATATTCATTGTTATGTTTCTTATGTTTGTTCATAAGATTTTCTCTTGATGATGCAGAAGCAAGTCGATTGGAGTAAAATTATAACAGAGACATATGAATTAACTGAAGAGTGCCTGAACATTAACTATTATGGTGCCAAAAGGATGGTTGACGCATTCATTTGCCTCCTCCAACTATCGGACTCGCCCATGATTGTCAATGTTTCCTCGTCGATGGGGAAGCTAGAGGTAAGAAGTATCAAATTTTATTACTTCAAAGATATTTCTCAGTAATGAAAGAGTGGAAAATTTACTCTCGAGCCATCAAGTTTGATGCAAAGCATCATTTTGCAAGAGAACTCTACAATGTGACGGATGAAGCTTTAAGCTGGATTTGTTTGCTTGATATAGGTCTTATGAGTGTCAGGTTTTTCCTTCAAAAAGCAATAGAGATTTCTGACAGTGCTTTCTTATAGCATGAATGAATTCTCTTAGATCTTTTTTTTGTTAAACACAAGCGAAATATGTTCCTTGAATTCATTGCTGTCATATTATTCGTCCATGTAGTTCATTCTTTTGGCCATTGTCTATCTAGAACATTAAACTATTGAAATGCTGTTCCATATTTATATCATTGCCGATAAAAAACATTTTGATTATCCTGTGACCTTGCGATTAGAATCTACCGGAGGGCTTGGCTACAGAAGTGTTCAGCAATGCCGAAAGCCTTACAGAAGAAAAAAGTGGACAAGGTATTAAAGGAGTTTCTAAACGATTTTAAAGAAGGTTCTCTAAAGACCAAAGGCTGGCCAGATCATCAATCTGCATATACAGTCTCTAAAGCGGCCTTGAACGCGTACACAAGGATTATAGCGGCAAATTACCCCACATGTCATATAAATTGCGTCTGCCCTGGATTTGTCAAGACAGATATAAATTGCAACACTGGTTTCTTGACTCCTGAGGAAGGTGCAGAAGGTCCCGTGAGTCTGGCCTTTGTTGC
This sequence comes from Syzygium grande, assembly GCA_024733475.1. Classification (NCBI taxonomy): domain Eukaryota; kingdom Viridiplantae; phylum Streptophyta; class Magnoliopsida; order Myrtales; family Myrtaceae; genus Syzygium; species Syzygium grande. Next base: position 10,777,784 of record JAMXDD010000002.1, on the reverse strand, counting down.
CTGATGGCAGTCCATCTGGTCGATTCTTTCAAGGGACAAAAGAGGATACATTTTGATGGGAGATGTTCCATTGTTAGATGACGTAATGTAGAGATTTGAAATCTATTGTCTATGTGTGAGATTTAGAACATTGGAATCTCTAATGCAAGATTCTGATACATTGGTGAATATTTATGGCACTCGTTTGGTGCGAGATATATGATTTGAGATCTGCAATAATAAACATGCCTTCCTCAAAATACAAGATTTGCACAAATGCCAAATGTGAGCAACCTGCTGCAGGAATATCCATTCATTAGATTCTGCCCTAACCAAGCATTTTGGTTTAAGGATGTTAAGCTTCATGATAAAACGAAGAGAGAAAATTTCAGTCATAATTTCTTTTTTCCTTTATTCGCGGGAATCATTTTCCGTTTTTGGAGAAGTTATATGAAAAAACTCCTCCTGTAGGTTCAGAACATTCACTTGAAAACCGTTTTCAATTTTCATAATTCAAAGTAATGCACTGCTTTCCTGGTGCTGAGCTGATCAAGAGTTCCTACTCAGAACAACACACCCGACATTATACTTTCAGTCTCATTTTTCCTCTAATGAAGAGTGATTAGTGGCATTTGTCATCACTTTTACCCTAATTTGTGTTTTCTCAGCAATTTTAATAGACAATACATAAGATGGTCAGTTTCTTCTCTTCTACTGCGTGATTCTGCCAGGAATGTTGATAGCAAAGTCCGTTTCTTTTGTAAGCTATAGAAGATAACCATCGTAAGAAATGTGGCGGCAAACTGCTATATCAGAAAAACTTGAAGTACTCTTCAAAGATGTCGTTGGGAACGCTTGTCACAACTCCAGAAAAATTCAAACAACTACCTATTACCAAGAACAAGCGTCAAGAAAGAGGTAAAGAAAATCAATCCTTGGTCTGGAAAGGGAACCGGGTGAAAATTTTGATTGGTCCGGCACCACATTGTGATTATTGTCATTGGCCTGGTCACATTATAGACAAATGTGATGTGGTTCATGATATCCTCTAGGTCATAAATACTGTGATGGATCCAAAAATGTCAACAACTGTGGCCTTGCAGCTGCAACTGTGGTGAACTTCCAAATCAATGTGGCATGCAGTCAAGTGGAGCAAAATTTCACGATCGTCAGCTACGTTAACTTTGACTAGCGCAAACGTGCAACAAGTGGCGGCCGATTTTTCAGGTTCTGAAGAAATAATGGAAAAAAACACACACACATATATATTATATTATATACGTAACCAAATAAGGGAATAAGATGAATTATTTTTAGGGTTAATACCGCGAAAAACCCCAAATTGGTACACTTATGACAAATTTAGCCCAAATTAATTTTTTGACCACTAAAAATCTCAAACTGATAATACATATGATAAATTTACCATACACTAATTTTTTTGACCACCAAAAATTTTAAACTGATGCATTTGTGATGAATTTACTCTCTATTAAATTAGATTAATATCATGAAAAAATCATAAACTGGTACATATGTACCCTAAACTAGTACACCCGTTAATCATCACATGTCATCAAAATCAGAAATTTGATAATAAAATTTAATGGAAACTAACAGAAGTTAAAATTATCATAAGTGTACTAATTTAGGATTTTGGTGGTAAAAAAATTAGTTTGAGATAAATTTGTTATTGATGTACCAATTTGGGATTCTTTGGATATTAACCCTTATTTTTACTATATAAAGATACAGCTAGTACCTTGCATTGTAGAAATTTGCCTATGGTATATTGATAATGACATGAGAGTTCAAAGTTATCAATTAATGGGTTGTGACATTTTGCTTAATGAAGTATTATTAATTATGAGATAATGGAGTTAAAAGTTATTTTTACGATGACAAGTTACCCCTCAAAAAGTTACTTGGTATTAGTATAGATTGGTGTTAAATTTTTCATATGGAGAGTTTCTGACGCAGAGAGAAAGCGTAAATTTGGAATAACTCCAAAGAACTCGAAATTTTTATTCAATGATACTATGATCTTGATTACAAGACAGACATCTTATATATAGAGATAGGACTCATAATATTAATGGAAACCGAATAATTGAAGAAACTGCCTAAATGATAATATAGGAAAATACCGATTGGTAATATAGGAAATTGCCTAAATAATAATATAGGAAACTACTTAGCGGTAATATAGGAAATCGCTTGAATGGTTGTTTTCCCAAAATCAGAAAAAACTGTCGAGATTTCCGTGATTACGGGCGATCACATTTTTCAAGATAATCACAAGCTAACTGTTTCTACATCATTCTCTCCCTCTTCGGAAAAAACTCACCCGAGTTATGATCAGGATAGAGGGGTGTATCGGAAGCATGATACTCAAATAAGTCTGCCACATTAAATGTAGGGGAAATATTGAGATCACTAGGAAGGTCAACTACATAGGCATTGTCGTTGATCTTCTTCAGGATGCGGCAAGGACCAATCTTCTTGTGCTTCGGTTTATTATAGGTACCGACGGGAAAACGCTCCTTTCGCAGGAAAACCATTACCTCATCGCCCACCTCAAAAATTTTCGAACATCGCCGTTTGTCAACATCCTCCTTATACTTTGAATTAGAAGCAGCCAATTGACTAGCAACAGCAACTTGGACTTCATTAATTCTGGTCGCCAAATTCTCCTTGTGCGAAACTATAGCCGGGAATCTTGGGCAAGGGAACTAAATCCAGAGTATGTTCGGTGTGTACGCCCATAAACGACACTGAAAGGGAGATGTACCGGTAGAGCGGTTAACCGGAATTGTTGAAGGCAAACTCAGCAGGAGCAAGATACCGGTCCCATCGCTTAGGCATATCACTACGAGAGACAACGAATGATATTCGCCATAGTACGATTCACAACTTAAATTCGACCATCCGTTTGGGGATGAAAAGAACTACTATACTGTAAATCAGTCCCAAACAAACGCCATAAAGTACGCCAAAAATGGCTTAGAAATTTCGTGTCATGATCGGAAGTGATTATCTTCGTACACCATGAAGACGGACTACTTCACGAAAAGAATAAACTAGCCACATATGAAGCATCCAAGTTTTCTTACAAGGGATGAAGTGTGCCATCTTCGAAAAATCGGTCAACCACCACCTAAAATAGAATCTAAACCCCATTGAGTATGAGGAAGTCCCAACACGAAGTCCATCGATATGTCTACCCAAGGATCCGAAGGAATAGGCAAGGGATATAAAGACCAAGGTGTTCCGAGAGTGGCCCTTAGCGGTCCGGCAAATGTAGCATTCTTGACAAATCACCCCACGTCTTGCTTCAGTTGAGGCCAATAATATCGCTCCTCCACCAAGGCTATAGTTTTATCTCGCCCCAAATGTCCGTCAAGAGTACCACCATGAAGCTCTCGAATGAGTTATTCACGCAAAGAACCACGTGGAATGCATAATCTATTGCCAAAGAACAAGAAATTTTCTTGAATTATCATATCGCCATGACAACTTGTTTCAGAACACTTCTTTCATATCTCACCAAAATCATCATCCTCAGGATAAAGAGAACGTAGGTGATCAAAACCGACAACATCAGTGCACATGGTCACGAGTGTCGCAAAGACGTCGACTCAATAAGCATCCGCCACGTTATTTAAATGGCCTGCTTTATGACTTAAGTACAAAATTAAATTGCTCGAGAAAAAGAAACCCATCGTGCATGCATTCGATTTAAGTGCTTTGACTCTTGATATATTTAAGAGCCCGATGATCGGTATTAAGAACAAACTCTGTTGATAAAGATAGGATCGCCAATGCTTTATAACTCGCACGACAGCATAATATTCCTGCTTATACGCCAACCAACGCTGGCGAACTTCATTAAGTTTTTCACTAAAGAAGGCTATAGGCTTACCTTCTTGGGAAAGGACAGCGCCAATTCCGACGCGCCCGGAAGCATCAAAGGCAGCTCGAACACTTTCTCAAAGTCGGGGAGCATTAACACGGTGCCGTGGAGAGCTTTTCTTTTATAAGAGCAAAACCGGCTAAAGCTTCATCTCCTCAATGGAATTTGTCCTTCTTTAAACAGTTAGTGATCGGGGCCATAATAGTACTGAAATCTCGAATGAAACGCCTATAGAATGTTGCAAGGCCATGGAAACTTGAGCCTCACCAACATTCTTTGAACTGGCAATTGCGAATCACGGCTACTTTATCTTGCATCAACATAAAGTCCATCCGCGCCAACAATAAAACCTAAAAAACAAGAGGCGTTTTGTCATGAAGCTGTACTTTTTAGATTAATGAATAATTTATTTTGCTGTAAAGTTAGTAGGACATCCCTCAAGTGCTCCATGTGTTGACCCCCATCCGGACCATATATGAGTATATCATCAAAGAAAACTACTACAAACTTGTCAAGAAAAGTTTGAGAACCCGAGTCATCAAATACATGAAAGTACTAGGCGCGTTAGTGAGTCCAAACGGCATGACAAGCCATTCGTACAAACCCGCACTTGTCTTGAAGGCCATTTTTCCATTCGTCGCCGGACGGATGCGAACAGTGGTATCCGCCTCAAGGTCAATCTTCGTAAAAATCCGTGATCCAGCAAGTCTATCTAGCATATCATCAAGTCGTGAAATTGGAAACCTATTCTTGATGGTAATCCGGTTAATGGCACGACTGTCTACACACACACTAAAGGTGCCGTCTTTGTTTGGCGTAAAGCCTTTTCGAAGGAGATCTCCCACCTGGACTTTTGCTTTCATGCAAGAAGCCCTTTCGAAGGAGATCTCCCACTTGCTCTTGTAGAATCTGATTCTCCTTCGGATTCATCCGATAATGCGGCAAATTAGGAAGACTAGCTCTTGGAAGAAAATCAATCTCATGCTGGATATCCTCAAAGGAGGTAATCCGTCGTGTAAATCTTCGGGCATAACATCATTGAATACCTTTAATAAGGGCTTAAGAATGTCGGGAACACGAATCATAACTTGCTGGTCGTTCTTGTCCACAATCATATACATCCCTTCACGCTTTCGGATGTTCATCATAACCCCCGTGATTCTGCTTCTTCACAATATGAGGGGAATTACTTTTTGGTCTCAAAGTAATTTTAGTCCTTTTCCACACAAAAGAATATTTATTCTCCCTAGCTCGGTGTGTAGCATCAACATCATATTGCTATGGCCGACCCAAGAAAAACATGACACGATCCATCTCCACCACATCACGTATAATAGTATCTTGATATGATTTTCCGATCGAAATAGGTAAACGGCATAATTGGTTTACCTTAAGTTCTGCTCCCTTGTGTATCCATCCAATCGTGTAGGGTGCGGGATGCGGCTCCGCCTTTAGTTGCAAGTGATCCACCAGGCCTTTGACACTATGTTCTCAATAATTTCTGCTGTCAATAATGATATTGCATACTTTGCCATTGACAAGACAGTTGAGCTGAAAAGCTGATTCCTATTGGTATCTTCTATCCATGAAGCAAACAATAGACGACGACTACACAATTAACTTGCTCGCCCACTTCATCTTCTACTCCCACTTCTTCTTCTTTTTCCTAATCTTCCTCATACACATCTTCGTCATGTTCAACGATATTGGCCATTCTACGACGAGGACAATCATCGAACGATGGCCCAACTCGTTACACTTGTAGCACTTGATCAGTTGGAGTTTGACATATGAATTTTGGGTATTCTAATTGGGAGTGCGATTGCTTGTCGCGATCGCTTCCTTAGGCGTCCCCGTAGTACTTCCTGGAACTTTGCTTGAATCGTGGATTTGCTGACTAGAAGAACATGTAACATCAAGCTGTCTCCCTTTCGCAAATGACTCACGATCCAAATAATTTCTACCACGAGTAGTACTAGGGCTAGTCCTCTCCAATTGCATCTCAATTTTTCGCGCCATATCCACAGGCGTCTTCGATAGAGTAAAAGAGTCGATGCAAAGAAACCCGATCCTAGATATTAAGTCGCAAACCATTAATGTACCTAGCAGTTTGTTGTGCCTCGGACTCATCCAGTTATTGCGGCGGAAAGTTGAAGAAACTCTTCCGTATAAGCTTGAACCGATCTATTCGATTGTTGGCAATTTTGAAATTGCTGAAATAACAGTTGCTCATAGTCCGTTGGGAGGAACCTCTTCTTCAACTTCTATTTCATTTGACCCCAAGATCGAATAGGAGCCTTGCCTTGTCGACGTCGTGTCAATTGAGTTTGTTCCCACCAAGCTGAAGCGCCACCCTTCAACTTGTACGCCACAAGTTTCACTTGGCGATCCTCGTCAATATCCATAGCGTCGAAGAATTTTTCGACCTCCCAAAACCAATCAAGGAAATCTTCAATATCCAAATTCTCATTGAAAGTAGAGAGATCTACCTTTAGTTGATACTGCTCAGGATCTCGTCGATATCCTCTCTAACGTTGATTCCCACGAACATGCTCCTCCTGGAATCCCCTGTATCGCGACCACCATGAATCTACATCTCTTGGAAATCTTCATCTTCGTCTTCCGTATCCTCGACATAGTCTTGACGCCTATGTCGGGGAATTCCTCCACACCCTATTGCATCTTTGGGATCACAAGTGACAGGATTTCGCTCGGCTGGAAGAGCACCAGGTGCATGGTTTGTGGACAAACGCTGGATGGCATCAAGGATCTCTTGAAACCTCCGATCGGTTTGAGCCACGAACTGATTGAACTCAGCCCGCGTAAAGCCCTCAGCAGCGGGGAGATTGACATTCACGTTATTCACCATCATCACAGGAGAAACCTACTCTGATACCAAATGACGCAGAGAGAAAGCGTAAATTTGGAACAACTCCAAAGAACTCGAAATTTTTATTCAATGATACTATGATCTTGATTACAAGACAAACATCTTATATATAGAGATAGGACTCATAATATTAATGGAAACCGAATAATTGAAGAAACTGCCTAAATGATAATATAGGAAACTGTCTGACTGGTAATATAGGAAACTGTCTAAATAATAATATAGGAAACTACTTAACTGGTAATATAGGAAACTGCCTAAATAATAATATAGGAAACTGCTTGAATGGTTGTTTTCCCCAAAATCAGAAAAACTGTCGAGATTTCCGATGATTACGGCGATCACATTTTTCAAGATAATCACAAGCTAACCGTTTCTACATCGGTTTCTCTCCAAAGTAGAAACGTCAACGCCACAAACGGAGGAGGTTTGATCTTGGGGCAACAACAAAGCAAAGAGTGACAGCAACGTTAATAAGGGAAAACGTCTCCGAGCTTTCCTCAGAGGAATTAACGGTCTTACAGAAAAGGTATGTCATCTTTACTACCGTCCTCTCTATTGTCCCCTGTCCTTTCTCAACAAAAGATAAAACAACTAGATAGGAGTAAGGAAAAACAAAACTGAGTTTTGAATTTTGGGCTGGTGCCATGGGGCGATGAATTGACCCACTTATCTTGAGACCTTTCAGGGCAAAAATACTGGAATTCCTATGAACTTGGAAGGGGAGTCTACTGATTGGGTTGATTTGATGAGGAGGTTTTAGAAAATGATGATTTTGACTGCCCAATAGTCCAAATTCTCAAGAGGAGAAAAAACGACTACGTGCCCCTTGGTACAAAGCTTTGATTATCAAATTGCTTGGTCGCAAAATTGGGCAGTCTCTTCTCATTCATCGCTTGATGGCAATGTGGAAGTCGAGAGGGAAATGTCAATCATTGATGTTGGTAATGACTTTTTGTTGATAAATTTAATTTGGCTGAGGATGGCGAGTCAGTTTTGAGTAGTGAGCCTTGGATTTTTTTTTATCACTACTTAGCGATTCAACTTTGGATTTCTCACTTTGATCCAGACACGGTTATCGTGAACAAAGTGGTTGCCCGGGTTCGCATTCCTCGTCTATCGATGGAGTATTTTGTTGAGGGCTTTTTAATGCAGGCAACTAGGTGGACTTCTCCTTGAAGGCGGATGCTACAACACTAGCCGTAGAAAGAGGAAATTATGCACCACTATGTGTTCAAGTCAATCACTCTCAATCCATTGTGCTAATGCTCGCTATTGGTGGTCGTTGATGCAAGATTGTGTACAAAGGCCTACACTTATCTTCTTCGATTGTGGTTGTTATGGACATCTAATTGAAGAGTGTGAAGATAATATTGTTCCGGAGGTATTTAAGCATGGAGAAAGGTAAACTAAAAATGAAACCTTTGTACTCCAAAACAAAATGAGAAATTTGGAGATTGGATGGTGGTTTAAAAAACATGAAGGCCTCTCAAACTCATTGAGATTATGGGGATAATGCTAAAGGAGATAAAACAGGTTCTTGCTTTGTTGAGTTGCTGCCCCAATTGTTGAGCATAAGAGACCCGATAACAACTTGATTTAATGGAAGAAATTTTTGAAGGTGAAACAATTGCAACTCTCGCACAAAAGAAAAGAAGATGAAAGATAGAATTTTCTGACTCAATATATTTCACTCATATTTCACTCTTAAAAAAAAAATTATAAGACTCCCTATTTAAAGAAAAGTTACGTGACCCTTTATCTTTCCTAAAATATAACTAAAAAGAATATCTCACAATATCTCATTTTATCTCTTAATATCTAACCATATATCTTAATATCTCACCATATATTTGAAAAAACAATTAGTTCACCTAAAAATACGAAAAATCAAAATATGGAAATACGAACAGACTCAAAAAAGAAACAAGTAACAACAGATTTGGTTTAATTGCTAATACTCCCCCTTAAACCAAATTCTCTTCCATCGATCTTGAGAGGTTTAGTAAAAATATCTACTACTTGATCTCCAATCTTCACATGCAATACTTCAACTTCATTCTCTTTAACCTGTTCTCGGATGAAGTGGTATCGAATATCAATATGTTTACTTCATTCATGAAAAACTGGATTTTTCGCCAAAGCAATAGCAGAAACATTATTAACAAAAATCTCTATTGCTTTCTTCTACTCCATAAGAATATCTTTGAGTAGTCTTCTCAACTATATTACATGACAAACACATGAAGATGCAGCTACATATTCAACTTCACATGTCGACCAAGTATAACTTGGTTGCTTCTTTGATGACCATGTGAAAGCAAATTGTCGCACAAGAAAAATACAAATCCCATGGTGCTTTTTCAATCGTCGATATCTCCACCATAATCACTATCTGAATAAGCTCGAAGTTTGAAAGATTCAAAGCAATAATAGTGTAAGCCATAAGAAATAGTATCTTTGATGTACCGAAGTATTCTCTTTGCAGCTTTAAGATGAGATGATTTCGGCTTCTCCATGTATCGACTCACAATTCCACACTATATATAATATCTGATCTTGTGCATGTCAAGCATCTCAAACTTCTAATCAGGCTTCTATAATATGTTGAATCAACATCGGCACCATCATCAAACTTCGAAAGCTTGGTTTCACACTCCATTGGTGTATCGGCACCATCTTCATGTTGAATTTTTCAAGGATATTGTTTGCATATCCTTTTTAGGAAATAAAAATCCCATCGGCACTTTGCTTCACTTCGATACTAAGGAAATAATTCATGAGACCATTATCGGTCATCTCAAATTCTTTCACCATCGATGCCTCAAAAGCATCAATCATCACCGAATTATTCCCTGTAAAAACAAAATCATCAACATATAAACAGGCGAGCAGAATATCACATTTTTCTTGCTTCAAATAGAGTGCATGCTCGTATGGACATTGAGAGAATTCATTCGCCTTGAAATATGCATCAATTCTGGAATTCCATGCTCTTGATGCTTGTTTAAGCCCATATAGAGCTTTCTTCAACCTCAGCACTTTGTCTTCATGACCTTTCACAACAAACCCCTTGGGCTATTCGACATAAATTTCTTCTTCAAGGATGCCATTCAAGAATGATAATTTGACATACATTTGATAAATTCGCCAATTATTTTGAGCAGCAATAGAAATAATTAATCTAATTGTTTCCATGCGGATGACAGGGGCAAAAACTTCATCATAGTCGATTCTAGCTTTTTGCTTGTACCCCTTTGCGACTAATCTAGCTTTGTACCTTGTCACTTCACCTTTCTCATTCTTCTTGGCCTTGTACCCATTTAACACCAATCGATTTCTTGTCCTTGAATATCAGCAAGCTCCCATGTTTGATTTTTTCTCGATGGCTTCAATTTCTTCGTTCATAGCTTTTTTTCCACTTTTCTTCTTTGACCGCATCATCATAAGCAAGTGGTCCATAATTTGCAAGAAGACATATAAGATGAAGCTCTATGGTAGCTTCGTAAATTTTAGACAATCTTCTCGATCTTGGCACTAGCGATTCATCGACACTATTTGAAGAGGATGGTATTGATGAACTTGAAGAAGATGTTGGAGAAGAGGTGAAGGTTGATCTTTCAACTCTGTTTGATCGGAATCACCACGAATATTCACTTTTTTCTTTTAGATTTTCTTCCCGCATTCCATCTTCATCGAACTTGACATCTCTACTTACATATACTTTCAAAGTGTTAGGGTCATATAATCGATAGGTTTTGGATGATTAGTCATACCCGATAAAGATGAGCTTTTTGCTTTTGTCTTCAAGTTTCGATCTTTTTTGGTTCGAGACATGAGCATAGGCAATGCTCCCAAAAATTCTCAAGTGCGAATCACTTGGTGTTCTCTCGGTCCATGCCTCTTGTGGAGTTACGCCTTTAAGTCCATATGTGGGACATCTATTTTGAAGATAGACGGCAAGCGAAACAGCTTTAGCTCAAAGTTCCTTGGACAAATTTTTACTTTTCAACATGCTTTGAATCATATCAAGAATGGTTCTATTTTTCCATTTAGTCACACCGTTTTGTTGAGGAGAATGCGGGGCCATCAAGAAATGCCGAATACCATGATTTTTATAGAATTTATTGAATATGGCTGAGGTGAATTCTTCACCACGATCAGTCCTCAAAGCTTTGATAAAATAGCCGTTTTCCTTTTCAGCCATGTTCTTGAATTATTTGAAAATATCAAACACTTCTATCTTTTCTTTCAAAAAAAATACACATATGTTTTCGAGTAAAATCATCAATAAAAGTAACAAAATATCGATGATTACAATATGAGTGAGGATTAATCGGGCCACACAAATCAGAATGAATCAACTCGAGCGGCTTCTTTGCTCGACAAGTCGCCTCCTTCGAAAAGCTAGTTCTGGAATGCTTGTCAATAACACATCCTTCACATAATTGATCGGGATAATCAATATGTGGTAAGCCATAAACCATCTTCTTGCGAGAAAGCAAATTGAGATGGCCGAACCTCAAATGCCACAACCATGAAGGATCATCTACGCACGCTTTTAGACATTGAGACATCTCACTCTTTATATTAAGAATAAACATCCTATTCTTAAACATCTTCACATTTGCAATCAGTTTATTATTTCAATCTCTCAACATAATATTAAGATCTCTCATATGAACAGTAAAACCTTTCTCCATAAGTTGTCCCAAACTCAAGATATTGCTTGACATTTTTGGAACATAATAAACATTGGTAGTAAACTGACGTGCACCATTCTTTAAGCGAATCAAAATTGTACCTTTCCCTTCAGCAAGAATTTTAGAGTTATCACCGAATAAGACAGTCCCTTTAATTGCCTCATCTAACTCGACAAACATCTCCTTTCTCCCACACATGTAATTGCTTGCGCCGGTATCCAAATACCACATATCGCTTTGACCTTCTTCATATTCTTTGAATGCCAATAAGAGAACTTGATCAGCCTCATTCACCAAGTTCGCCTTTTCATCTGCTCTACTACTTTCTTTGTTCCAACAGTTAGAAGCATAATGGCCAAGTTTATTGCAATGATAACATCGGATTTTAGATTTATCATACCATTGACTTGTCGAGTTCTTTCCTCTTCCACGAACACCTCTTTGGTACTGGTATCCTCCATCACTTCAAGTAGGATCTCCTTTGCTTTGTCCACGACCTCTTCCTCGAAAGTGACCTTGGTCATGACCTCGATTACGATCTTGATTTGTCCCTACGATTTTATACGGGATCTCTTCTTTACTCCTTCTCATTTCAATTGCGTTTAGAGAACTTCGTCCACGGTTCATTCTTTTTTCTTTCTAAACCTTTCTACATGGGCTTGTAATGAACCCATAAATTCATTGACCGTCATGGCATCTAAGTCTTTGGATTTTTCAATTGCAAATCAATAATATGATTATACTTCTTGTCTAACGATCAAGTATTTTCCCAACAACACGAACATTGGAAACGTCTTCTTCGTTTCTTTTCATTTGATTAACAATTGTCAAAATTCTCATTAAAATAATCAGCAATCGATTCATATTCTTTCATATGAATTACCTCGAATTTGCCTTTCAAGGTTTGAAAGCGAATCTTCTGAACTTTCTGAATTCCTTGATGTGTGTTTTAAAGAATCTCCCATACCTCTTTAGCGGTAGTGGCGTTCGAAACTTTTTCGAACATGGAATCATCTAATGCTTGATAGATGATCAATAGGGCATATTGATCTTTTGTTCGAACCTTCTTTAAGGCATTCCTCTGGTTCTGATTCAATGTGGTTTCATCCTCTGGCTCATCATAGCCATTGTCAACAAGTTCCCACACACTGTAGGCTCTGAGTAGAGCTTTTATTCTAACAGCCCAGTTACCATAATTTCTTTGGTAAGACGAGGGTACTGAATTGTTCATTGAGGCCATGATCACGAATCGTAAGCTTTGATACCAATTTGTTGAGCGTTAGAGACGCGGCAACAACTTGATTTGATGGAAGAAATTTTTGAAGGTGAAACAATCGCAACTCGCGCAAAGAAAAGAAGAGGATAGATAGAATTTTCTGACTCAATATATTTCACTCAAATTTCACTCTTATAAAAAAAATTACAAGACTCCCCTATTTAAAGAAAAGTTACGTGACCCTTATCTTTCCTAAAATATAACTAGAAAGAATATCTCACAATATCTCATCTTATCTCTTAATATCTAATCATATTTCTTAATATCTCATCATATATCTGAAAAAACAATTATTTCACCTAAAAACACAAAAAATTAAAATATGGAAATACGAACAGACTCAAAAAAGAAACAACTAACAACAAATTTGGTTTAATTTCTAGCACCAATCAGTGGATGAATATACAGAAAATGTGGAAGTTGAGGCTCCAGTGCTTTCTCAAGCCTTGAGTATTCATCCTGCTCCTCCTAGAATTAAGCCTCATTTGAGGGATGATGAGTTACTTGACCAATTTGCTCCGGAATATAAAACTCCTAGTCAGTATCAGTCCCAGAATACTGAAATTGGGGTTGCTAGACCAAAAATGTTGCTTCTTCGTATAAGGGGAGATGATAATGAAGAAGGAAGGCGTGTAACTGCACCTAAAGCTGTTTCACTGCTTGACTATGAGGTATCTTTTATAGTGAAACAGGAAAGGGTTGGACATCATAATGGAACTTTGCTGTCTAATGCTTACAATCAACTTAAACCTCCTGACCCTATATTGATTAAAGAGCGTGGGGATCCTTGGGGAAGAGAGGACGATGGCATGCTGGGCCGACGGAGGGGCAGTGAGGTTGTCCTTGGCGGCAGGGGCTTTTGCTTTTATGATCAAAAGCGAATCTCTTTTTTTAACTTTTCCAAACGCTATTTGCTTACACCTCCAATCCTCTCCCAAACACGCGCTGAGTCCATAGCTGGGCTATCACTTCTCGACCTTCCTAGTTAGAAAGGTGACCAGGCCATGTTAGGAACATGTAGGTTTTCTTTTTAAATTGCGGTGCTGATAGGATTTCTGAAGTGTGATTGATTTGTTCTAGTATTATAAATTAATGACGCAAGTATTTCTCCACAATTACCCAATTACCAATTAATTCTTTATTGGAAAGCAAGCAAGGAACTTGATTGGGATCATTGTTTGTCGTTTGGGCAAAAGCAATAGTTCTCGATGATTCAAATATCTAGTGGAAAAGTAGTCCCACTAATCATAAGTGGGAGAGAAAGACCACAAGAAACTCAATCTGCATTCTAAAGGAGGACCATTTAACGATCATTAATATTGATACATATGGAGATTAACTATATAAAGACCCATACCACCCGCCTGGGTGGTGCTGCTGGAGCGCGCACTCTTTCTCTTACAAAAGGTTGAGTGTTCGAATCCCGGGCGCTGTAGGGTGACTTAACCGATGGCACGTGTGTGGTGGCTAGCACGTGTCGCTCCCAGGGTTTACTCCCCGGCTATCGGCCATGCGGGAGTTCCCTGGGTTATAAAAAAAAAAAACTATATAAAGACCCATATGCCCCACCTAATAGAGTAGTAGAACCTTTTTTCTTTATGAAACTCAAGCCCTTTCTATTAAAAACAACTATTTACCGCCAACGTCAAGCTAGCCTACAATCAATCATCGAAATGATGTAGAGACTTGCCGAGCCACACTGTTGAATTGGCATTTATTCTAATAAAGAGGATGCAAGGTGCAACTTCTTTCTATAATAAGAAGTAGCCATATGCAAAGTACGCGACCTAAACCGTAAAGCCCTCCAATCCAGTTTGCCCTCCACGAGTGGAACATCCTAAACCGGGTTCAGTGATGGTGCGGATCAGGCCCTCCGGGCGCAGCCCGCTTCAAGTCGATATGCCACTCCATCTCCTCCTCCTTTTGCATGTAAACCTTCAAGGCCTGTTTCGCATTCTCCATCATTGTACTGCCTCCATCTTTTGACAATGCCTTGGGCTTTCTCGCTTCATTACTCGGGGACACCAGTAAAATGATCACAAGGCAGAGCGAGAACCTCAGTGGCGCCATTTAGCCTAACTCAGTTTCTTCTCAGATTAACTTGGTGAAGTGATGCACCAAGAATCGGGTGGGGGTATTTATATGGTCATTTTCCTGATACTTTATTCGAGTGGAATGGGTGCATCCCCTTCAAACAAATTAAGGGTTGGCACTTTATCGTCAGTGCATGTTTATTTCCAGTGCAATCAAATAGAAAGAAAGTGATTGAATGAGAAAGCACTTAGAGTCCATTTGTTTCGTGGAAAACATTTTCTGGAAAAACACTTTCCTCATTTTTTGGAGTTTGGTTTTCTTAAAAAATGAGTCAATGAAAAAAGTTTTCCTATTAAAGATTAAATTTATGAAAATGATTTCCTCTTTGAAAGAACTGGAAAACGTTTTTACGAAATACGATTAGATAACGGTCTTGAACCCGAAAACTATATGCTTGGGTATAGAAACCCCAATGTTGGTTCCTGGGTCCCAAAATTCAGGACCAGGTCTTGTTGGCTAGGCTCAGGACCTTGGTGTCCTAGGCCTGAGACCCCCAGCACCCATAACCAGGTCCATCGAGGCCAAGTAAGAATCCTTGGTGCTCGTAACTGATGCTCCGGCACCCAAACTCGGGTCCATAAAGGCGTGCTCGAGTCTCCCATGTTCGAGCTCTAGTCCCGACCCTCCAGCCCGGATCCACAAAGGCTGTGCGCGGGTCCTCAGCACTTGGGCTCAGATCCTTAATTAATGAAACAATTGTTATTATAAACATTTTGTTTTAAAAAGATTCAAAATTTTAATTATTATTTATTATTTTTTTTAAAAAAATTGAATTATCTTTCTTTCTTTCATTTTCTTCTTCCTCGGCCTATCATTGGCCATGGCGATGGCCAACAAGCTCGGGTCTCGCCAAATTGGGTGAGCTCGTGGGCTCCAACGGTGAGCCTCGAGCAAGCAAGCTTGTGACTCTTTGGTGGCGAGCCTCGAGGTCGTTCTAGGCTGGCGAGCTCATGGCCTCTAGCGTCCATAGATTGGGTGAGCTCAAGTCTCGCTAGGATTTAGCAAGCTTGAGCCTTGCCTGCCTTGGGTGAGGTTGGAGCTCGCCTATGGCCGGTTGCTGGCCAAGGAAGAAGAAAAAGAAAAAACATAAAAAAATGAATTTTTTAATATATTCCCCATCAGCTTTTTCTTACCAAACAACAAAATACTTTCCGGGACATTTTTTAGGTTTCAACCAAATAATGAAAAATTAAGACATTTTCCTAACAAGTATTTTTCAAAAATAATATATTTTTTCCGAAATATATGGACCCTTATTTATCTTCTCAAAACCCTAATCCCTTGGCCCTAGTTCTAATGCAATCCGACTCCAAAGCCATGATATTGAATTCAAATACAGACGTTGGTGGGAAACAGTGTTTTTTCCCGATTGCATAATAATGGCAGATGGCAACTTTGCGCCGCCAATCTTACGAAAGGAGCTGTCCCCCTCCTCCACCGAGTCTATTCTCAAACTCAAACATGTTTAACTGATCTTTACTTGAACGCGACGAAAGAGATATACCTTTGCGATCTTGGCTGGTGAGTGGAGTGGATGAGGAAACCTTTTCGTGTCTGAGATTCACGCTTGATTCTTGTCCGCAATGTTTGCCAAATCGTAGTGGTGGGTGCCAGGTCATTAGTGATGTCCACTTTTTTGTCCTCATGCACACATGGACGCGGTGAAGTCCGAAAGCCCTTTCGGAACTATTTCTTTTCTCTTCTTTGTAATACTCTCGTTACTTTGTTGGAATGGAATGCTTCCTTTAGCCAAAAGGAGGAGGCATGAACCGATTTCCAACCTAAATCTTCTCTTTAAGATTATGTCACGATTTGGCATTAGCCCCATTTTGTTTCTCTTTCAAATATATGAATTATGACATTGCCGAGTTTATTTGATTTCCTGCTTTAATCTTTAGACTTCGTTACCACAAGCCGCCATCTCTTTAAGATTTAAATGTTAGAGTCTCTATATCTAAGATTTTGAGTAATAGGCTGGTTTGAACTTGAACCTGTTGATCATATCTGATCTTCGCAAAGTAGAGGAACGTGAAACCTCATGGGGCAAATGAAAGCGACCAGAAAATGAGATAGGCTGATCTCTTGACTCAAATAATTTTGAGGGATAAACCACGCCAAAATTCTAAAACTTGTTGCAAAAAATTGTAGTTGAGTTATAAAACTTGTGGAGTTTGCGCAATCAATCTCTTCGTTAACTGCATCCAATTCGACTGTGGAAATTGCTAAAGGGTTTTTTAATATTAATTTCTTTCTCTTATGTGGCCATTAACATGAACTATAGGCGTGCAGTCATGGCCAAAAAGACATTGCTTTCTAGAAAACTTAACATATAAAAAAAAAATGAACCTTCGTCAAATTAGATTAAAAAGGAAAAGGAAAAAGGTAAAGTTTAAAAAAAGAATGGAATGGAAGTGGACACATCGTGAAGGACTTGAACGTGGTGGTGCCGCCACTCCATAGTCAATGACATAGTCATGGATGAGGGGCTGTCGCTCGGCGAGCGCTGCCACCTTTGTTGCACTTTTGAGTTGGGGCCCGTTGCCTGGCGAGCATTGCCACCATCAACTATCCCCGGCAAAGTTGCCGGCCCTCAACTATAAAGGTAGGGTTGGCAACTCCGCCACATAGCCCAAACCTCTCTCTCTCAATCAACATATTTATATTATTTTTTTTTTGTAATTTGCCTTTTTTTTTAAAAGTTTTTAGCCATTTCTCTTTTGTCTTTTAAGATTTTGTCCTATATATTTTCTTCTCTCTTTTGTAAGCTTTTCAAGCTTTTTTGCGATGTGGCGCCACATCAATGCAGTGCCTCCTAAAAAATAATTTAAAAATATCAAGGCAGCTTTTATTGCTAGTCAATTTGAATGGAGAAAATATAAAGACTTGATTATACCAATTTAACAAATTTTAAGACCTAATTGAACTTATCCCTAATTTAGTGATATACACAAGTTGACAACCGAGGCTTTTGACTATTGATCAACCATCAAGTTGACTGCTAAAGAAGCCTATAGGAGGATCGATAGCTCACCAAAGAAGAAGCCTATAGGAGGATCGACAGCTCACCAAAGAACAATTATAGTGATCTATAATACGGTTATTATCACAAAAAATCTCAAACTAGTACACATATGATAAATTTATCCAAAATTAATTTTTTTACCACTAAAACTCCAAACTAGTATATATGTGATAAATTTATCCCAAACTAATTTTTTGACCACAAAAAACCTCGAAATGATATATTTGTGACAAATTTACCTTCCGTTAATTTCTGTTAAATTGGATTAATACCACGAAAAATCACAAATTGGTACACATGTGACAAACGGAGGGCAAAACTCTAAAATGGTATACTCGTCAATTACCACATATAATCTAACTTAGCAATTTGACGATCAAATAAAAACAAAACTGACATAGAGTAAATTTGTCACATCTATACCGATTTAGGGTTTTTTATGGTTAAAAAATTAGATTATGATAAATTTGTTATAGGTGTATTAGTTTGGGATTTTTGGTATTAACTCTCTATTATAATCATGGTGTGGCTAGGTCACTCTCACAGTGATCTAGTCGACCATGCCCTAACTCATTCATTAAATATTTGAGTTCATCTACCAAACTAGAAAGTAAGAGTTAGTGCTTCAAGTTAAAGGACTTTGTCAGCGCTAACACGATCCCTAGTCTTTCCAAAACAAGAACTGCCAAAAATATAATGCGACGACCCGCAAAATAGGCAAAGGTTACTGTCCACTAAACCAAAAGGTCCATCTATACTCGCGTAATAGGATAAGATTCCTTAAAATGCTCCTGAGTAATGTCCACCTCGTTTTCGGTGTTCAGTGGCAATTAAATAGGAAGAATTTGGTCAGTCGGCTTTCCATATACAACCAATCAAATGCGGCCGAATAAAGAGAATGCACTTTTTGCATATAACGCATCAAAGTTCTATACTCTTTTACAAGTCATCATTCTTTATAATATCGTCATGACGACTTCATATGACTTCTAGCATATAGAAAGAAAGACCATATATTATCATCTAGATGATAGCTCGAGAGTTGAAACCTTCCATAACAAATTCATAAGGATGAGATATGAGCAATATTATGGCCCGTATATCACATCTTATTAAATGAATTGAGGATAGATACCACAGATAGAGTGCTTACATTCTCGATGGAATCTTCGCAAGGTTACCACATTTGGCTTTGTATAGTTATAATCTTCCATTGACAAATCGATAATGGCAACTAGAAGAATGAGGGCGCCAACATTTGAATGAAGTGCTCTAACTCCTAATGAGTTCAACTCAAAGCTAACCTGCTATTGTGGTTTTCAATCACTAAATTTCACGGCAAAAACAAGTAAAAAAAAACAAATGAAGAAGGTTCCATGGTTGTGGTAAGTTCGATGGCCTAGTTTGCTGCAATTTCTTCATGTGGGTTCCACTAAAGCTACCAGGTCGGGCAAGATACATGATGGTCAGCCTCCTCAAAAATAATCAAGCATTGTGCGGTTTCAAGCCACTCAAGACGCAATGAGTGAAGAAAGAAAAAGATAATATAAAAATTGGCATTTATCCTATGTATGTGTTTTATCATTGTGCTGATTGTGCGTAATGTGAGAGTTAGTGGGAAGTTTGTAAAGTCTTCCATCGTTCTCTGTTTGGTTGAGACATTTAAAGGTGTATTTGACTTAGTGATGTGAACGCAGGCAGTTTTAGGACTGCATAGTTTTCTGTATTGACGTGAATGTAAGCAAATCTGTTTAAGACCAAATGAAAGAACTTTCTCTATTTTATTTGCCCCCATGTATACTATCAAGTAGAAAGGGAACCAATCAACCACAAAGTTGACAAAACTGAACCAGAAGGGTCATTCAGTTTTGTTTAAATTGAAAGTGCTCCAACTTGTCAGATGCTCAACGGGTCATACAATTTTTTTCCGAGGCTGAGCTCATAGAACTACCACTCCTGAAAGCTTTTAAAAGAAAAAGAAAACGAAAAGAAGTAGATTGCTATACTCCTTTCGCCTGTTCTTCGCGGTCCCAGGTTTTGTCCCCTTGACACAAAAAGAAAATGAAAAATAGTCCTCTGCAGCTACTTAATCAGTATCGTCTCCTAGCCAGAATTCCAAACATCAGGGCTGATGCCTAATGGCCATTGATGGACCAAAAGTAAACAACGTACACAATAGGTAAGTTCTTCTAGTTAACTTTTATATGTTGATGGTTGACGCAGTAGATAAGCCTTGAAATAATTTAGCAACTAAGCAACAAAACGCACAAATTTGTCTTCTAAATTCTTTCTTTGACTACTGGACTACAAAAGAAGGCAAAAACCAATTCATAATCAAACTTCACGACAAGACCATGATGAATTTGCAGATAATTAATCAATCCAATTCATTATTGACACTAATCAACAGCAGAAAAACATATTCAGCATACAAATGCAAAAAGCACATCAACCCAAGTCTAGGGTCTCAGGTCGTCCTGTAGGTTTGTATCATAGGCAGGTAATTTCTTGGCCGCGGAATAAGCCATACGGTGCCTAGCGGGTCATTCACACCAGGTTAGCCCTCGTTCACTAGTTGTTCCAGAAAACAATACGGCGAATAGCTTTCTCGTACTGGATCGTACCACGCCTAGCTAAACTCGGGTATCTATTCCATTGAGCGAGACACGCAGAATACTTCAGGTACCACAACTAGTTTTGGCCTGTCATGGTGTGAGCAAGAGAGCGGTATTAGCTCCCGACCAGTTTATGCACGGAAGGCCAACTCTACCTTCAAGGTTCCTAAGGGTATATTCGTTAAATCCTAGAACTCCTAGCACCAACCGTCTGGATACTACTCTCACGACCCAAGTGTATTTATCCCTTCTGCATCCTCACTCTTCACTCGATAACCTTGAACACTACCCATATGGGTACAGGAGTACGTGAGAATCACGGTCCGTGACATTTGACCATCACTTGATTCATAAGGCTTGAGTTTTCCCTTGTAGTCGGTCCCAATCCCATGATTTTCTTCCTAGCAGTAGTGACATGCTTTAGAGGAGCTACTCCAGCAGAAAATGACCGCAGTTGTGCACTAGCATGGGGCTACAGGTTTAAATTTGACGGTGGTTGTTGTTGTCAAGATGCATTTGCCTTTTCGGCAACATCCTTTCGAGGAGAAGTACTCAATGACTGGCAAGAAACAAGCCTGAGGCTGAGATGACTGGGGCTATGCACCAGCCTACGGCTGAGATGACTGAGGTTTTGCACAAGCTTGGAGCTGGGGTTTGGATTTGCTGGTAATTCTTATGGTGATAGTGCCTTTGCCTTTGCAGCAGCATTTACAAAGAGTTCTTAATAATTGAGTTCGTGTGCTGACCGAGAGTTGAAAGGACTAAGTATGCGCTGGCCTGGGGTTGTGCCTTTACTTTGAAGCTCTTGAAACTACTCCTTTGCCTGGCCCGCTTAAAAATCTTGCACTAGTTGTTCCAGGCTACAAAGAACGAAAATGTGTTCAGCTCAAAAAGACGGTGAGGTTCTATTACAAAATTTTAAAATTACTTACATTCAGAATTTAAAGGTTTATCCTAAGGTTTATGTAAAACCCATCCCCACCAATTTCTTCTTCTTAAGTAGTGATTATCTTTGTATCTGTTTTTTTTTTTTCAATTGTAGCTTTCTTAAAGTGAAAAAAGCATTGAACACGTGAATCAAATGACAACACATGAATGCATGTGGATTGGGGTATAAAATACCCAGATTTGTAAGGTCTCTCCTAAGCAGTTACACTAACTTGAACATGACGACTTCCTTTTCTTTAATCAATAGTGACCTGAGCAAAAGCATTGACCTAGCCACTAGATCCTTTTAGGTATACATTAGCCTAACTAAAAGCTTTGACCTGACCACTACATCCTCCTACAACTCCACTAGTCTCTACAAAAGCATTGACTTGGCTAATGGATCCTCCTTCAACTACATTTGTCCTTGCCTTAGCTTTAGTTGAATCCGCATTTATTATCATTAAACCGGAACCTTTAAATATAACAATTACTATACATGGTTCAACCGCAACTTGTTTTGTTTTTGGGCCTTGATCCAATGGAATTGGCCTGAGTTGCACTGGCCTCACCTATACTGGTCTGAGCTTGAGCTGAATTTGCCTAAGATCATATGTACTATCATGAATTTTGAACCTTGAAATACAAATATTGTATACCATACAACTTACTTGTCTTTTTTTAGGCCAAGATCTAGGTGCATTGGCCTGAGCATTGGATGTATATAGATTGGCCTAAGAAGCACATAGCAAGCATTAATTAACAACATGAGAAGACAAAACCCAGTATCAACATGATTAGTTATATGAAGAATAGCCTTTGAGAGGACATACCTTCCTATCATGTCCAACTCTATTACAGCTATAACAAATCATTTGCCTTCCTTTTTAGTCATTCTCTCACCTCTTATAAGCTCAATTAATTGTTTTCTTTTGTTCTTTTTTTTCTTCAATCATTCAAAGCATCTTCTTGATAGGTGGGGGTCAGGGAACATCTTTGTTGATTTTCTTCTAAAATTTCTCACCTCTAACTGTAGGCATCATGAATTGATAAGCCCTTAGATACTTATCCTTTTTAAAGCACCTAGTTAGGTAACCACCTAAATCATTTTGCTTGTGGCACATTGCACAAATGGAAAGCAATATGAAATTTCATTAACTTCCCAAGCTCTACAAGAACAGGTTTTTGAATTTAAGTCAACAACATATATGTCACCACCTTCAATAATCTTATATCATTGATCTCCATTCCAAATCAAATGGAAATACTTGCCAACAGTTATATTCTAATGTAATTTTTACATAATTTCTTGTCTACCTAGCACATGCATCCTTCTTAATGTGCATTCTAGTCATAACCACGAGTCTAATCTTCTCGAGTGTAACATCCTGAATTTTGACCCGTTATCGGGATCAATAAAGCGTATATTAATTCTTGTGTGAATTTAGTGAGTCTCGTCCGGACTTGATCAATCACGGGATACTAACAAAATGGGAAAGGCTAAATAGGAACATGTACGTGGACCGAGAACCCGATTGCAATTGGACACCGATTTCGAGAAACGTCGAGGGAATATTTTGAGCCAATATGGGCGATCTTAGGAAAATAACGGATTTGATATAGCTAGTAATGTGCGATTAGATCGCGGGTAATTTCTTACGCGACCCGAAAGTACGCCTGACAAACAAATCCCAAATTTTATCCGAACGATCGCGACCCCGGTACTAGTGATAATCTCTTACCTTCTCTCGAGATTTGAGATTATCGAGACTCGGACAATCTTAGGTCGATACACGTAACACGTAAATAGCCGCCCGTTAGTAAAAGACCCTAAAACTGCAAAACGAGCAAATTAGATCGCAATATTGGACCCGAACTTCAATATCAAAATTTTTAGGGTAATTACGACTATTTTGCAAGACGGACATCATTTTAGAGTGGCCATCCATGCTTGGGACTAGTACGGGTTGAAAACTGAAAATTCGGCGTAAATTGAGAAAATTACGATTTTGCCCCTGTGGGCACTGGGGCTGGATTCGGAGGCCGTTTGAGGTTATTTTTCGTGGCCAAGGTCATTTTGGGGCAACCACGCACGTCCGGAGTGCAAACGATCAAAAACTGGAATTTCGACAAAAATTGAAAAAATAATATTATTTTATTCCGGGACTTCGCAGGCGATTTTCGAGGGCTTAGAAAGTGAATTTCGAATCCGACACCATATTATGTCTTCCATGAATATATAGGACTGGTATGGACAAAAATTGAAATTTCGGTCCGGGATCGGAAAATTACAAAAATGCCCTTAGGCCATTTTTAATTTATTCCGAATTTTGGATAAATTTTGGGGACTAACTAAGGTTAAGTAGACCAAACCAGACCTGGTCAGCCTTGGTTAGGAGCATTTGACCATCACACCCTTGCATTATTGGATTAAAGGGCAAATTGTCCAAACCCTTGGATTGTTGACACATGGATTCCACTCACCCAAGTTTGACCACATTTGACCTGCTTTTTTCTCTCTCCTCAGTCTCTCTCAGCTCACGTTCTCTCTCCCCGACCAGCTTGCACGATCGTCCTTCCCCTTGCCGTCTCTTCCTCCTTCGCTTCTGTCAGCCCGGAGCTATTTGTTCACAGGGCCCTGTTCACGCCCGGAGTTGCTGGCCTTCAGTCACCACACGTCATAATGGAAGTCATCCCAGCCTCGGTGAGCCTCCCTCACCTCCCAGATCGCCCCCCCACGACTCTTTATTTCGGGCGGAAGAGAGGATCGCAGTAGGTCATCACCCGCTTGCCCGCCGCCGTCCACCGCCGCCACGCGCCGCCCTCGTCGACCGCGCACCTGTCTCTCTCTCCCTCCCTCAGCGATTTTAGGCGGTAAAATCCTAAACCCCGAACTAGTCTAATTTTGCGATTTAGGGATAAATTTAGGGTTAATTAAGTTAAATTTTGGCCTAATTAGGTGTATATGTATGTGGGCTGATTAGGGGACTCAATTGAGGCTTAATAAGATTATTTAGGTGTGATTTAGGGGTGGAAAATGCATGCTGTCCAGCACTATTCACAAGGATCCGAATTTGCACTAAATTGCCTAAATTGTTCATTAAATGGACTAATGAGTAATGGCTTGAAATTGGGCAATTTAGAGACTATTTAGAGTTTGTATATATCTTCAGGGGTGTCTCTATATTCGAGGACTAATTGGTCGAGCTTGATTGGTCACGGCGGACCTTAGGCACAATGAATTGGATCGATGTGAGTGCGTGGTACAAGAGCCGGATTAATTAGGCTTGAATGGGATTTAAACTAAACATGCCAAGTAATGTATTGAATTTTTCCTAAATTATGGTAGATTGTGCTTGGCATGTTGCTATTGATAATTGATTTTAGATTCCTGGGTATGTGAATGTTTGCGGGCCTTCGGTCGGGATAAATTGTGGCCTTCGGATCGAGCCTTTGGGTCGGGATAAACTGCGGGCCTTGGGTTCGGCCCTCGGGTCGGGCCCTCGGTCGGGACAAACCGTGACCTTTGAGTCGTGGCCTCCGGGTCGGTTTAACTATTGTTGGCCTTAGGGTCGTGGCCTTGGTCAATTTAATTGCATCCGGATTATAATGATATTAAAAGTCTAACTGCAGGCGGAGTTGTGAATTGGGCTGTGGGCCCGAGTGAACTTATATTGATTGTTATATTGGTTCATTAATTTATGTGTTTTATTTACCCTCTGGAGGTGCACATTAGCCTAGTTTAAGATTAGTGATTTATACTTGCTGAGTTTTTCTCACAGTTGTGATAAAACCGACTTTTCATATCCCCGACCATGAACTTCGACGATGCACCGTTACACTTTGGGATTCCCCACCATATAGAGCGTACGCTGACCGTGCACCCCGTGGGGAACAGGGAGAAGTACTATAGACACTATACTTTAGTATGGGTAGACGTAGGCTTAGCTCACCTTGAGACTCATGAGTACCTAGCCTGGTGTTTTCGGGATCGTTTTGGAGACGAGTTCGGTCCCATCAGGTCCGCCGATGTCCCGTTTGTGGGAGAGGGTCAGCTAGATATTCAGTGTCCAGACGGTGATGTAGTAGACGTTGATATGAAGGGCAATCCTGACTCTGAGGTTGAGTACGAGATTGTGGAAGAAGAGGAAGAGCACGATGAGCTTGGTGGATTAGCCTTTGAGCCGGAGGCAGTCGATCCAGCTCCAGAGTAGGCGGATGCTCAAGCCCCTGAGCCTATGGACATAGACGAGTACGAGGAGCAGGACCCTGAGCCAGAGACAGAGTCGGAGGCCATGAGTTCTGAGGAGGACCAAGAGCAATTCGAGAGCTCTTCGGAGTCGTCGGGTTCTGATCCCGACTGGTTACCGTAGGTTAGATATCAATATAGGAGTGAGGGCCGACACTTTTTGACTGTAGCCCTCCGGTAGTTAGTTTGATACCCCTAGGTCACCGATCCCTTTTTGTTCATGGCCCTTTTGATGTACTTTTTGTTTATAAATGGATAATGTATATAAAGGTTTAATCGATCGTAATTTGTTATCTCTTACTATTCATGGTTGCTTTCAAATTGTCCGGGTGTATATATATATCTATTATATATACGTCGTTTCCGCATGTGGCGCGTTTTCTTTGATTTGGGTATTCGGGTCTCTGTGACGCAATCCTGGGAGCGTCGCACCTCGTTACGACCTATACGCGGATGTTCATGCTTCGTTGGAGTGCGGGCGTGACATCCCCTGTTCGAATTGGTATCGGATCAAGGACAGCTCGGTCCAATCTAGTTGAACCTTGGAGTGATAAGGAGGAGTGATCATGGGTAGCCATAGGTTGACCTAGTGTGCTAAGTGTGCCTCGTATTTTTTTGTGTTTGAATGTTGTGGTGATTATTTGAACCAATATTATGCAAGTGCGGGGACCCGAGGTAGGTGTGCAAGTCCTTAGGTGAAATTGCCGTTGTGCTAATCGCATGTTGAGTGTTTAATTGCTTTTTTGCGTTGATACCCGCCTAGGACTTAAACGAGTTAGTTGGTTTAGGTCTCTAATTCCTAAACGGAATTATAACAGGTAGTTGAACACCCAGACTAAAGAATGAGCAGCGAAGGAAGGGGGTGTAGGAAGATTTCCAAGAAGGGGTATAGGAAATGGAACTAGAGATGGAAGTCGTGCTCGAGTTAGAGCTGTTAAAGAATCTCGAGATGGGTGCTAGAGCGGTAGGAAACCCTGGAGTTAATGCTGGAGTTGCAGTAGACCCCAGAATGGAACAAGTGATCGAAACCCTAAGAGAAATAGGGAATGTTATGGGCAAAAGGCGGGCTCAAGAGAGAGGAAGTCATTTGCGAGGCTACAGTGGCAGCGCCATCAACGGGAATCAAGCCCAAGCCCAGCAAACTCAAGCTCAACCAATGGTAGCAACTAGACCAATGCACCAGTTGGTGGAGCAGTTTCTTAAACTGAAACCGCCCAAGTTCACGGGCAGAGGTGACCCAGAAACCGCTCCACGTTGGGTGGAGAAGTTAGAGAAAGCATTCGACTTGTTGGGGTGTACTGAGACAGAAAAGATTTCGTTGGCGACTTACCAGCTGCAAGATAATGCCCACGATTGGTGGAAAGCAGTTAAGGATAGAGTGTTTCCGGAAAATATGGAATGACACAGGCAATATTTGTCCGAGCATTTCTATGGGTGATTTCTCAGAGCGCCCGGTGAGAAGAAGATGGCGGAGTTCATGAGACTTCGCTAGGGGTCGATGACAGTAGTTCAGTACGAAGCAGAGTTCGCAAGACTGTCTAGATTTGCCCCAAGGATGGTTGAGAATCCACTGGATAAGGCTCGAAGATTCCGAGATGGACTGAAACCGGATCTTCGCACCCAGATGCTTTTGCTGAATATCAGAGATTATGGGGAACTGTATGAACGAGCCCAAATCATGGAGAGAGATCAAATGGAAAGAGCAGCGGCATCGGGTTCAAGGTTTAATCAGAATCGGGACAATCGTCGTTTTGGAAAGAAACCGATGATCAATAATAGACGGTTTGGTCCACCACCGAGAAGGAATATAGGAAAACCCAGCCAGACGCCAAATAGATTTGGAGCTTGTTTTCGTTGCGGGAGTTTGGGACACCAGATAAAGAATTGCCCCCAAAGAACGATTTTCGGGTTCCCCAGACAACTCTTGAGCCCAGGAGTGGGAAATCAGGTCGGAAATCCCCCACCAGCTATTCAGGGCAGACCACCGGCACAGGGACGAGTATACACAATGGCGCGCAAGGATGCCGAGGACGCGCTTGGGGGCGTGGTCATGTGTACCATTTCTCTCTATGATCATGCCGCCTATCGTTATTTGATCCCGGGGCAACCCATTCATTTATTTCGAACAATTTGTTAGATTGGTTGGTCCGGAGCCTCAGACATTTGAAAACATGTTATGTGTGATTTACCCACCGCATGATAGGGTGTTAGTATCATTGGGGTGCATGGATTGTAAAATTGTGATTGGGAATGTAGAGGAAAGGATTGATTTGGCTGTGTTAGCTATGTATGATTTCGATGTGATCATCGGTATGGATTGGCTGACGAAACAGAAAGCCGTTATGGATTGCGGCAATTAGGACGATCCAATTCAATCCGATTGGACATCCTAAGTTTGAATTTCAGGGAAACCGAGGAGGAACCTCGATCCCTTGGATTTCCTCGGTAGAGGCAACTAAGATGCTTGAAGAAGGTTGTGAGGGATATTTGGTTAATGTTAAGGATCCGACATTGGTGGAACCTAAGTTGGAAGAAATCCCTATAGTGTGCAATTTTCCCGAGGTTTTTCCTCAAGAATTGCCGGGCTTATCGCCAGAACGGGAAGTGGAATTCGTAATAGAATTGGCCCTGTCATCGAGCCAAATTTCTAAGGTCTTGTATCGAATGTCTTTATCGGAATTGAAGGAATTGAAAGTCCAGATGCAGGAATTATTAGACAAAGGGTTTATTCGTCCTAGTGCGTCTCCATGGGGGAGCGCCAAATCCTGCTTTGTAAAGAAAAAAGGACTAGACGTTGAGATTATGTATAGACTATCGGCAGTTGAATCAGGTGACTATAAAGAATAAGTATCCACTGCCAAGGATCGACGACTTGTTTGATCAATTACAAGGAGCGTCAGTGTTCTCCAAGATTGATCTACGGACCGGGTATCATCAGTTAAGAATTCGGAAAGAGGATATACCCAAGACTGCATTTAGGACGAGGTACGGACATTATGAGTTTACAGTCATGCCCTTCGGTTTGACGAATGCCTCTGCAGCCTTCATGGATCTGATGAACAGAGTTTTTAAAGAATTCCTAGATCGGTTCGTCATTATGTTCATTGACGATATTTCGTATACTCAAGAGTCAAGAAGAACATGAAGTGCATTTAATCAAGTATTACGGACGTTGAGGGAGCATGTACTTTATGCGTAAATTTAGCAAATGCGAAGTTTTGGCTTAGTAAGGCAAAGATTCCTTGAACATATTGTATCGGGAGAAGGAATATCTATGGATCCGACTAAGATTGAGGCAGTGCTCAAGTGGCCCAGACCGACATCAGTGACGGAAATCAGGAGTTTCTTGGGATTAGCCGGTTACTATCGACGTTTTGTAGAAGGATTCTCGTCGATAGCCATGCCACTAACGCGATTGTTGAAAAAGGAAACTAAGCTTGAATGGGATGAGAAGTGCGAACGCACTTTTCGTGAACCTAAGCATAGATCGACAATAGCTCCAGTCCTAACTATTCCATCCGGACTGGTGGATTTGAGATCTACAAAGGATGCTTCACTTAGAGGACTCGGTTGTGTACTAATGCAACACGGGAAAGTAGTTACATATGCGTCACGTCAGTTGAGGCCACACGAGTTGAACTATCCGACGCATGACCTAGAGTTGGCTGCCATTGTTTTTGCACTCAAAATCTGGAGACATTATTTATGTGGGGAAAAGTTCCAGATTTATACGGATCACCAGAGTCTCAAATACCTATTCTCGCAGAAAGAGCTGAATATGAGGCAGCGTAGATGGATGGAACTTCTGAAAGATTATGATTGTGATATCATGTACCACCCTGGAAAGGCGAATCGAGTAGCGGATGCGCTAAGTCGTAAATCGAGTATGGCGCACATGATGATCAAGGAGTGGACATTACTGGAAAGACTTCGAGACTCAGAATTTAAATTTGAATTAAGCCATGTGTCGAATCTGCTGGCCACTTTGAGAATCGAGGCAAGATTCGAGACCAAGATTAAGGCTCGAAAGTCCACGGATCGGGAGATTCAGAAAATCGTGGAAATGGATGCCACTACAAGGAAGCTAGATTTCCAAGTGTCAGAGGGTGGAATCCTAAAATTTAGAGGACGATGGTGTGTACATGATGATACTGAGCTTAAGGAAGAAATACTAAGAGAAGCTCATCGCAAGAATTATAGTATCCACCCTAGCAAAGACAAAAATGTATCAGAATCTACGACAACATTACTGGTGGAACGGAATGAAGACAAATGTGGCCAGATATGTGGCTAAGTGTTTGACATGTCAGCAGGTGAAGGCACAACATCAGAAACCCGGAGGATCTTTGCGACCGTTGGAAATTCCTGAGTGGAAATGGGAACATATCACCATGGACTTCGTAACCGGATTACCGAGAAGCCAGAGAGGGCATGACTCCATTTGGGTGATCGTGGATCGACTTACAAAGTCAGCACATTTCTTAGCAGTACGAAAGGATTTTGAGCTAGAAAGGTATGCGTAATCGTATGTAAAACTAATTGTTAGACTGCATGGAGTGTCGGTAACAATTACATCATATCGTGACTCGAGGTTTACGGCAAATTTTTGGAAGAGTCTCAGAGACGGCCTTGGGAACAAAGGTGCAAGTTCAAGACATCTGACTTACCATCCCAGCACTGATGGACAAACAGAAAGGATGATTCAGACCCTCGAGGGTATGTTGAGAGCTTACGTATTGGATTTCCAAGGTAAATGGGAAGAACAGCTGCATTTGGTTGAGTTTGCGTATAATAACAGTTATCAACAGAGTATCCAGATGGTCCCATTTGAAGCTTTATATGGCAGAGCGTGTAGGACTCAGTATCTATGGGATGAAGTAGGTGAACGAAGCATTACGGGCCCAGAGTTGATACAGCAAGCCGGTGGAAGTGTCGAGATTATCCGAGAAAGGCTAAAGACAGCACAAAGTCGACAGAAGAGCTTTGCCGATTGGAGACAACGACCTTTGGAATTCCAAGTTGGAGACCATGTATTTCTAAAGGTGTCACCTATGAAAGGGTTATCCCGATTTGGTAAGAAAGGGAAGTTGAGTCCGAGGTTTGTCGGACCATTCGACATTTTAAAAAAAAAGATTGGCGATATGGCGATAGGCTTGCCCCCGCCACCAAACTTATCACGGTACACAATGTCTTCCACGTGTCGATGTTGAGAAAGTATGAACCAGACCCGACACACATTTTAAGATATGAAGAAATAGACGTGGACGACAGAGTGTCGTACGTGGAGAGACCAGTCAGAATTGAGGATCGAAAAGATCGAGTACTGCGGAATAAGACAATCCCAATGGTTAAGGTTGTATGAGAGCACCACGGGGGGAAGGCGCTACTTGGGAAAGCGAGGAGGCCATGCGGCGTCAACACCCCAGTTGTTCGAGGAGCAAGTTTGAAGTACAAATTTCGATGTGAAATCTTTATAAGGGGGAAGAGCTATAACATCCTGAATTTTGACCCGTTATCGGGACTAATAAAGCGTATATTAATTCTCGTGTGATTTTAGTGAGTCTCGCTTGAGACTTGATCAATCACGGGATACTAACCAAATGGGAAAGGCTAAATAGGAACAGTATGTGGACCGAGAACCGGATCGCGATTAGACACCGATTTCGAGAAACGTCGAGGGAATATTTTAAGCTAATATGGGGCGATCTTAGGAAAATAATGGATTTGATATAGTTAGTAATATACGATTGGATCGCTGGGTGATTCCATACGACCGAAAGTACACCGACAAACAAATCCCAAATTTTATCCGAACGATCGCGACTTCCGGTACTAGTGATAATCTCTCACCTTCTCTCGAGATTTGAGACTATCGAGGCTCGGACAGTCTTAGGTCGATACGCGTAACACCTAAACAGCCTCCCGTTAGTAAGAGACCCTAAAACTGCAAAACGAGCAAATTAGATCGCAATAGTGGACCTGAACTTCGATATCAAAATTTTTAGGGTAATTACGACTATTTTGCAAGACGGACATCATTTTAGAGTGGCCATCCATGCTTGGGACTAGTACGGTTGATTTGGCGAAAATTCGGCGTAAAATTGAGAAAATTTCGATTTTTGCCTAATGGGCACCGGGGCTGGATTCGAAGGCCGTTTGAGGTTATTTTTCATGGCCAAGGTCATTTTGGGGTAACCACGCACGTCCGGAGTGCAAACGATCAAAAACTGGAATTTTGACAAAAATTGAAAAAATAATATTATTTTATTCCGGGACTTGCAAGCGACTTTCGAGGGCTTAGAATATGAATTTTGAATCCAACACCATATTCTATCTTCCATGAATATATAGGACCGGTATGGACAAAAATTGAAATTTCGGTCCGGGATCGGGAAAATTACAAAAATGCCCTTAGGCCATTTTTAATTTATTCGAATTTTGGATAAATTTTGGGGACTAACTAAGGTTAAGTAGACCAAACCAGACCTGGTCAGCCTTGGTTAGGAGCATTTGACCATCACACCCTTGCATTATTGGAGAAGAATAAACCTAGGCCATTGGATTAAAGGGCAAATTGTCCAAACCTTGGATTGTTGACACATGGATTTCGCCCAAGTTTGACCACATGGCTTTTCCTCTCGGTCTCTCTTAGCTCACATTCTCTCTCCCCAACCCACTTCACGATCGTCCTTCCATTTTTCTCTTCAGTCCCTTAGCTCCATTCTCCTCCCCAACCAGCCACCGTCTTCCTCTCTAATCGAGACAACCTGCTCTTAGGCAGGGCGATCACCACACGCCGCCACTGGAAGTCACCCCAGCCTCCATCGACCTCCCTCACCTCAACCAGCTTCCAGGCGGAAGAGAGAGGATCACCGTCAGTTATCACCACACCTTCCGTCGCCGCCCTTGTTGACCACCTTGCCCTCACCATCTCTCTCTCTCCACTATCCTCGGCCCTCACGCCCACGGCCTCCCTGCTTTGGCCGAGGTGACCGTGAGCCACACCGCGCCGCCCGTGACCCCCCGGCTTGCCCTCGGGCGCCCGCCGTTGATTCTCACCACGTGTCGGTGTATCGATCACCCGCTCCCATCGCCTCGAGTCAATTTTAGGCGAGTAAAATCCCTAAACCCGAACTAGTCTAATTTGCGATTTAGGGATAAATTTAGGGTTAATTAATTTAAATTTTGGCATAATTAGGTATATATGTATGTGGGCTGATTAGGGGACTCAATTGAGGCTTAATAAGATTATTTAGGTGTGATTTAGGGCTGGAAAATGCATGCTGTCCAGCACTGTTCACAAGGATCTGAATTTGCACTAATTTGCCTAAATTGTTCATTAAATGGACTAATGAGTAATGGCTTGAAATTGGGCAATTGAGAGACTATTTAGAGTTTGTATATATCTTCAGGGGTGTCTCTATATTCGAGGACTAATTGGTCAAGTTTGATTGGTCATGGCGGACCTTAGGCACAATGAATTGGATCCATGTGAGTGCATGGTACAAGAGCCGGATTAATTAGGCTTGAATGGGATTAAACTGAACATGCCAGTAACGTATTGAATTTTTGCCTAAATTATGGTAGATTGTGCTTGGCATGTTGATATTGATAATTGATTTTAGATTCCTAGGTATGTGAATGTTTGCGGGCCTTGAGTCGGGTCTTCGGTCGGGATAAATTGTGGCCTTGGGCCGGCCTTTGGTCGGGATAAATTGTGGTCTTGTCGGGCCTTCGTGTCGGGATAAACTGTGGGCCTTGGTCGGGACAAACCTGTGACCTTCGGGTTGTGGCCTTTGGGTCGTGGCCTTCGGGTCGGTTTAATCATTGTTGGCCTTAGGGTCATGGCCTTGGGTCAATTTAATTGCATATGTTTTATAATGATATTAAAAGTCTAACCTGCAAGGTGGGGTAGTGAATTGGGTTGTGGGCTTGGGTGAACTTATATTGATTGTTATATTGGTTCATTGATTTATGTGTTTTATTTACCCTTTGGAGGTGCACATTAGCCTAGTTTAAGATTAGTGATTTATACTTGCTGAGTTTTTCTCACAGTTGTGGTAAAACCGACTTTTCAGATCCCCGGCCATGAACTTCGACGATGCACCGTTACGCTTTGGGATTCCCCACCATATAGGCGTCTGTTGTTGTGCACCCGTGGGGAACGGGGAAAAGTACTATAGATAGGCCCGTTTGGTTCAGCTTTGGGAAGGGGCTTTCGGCCTCGAAAGCCCCTTCCCAAAATGCTGAACCGTTTGGTTCGGCTTTCCGAGCCGGAAGTCGAAAGCCAGCATTTGAAATGCCGTTGGAATGCCGAAAGCCCAAAGCTGGTTCGGACCAGCTTTGGGCTTTCACGCATTCGTGGAATGCTGAAGCTTATTTTTCCCTTCCCAAATTGCCCTCACTCAAATTTCAATTTTCTGGTTTTGCCCCGTTACTATTCATCATCTTCTTGGGCGGCGAGGTTGGCCGGCAAGGCAATTTATGGTTGGGTGGTCGCTGCTCGGTCGGGCGACCGCCCAGGCGCCGTCGCCTGGGTCAGAATAAAATTGCTAAAGCACTTTGCAAAAAAAAAAAATTTACCAAACATCACTTAGGCCAAAGTAACTTCACAAAATTTTTTTTACCAAACACCACTTACATTTCCCCAAGTGGCTTTCACCAAAAGGTACTTGCATTCCGCCAAGTTACATTTGAAAAGCCGAATCAAACGGGCCCATACTATACTTTAATATGGGTAGGCGTGAGGCTTAGCTCTGTCGCGACCTCCCCGAAACGGCCCTGAGACCTATGGGGTTAGACTAATGGATTACTAAGTTGAACCTAGCTCGGGCTCTCCCAAGCCCATACCATGGGAATCAGTTTCATCTAGGAGTCGCCACTAATCGGTTTTTGGAAGGTCGATTAGACACCTAAGCGAAGCATGGGAGAAGAACTTCACTTCTACGAACCAGAGATTCAACGGGTACGGAGACTTGATTACACTAATCGATTAACTAGTGCCCTTTCGGTACCTAATCTTATTCAATTCACCACCTAACGTGTTCTCGCTAATTGGGGATCTCAAAATTCCATTCCTAACTAAACTAAAGTGACAATTAATAGCTAAGCCTAAACATGCCTAATATGCGAGTTTAATTTAAATGTGCAACTCAAAGTGTGTGAACCGAGCGACGTGAGATTAAGCATAACACTAAGCATGTGAAAAAGGTAAGATAAGCTAAATTAAACTTCTGATTTTTTTTGAATTTTTTAAAAAAAAAATAAATAAAAATTTTAATTTTAATTTTAATTTTAATTTTTTTGAATTTTCGAATTTTTTTTGAACTTTTATTTATTTTTTTTTTTTTTGTTGAATTTTTTTTTGGATTTTTTTAAAAAAAAAATAATAATATAATTAAAAAAAAAAGATAAGATAAAATAAAGTAAAAAGGTGAAATTCGGATTTTTTAAAAAAAATTTAAAAAATTGATTTTTTTATATTAAAATAATACAACATGGGAAAAAAAAAAAAAAAGGAACCGGATCCGGTCGGATCTCCGCCTCCCGACCCGGATTGGGATCGACTGGTTTGACACGGGCACGCCGCCCGGATCCGCGGGCGAACCGGGCTCATTTGTTGAGCCCGGTTAAATTTTTTTTTTTTTAAAACAACAAGGGCCCAAGGCCCAACAAAAGACAAATAAAAGAATAAAACGAAACGGCCCCACTGGACCACAAAAAGGAAAGCCCGAAATCACCTAAAAACTTAAAAAGGAAAAAAAACTAAGACCCGGCCCAATACCTAAATAAGTCCTACTGCAGCCATGACCCTTGAATCCGCCATTTGGGAACCCTACCGGTTCCCCGGCGCTCGGGCTGCCGTGGCAACGGACAGCAAGCCGGGACCGATCGACGCCCCAAAATTGCAACGAAACAAAGCTGGCTTGAAAGGTTGGTTCAGGCATAACGTCAAACGGTTGGCGCGCGCAGCGAACATAGGAGATTCCGGGCTCGATCGAGACTCAAATGTGCCCGGAGTTTGCACAGAATGATGCACAGACGAGCAGAACTCAGCCCGAGAGGTCGTCGGCCGGAACTCGCGCGAGCCGGACGGTCGCGAGCTCCGGCCAGTGACCTCCTTCTCAAAACAGAGTACAAATGGGGGCAGGGGGGCAATCGCAATCCCTACCCGACTTGGCGATGGCGAATGGAAGGCGACCGCGGCAGATCGGGTCACACCCGCGCGCCTCGCACACCCCCGGGCCGGGATCCTCGGGAAAACACCCCGAGTCGAATGAAATCAAAGCCAAATCCGACGAGGGACCGGATTAGGACCTACCTTGACAGAGAACCTTCGACCGCGGCTTGGGGCACGGTGGTCGCCGACGAAGAACCTCTCGCACTCGACCTTCCACTCTCTCTCGGGGGCTCTCTATTTCTTTTTTCTCTCTCGCGCTCTGCTTCTCTCTCTCTCCAATCTCACCCTCGGTCGCACTCCCTGTTTCTTTTAACGTCGACCCAGAGAGGAGCCATTGCTCCCCTTTCGCTTTTCCTTTTCCCGGCGACGCTCGACGTTCCATTTTCAGCTCTCCGACTTCCTCGGTCAGAGCGTCCTCTCTGTTTGTGCTCATGTCAGCGGCCGCGTCTTCCTCCTGGGACCGAACCAGGTCCATCTTCGGCTAAGACGGCCGCGGATCTACTCGAGGTAGGCCGGAGAAGCTACACCGCCCTCGTCGCGCCTTCCTCTCTGTCTCCGCTTCTGCTTCCTCTGCTTGGTCGCTTCCTGCTTCTTTTCCAGAAGCCTTCAATGCTGCAGGGGGGAAGACCACGCGTGACCAGCATCATTCAATGCTGGTCACGCGTCCCCCCATTTTTTTTTTTAAAAAAAAAGGCGTGGTGCTGGCCAGCATTAAACAATGCTGGTCAGCCCCCCTCCTTTTTGACCAATTTTAATTAATTTTTTTTTTTTTTAAATTTAAATTTTTTTTAATTAATTTTTTTAAAAAAAAATGATAATAATAATTTTTATTTGATTTTTGAAAGTGAAAATGGAAAATATGCAAATGCACCTAATAACTATACGCCATGCAATTTAAAGAAGATATTTTTGGTTTAGGGATTAAAAGAATTAAGCCCTAATTTTTATGCGATAAAACCCTAAATAATTTGGGCAAAATTTAGGTGTCAACAGCTGCCCCTCTTTGAAGGGGAGTTCGAAGAAGTTCCATTCAAAGATAAGAGACACTTAAATTTTGTTCATGGAGGGCATGAGAAGATGCATGAGAGATGATTTTTTTTTTTGATTGATTTTTTTTTTTTTTTTTAAGGAAATAAGCTCTCTGGTCGAAAGTTTGCCGGGTCGATAAGGTGCTCCGGAGGGTGCCCGGGCTGCGAAAGCTCACCGGCAAGGAAAGAGGAAGACTTTGGCTGCGAAGCTCGCTAAGTCGATAATGTGCTCCGGCCGCAAGCTCACCGGGCAAGGAAAGAGGAGGACTTTGATCGTGAAAGCTCCGCCAGGTCGATCGCGGAAAGGTGCTCTAGGCTGGCAAAAGCTCGCCAAAGTCAATAAGGTGCTCCGGGCTGCGAAAGCTCACCGGCAAGGAAAGAGGAAGACTCTAGGCTACGAAAGCTCGCTAGGTCGATAAGGTGCCCGGCTGAACAAAAGCCCACGGGCAAGGAAATAGGGGAGACTTTGGGCTACAAAAGCTCGCCAGTCGATAAGGTAGTCCGGGCTGCGAAGCCCACCGGGCAAGGTAAAAGGAAGACTCTGGCTACAAAAGCTCGCCAGTCGATAAGGTGTCCACAAACGAAAAGCCCACGGGCAAGAAAGAGAAAGACTGGGTCCTTGTGAAATCAGGGTTTGGAAAGATCCAGAATCTTTTGAAATCAGGATTTTGGGAAAAGACCCAGAACTTTTTAAGATCGAGGTTTAAGGAAAGACCCGGAACCTTCTGAAATCGGGGTTTAAGGATAGACCCGGAACCTTTTGAAATCGGGGTTTAAGGATGACCCGTAACCTTTGAAGCGTGGTTTAATGTTGGACCACAAACCTTTTTTGAAAAGCGTGGTTTAAGGTTGGACCACAAACCTTTGAAAGAGTGGTTTAAGGTTGGACCACAAACCTTTGATGCGTGGTTTAAGGTTGGACCACAAACCTTTTTGAAAAGCATGGTTTAAGGTTGGACCACAAACCTTTTGGAAAGAGTGGTGAGGTGTACATACCGTAGGTCGATCGGATTGCTTAAAAGCCCTCCGTCGGCTAGGCTTGAAAAGACTCGGACGCTTAAGGGTCCTTGTTCGAGGGTTTGATAGATCGCCTATTGTGTCCTTACCAAATAGGGTTTGGGAATTCATGAATGCTTGGATGCATCTTAGCATTTTCGAGATCAGCATGAAGGTTGGTGTTTGAGAAAACGTCACCTGTCTTACAAGATTAGTAATAATGGTATGTGTTATAACAAGTGCTCTAGTAGCGAAAAGTGCGATCGTGCAAGATAACATCACAATAGGCCATATCGAAATGGTATCATCAATGAAAAGCATTGATTGCATGGGTAATTTAGGATAAACTCAATTGTTTGGAAAGCACTCAATACCCTTCAATATTGCAAAATTGCCTTAATGCATGGAGGACGTCATTAACCATCAAATTCACTTAGGAGAAAGTCTTTCATCAAAGTGATGTTAACTTCCGAAGAGAGCCTACTAAGCATGCCGAGCAAGAATTCCTTAGTCTGAAAGGACTTCTCACATACTCTCAAAAAAGCTGTTTGATCCCATGCATTGATGTGGGAAGTAAACATGATCTCTCCAATATACCTCACACCATCAGTATCGAAGGCTTCGAGAATCATTCGCAATAAGTACGCATTGACCGATCCAAGAGGTCTTTTAAATGACCATAATGTGGGTTTAGTCATGGTTTCAACAATGGATAAGCATCGTCGGCTAAGGAATGAAATAATTTTCAATCAGCATCTCCATCAGGTTTACAAGTCAAGAAACCTTAAGATAAGATAAGACAACTTTGCCCCCACTTCTTCAAGCAAAGTAGCTTCTTTGAACGTCCAAATTTCTACTTAAACCATCCCAATCAGAAGAGACTTTGGAGAAGGTTGTAACATTGGTTTGGGTAAAGGCTCGAAAGGCTCAGAAATTCACAAAAGGGGTTTAAGAGTTAGTGATCATCATGGCATCATTACCATATCATCCAATCTTTTCGAAGGCATTCAAAATTTGAGATTCAGTTTGTCTCGAAAGTCCATTGACTAATCCTTTCAACACAAGAGCTTTGCTCCTTTCTCTAATGGCTGTTGTATTTGTAATGATTTTTCTTTTTTTTTTGCCAACATTTTTCTTTTGACATCTTTTTTCACATGAGAGCTTTTCTCTTGATGCAGCTTTTTTTTTTTTGCAATGGGCATTGGCCTTGCTTTTACCAGGCACACTGCTTTTTTATGCCCCCTAGTTTTCATTTGACTTTTGCTCATTTGAATCTTTTGAGCTCCTAGGACTTTCGAGATTTTTAACTTATTGTGACATAAGCATCGATTGCCATGGCAAATCATGTACCTTTTCCCAAGGTGGGAAAACAATCACCATTCGGGCTTTATAAATGAATATTTAGGCTCAACTTGGTTAAGCAAATGGCATGAGTGTGTTTGGGTAGAGAAATGAATGCTCTTCTTCATTTTGGGATGTTTCAAGCTTCCACAAGGACTCACCTGAAGTTACCACAAAAAGATTAATGCAAGTAAGGGCAAAGAAGTCTTTCTCATCTTTTCCTCCAAAGCATGTCAACCAAAACCTCCAAATTTGCCCCGTTGTAGGGTGGTTCTTGACAGGGGTATTTTGCAAACTCTTCACATTTAATGGCTCAAATGGGCTAACTATGATCACTTGTAGTGTATAGGATAGAAGAAGGAAATGCCTCCTTTCATTTCGATCCATGTACTACTTGCGAATGAATCTCTTGCTCTTAAACAACACTAATTTTTCTCTTCCACTCAACTCTCAAAGTGTTTGCGGGACGTTCACGAGAAGTAGACATGTCATTTCGATCGTTCGTGGATCGATTGGCGGATTGTTTGAGGCCTGTGAAGTAGACATGTGTGCATGTATGCATGATATGCATGATGTGGCTATCCTACGTTGATTCGGATTGCATCGAAATTGGCTCTTGGGCCTTGGATTTCATTCAAGGAAAATACTTTTTTCACCGAATCGGCGTTTACAGGCTTTGACAACTCTTGGCCGTCCATTTCTACAAGAATCAAAGCACCCCCAGGTAGAACCTTTCTAACGACATACGGACCGTCATAATTTGGGGCGAACTTCCCACCTAATTGGGGTGTGATGGATAGCACTTTCTTTAGCACGAGATCTCCGGCTTCGAAATGTCGAGGTCGAACTTTGCGATTGAAGGATTTTGCAACTCGCTTTTTGGTAACATTGGCCATGGCATAAAGCCTCTAGTCTTTTCTCATCGATTATATTCAACTCGATCCCATCTTTGTTGTGTCCACTCCTCTTGAGAGCTCAGCTTGTGAGAGAATCCTCAATGATGGGATTTCGACTTCTACAGGCAGGGACAGCCTCCATACCATAAACGAGCGAGAAAGGAGTTGCCCCCCGTCCGGCGCGAATCGACGTTCGATATGCCATCAATGCATAGGGCAACCTTTCATGCCGTCTCGATAGGTGTCAGCAGTTTTTGACAAGATCTTCTTAATGTTCTTATTGGCTGCCTCCATAGCTCCATTCATTTGAGGACGGTAAGGTGAGGAGTTCAAGTGACGGATCTGAAACTCACGAGTAAGCCATCTACAATCTTGTTGTTCAGATTTGAGCCGTTGTCAAGAATGATCGCCTCTGGGACCCATAGCGGCGATGATGTCACGGCGAATAAACTTAACCACACTCTTGGCGGTAACGTTGGCATATGAGCTTGCCTCGATCCACTTGGTAAAGTAATCAATGGCCACCAAGATGAAACGATGTCCGTTGGAGGCCTTGGGATTAATTGGCCCAATCATATCGATCCCCCACATTGAGAAAGGCCATGGCTCGGACATTTGCCGCAATTCATTTGGCGGCACGTTGATTTTATCTGCATAGATTTGACACCGATGGCAGAACGAACATGCCGGATGCAATCGGTCTCCATAGCCATCCAGAAATAACCCAATCTCATGATCTTCCTGGCCAAGAGATGACCATTCATGTGCGGACCGCATTCTCCTTCGTGAATTTCCCTCATCAACTGATTAGCCTCTCTCGCATCGACGCATTTCAGCAAAACCGAGTCAAAGGACCTCTTGTAAAGAGCATTGCCACTAATGAAAAACTTCGATGCTAGCTTCCTTATGTATTTCTGATCCGTTGGCTCACTTCTAGGAGGATATTCACCCCTCTAAAGATAATTCATGATGTCGTGATACCACGGCTTCTCATCAGGTTCATCTGCGATCGCCGAACAGTAAGCCGGACGTGTCAGGATTTCGATTTTCAAAGTGGCTCGATGTCCAGCCCCTCCATGACCTGCAGCATCGATGATAACGTGGCCAGGGCATCGGCAAACTGATTTTGCGATCGGCGTAAATACTCAAAAAAAATCTCTTCAAATTCCTTTATTAACTCCTCAAGGAATTCGTGGTAAGGAATCAACTTGGAGTCGCGGGTTCGCCATTGTCCTTCTGTCGGAAGAATGATGAGGGCGGAGTCGCCGTAAACCTGTAGCTTCCTAACCTTCATGTCGACAGCCAATTGCAGTCCCAGTATGCAAGCTTCATATTCTGAGATATTGTTGGTGCACGGGAATACCAACTTGGCGGCCACAGGGTGATGTTGACCGGTCGGGGAGATAAGAACTGCCCCAGTCCCAGAACCAGCCAGGTTAACGGCGCCATCGAAGTACATAGTCCACTTATCACTCACTATCTCTGAAACACGCTCCTCTATGGGATCTAGCTGATGATGGCCTTCTGACCTTCCGACGTTTTCTGCCAACATGTCAGCTATAGCTCTTCCCTTGACAGATTTTTGCGTCATGCTGTGGACGTCGAATTCGAGACACCAGTACTTGCCACTTTGCTAACTTTCCAGCTAACGCAGGTTTTTCCAGCAAATACTTGATGGGATCATTCAGTTACAAGCAGGATCCGATGATGAAGTGTGTATTGGCGTAAGCGGTGCAATACCCACACCAAAGCCACACACGTCTTTTCAACCC
This sequence comes from Syzygium grande, assembly GCA_024733475.1. Lineage (NCBI taxonomy): Eukaryota > Viridiplantae > Streptophyta > Magnoliopsida > Myrtales > Myrtaceae > Syzygium > Syzygium grande. The sequence goes on along the minus strand of JAMXDD010000002.1, from coordinate 10,735,903 downwards.
CAGGGTAATTTATTTCATTTAAGTAAATTTCTTACTGAGGTAGTATATTGCACACTCCTTGTCATCGCTTGGTCTCTTCTGAGCTAGCAGGGCTCCCAATGACTCCTCATAAATAGTCAAGTAGAGTATTAATGGCACTCTCGGGACAGGTGGCACCAGGACTGGTGGATGAGAAAGATATTCTTTTATTTTCTCAAATGCCTCTTGACAATCAGTACCCCACTTAACTTTGGCGTTCTTCTTCAGGAGCTTGAAAAAAGGCTTAGCTGTCTCGGACAGTTGAGAAATGAATCTCGCCACATAGTTCAGTCTCCCCAACAAACTCGAACCTCTCTGATTGTAGAAGGGGGCTTTAAGTCACAAATGGCCTTAACCTTCGATGGGTCAATTTCAATGCCTCGACTACTGACCATGAACCCCGATAATTTCGGACTTTGCCCCAAACACACATTTGGCGGGGTTAAGTCTCAACTTGAACTTTGAGTCGGTCAAACAACTTCCGCAACACCTCGATGTGATCCTCTCCGTGTTTGGATTTGGCAATCATGTCGTCTCGTAGACTTCCACCTCTTTGTGCATCATGTCGTGAAGCAGGGGTGACCATTGCTCTTTGGTATGTTGCCTCGGCGTTTTTTCAAGCGAAGGGCATTACCTTGTAACAAAAGGTCCCCAAGGAGTAATGAAGGAGGTCTTACCTTTATCTTCTTCTTTCATCCGAATTTGGTTATAGCCAGAAAACCCATTCATAAAAGAAAATAACTCAAACCCCGCGGTTAGACCTGTCAAATGGGTCCAGAACCCATTTATAAACCCACGTTTGTTTAAATGGGTCGCTAATGGGTCATTCTTTTTTTTTCAAATCAGCCTTAATGGGTTTCAAACAAAAAAAAGGTCAAAATATATGGGTCTTAAATGGGTATATTCTGAACCCATTTACAACCCATTTAATAACCCATTACGAAAAGCCCTCCCTTTCGCTTCACGATCTTCTCTCCGTCTTCTTCGCAGCCACTTCCGCCGCTATCGCCAACTTTGCGCCGCCCCTCTCCGGTGCACCGAGGAGCCGTTGCCGGCCGTGGAGCCAGCCCCCGAGCCAGCCAGCCCTGAGGCCGCCGGCGAGAACCCGGCCCCCAAGGCCGGGAAGTCGAAGAAGGCCAAGGAACCCAAGGCCAAGAAGCCTCCCGCCCCGAAGAAGCCCCGCAGTCCTCCCTCCCACCCCCCCTACGAAGAGGTAACGCACCCCTCCCAGTTTCCCTCGTTCCCCCAAGTCCCATCGGGAGCTTCCCTTCGCGCGTGGTTTCTCGAGCTCTTCGGGATGATCTCTGACATCGTTTTCGTTTTCCATCTTGCGGCTTTTTTTCCCGGTGTTGTCTTGTGCGCACGAAAATTGTTCTCGTCTGAGATTATATCAATAACTGTCGATTCAGCCTTGATGAACTTGTGCTGATTTATTGGGTTGTGATTCTCGCTGTCTCATTGCCGCATACTGCCATTTAAGCGAATGCACATTAAGTGTTTGTTGAAATGCCTGAGTCGTGTTAGTATAAATGGGTTTGGTGCATGAGGAAGGTTAGCCTGGCCATGAGCAAGAAAAAGGAAGAAGATGAAATTGATTCACCTAGACAACTAACTTGAATTTGTGTTTGGACGCGACTCTTAAGTTTGCAGAATTTGTCTACCATGGTGATTTTCTCTATTCGTTCTTTCCTTTGGTCTTTTGTGCTGCTTTTGAATTCGGGTTTGCCTTGTTTGATGAATTCCTTGCACGATTGATTGAATCAGTTAGTTTGTTCCTGCCCTGCCTCAGCCATGCCATGTTAATAATACAAATATCATTACTCACATCCATGACATGCTCAATCCGTGTGCTCGCGTGATTGAAATGATTAAAGCTAGCTTCGTTCATTATATTGGTGAAATTGCAAATGCTTGAACACTTCCCTTCTTGATCTTTCCACCTCCCCCTTTTACATGGTTAGCTTAGTAGTAGTATATATGTCAGTCGCCTGATAGCTGATTGTTTTGTTAAGTCTGCATGATCTCTTCATCACCTTCTGCCATAACGAACTGCATGAGTTACAGAGTCTCTCCCCTCCATGTTCGTCTTCTTAAGGATATATACATGCCAGAAACTTTAGAAGAAGTCCCATCGTTGGCACTCCCCGTAACATATTTTCCTCAGTCAATCCGGTATTTTTCTGCCTTAGTTGTGAGTCGAAAGAAAACATGGTGTAGCATTTAGTTGGAGCTAGGAAGGGCATTGTTTGAACTGAGGGGTTTTTAGCATTTGCGTTGTGATTAGATAAACCTTATTACTTTGCATGCTAGGAACATCGAGATTAGAGGCACAAGGATTCAATAATTCGTAGATGTATTAGAAAGCATTCTCGTACATGAGAGAGGGTGTTTTTAAGCTTTTCTATCTCTTAGATACATGTAAGTAATTTACTGCATCTTGACTCTCGCATGGATGGAAGATAGAACCCGAAAAGTTTGAGTTCCTTCTCGTCCTCCGGTTTGAACTAAAAAATGAAAAATATATATAAGATAAACTAAAAAATTAAATAAATGATTAGGAAACATAGGTCTTGATTAGGTTGTTTTGTCTAAGATGCATACGTACTATTTACATGTTTAACTTATTTTTTATTAGTTTGTCACTTTCTTTCCAATTTAGTTGTGATCCTAACTCCTAACTTCAGCTCTTACGATCCATACCAGAGGCGCTGGGTTGCTGCGTTTCTAGGTTCATCGGTTGGTGGTCAATAGAGATCCCAAGTTCACCAATTTCGTCGAGGTGAGAATGTTTGATCTTTTTCCCTACAGTTGCTTTCTTTTGCTTCACCGATCCTTGAATTCTGTCGGCTCTTTTTGTGCGAATGCGCTGTGACCTCGGTGTTATGTGGGTCATTCCCATTGATTGGTGTGGTCACAGCGATTGTTGGTGGACTGGTTTTTGGATTTTCTAGAAAACCTCCATTGGATGAGCTATTTTTTTCGTAGTTTTCTTTAGTTTTAAATGTTCCTCTCATAGTTGACTTTACACCGAAAGTCTCATTTGTTGTTGCATCCACTCACTGTCTTAATGTTCCTCCATAAGGTTGCTGTTTGTTTGGAGCTTTTTGTATAGTCTTGTAGGATGGGCAGCTGGATACTGTAATTTTTTGATGGATAGTGGAGACTTGGGTTTTGGGGTTTAAAATTCCAAGTGACTCATTATTAATTTGATTAACATTTCCATGTATGAACTTAGTCTTTACCCCTTATGTTGAACTCATAACGTGCAATCATGAAATTGTTATAATTTATGTTTTCTCTGACTAATTAGCTGAAATGTCAAGAGCTAACGAGGATCGAGAAGAATATTCAACTACCGAACAATTCGAAAGACGTAGAATTGCATCCTTAGTTCATGAGGATGAGGAAGATAACTCTACTTGCTCTAAACGTTCAAGAAAATGTACTTCAATTGTATGGTCTGAATTTGAAAAATTCACGGATGGTGATGGCATGAGAAAGGCTAAATGTAAGTGGTGCGAAGTAACTTACATGGCTAGCCATGGGACAAAAAACTTGTTGCGTCATTTAGATAATTGTCCCAATCGCGAGGTCAATGTTGATGATTCCACTGTACAATTCAACCAAGCTGTTTTTAGAGACATGCTAGCAAGAGCAATAATCAAACACAATTATACCTACTCTTTTGTAGAGCATGAAGCTACTAGAGAGTTGTTTAGTTACCTCAACTCTAATGTGAAGCACATATCAAGGAATACAGCAAGAAGTGATGTGATCAAAGTTTATGAGAAAGAGAAGGGAAATTTGAAATCCAACTTAGTGTCTCTTTCGAGCCGGATATGTTTGACTTCTGATCTATGGACTTCTGTCACTACTGATCATTATATGACGGTCACTGCCCATTACATCAATGAGGATTGGGAATTGCATTCAAAAGTCTTGTGTTTCTCCTATGTGCCGCCCCCGTATAGTGGTGCCATTCTTTTGGAAAAATTGCTGACTTTGTTAAGAGATTGGGGTATTGAGAGAAAGATTTTCAGCATTACATTAGATAATGCATCATACAATGACAATATGGTTGATATTTGGAAAAATACACCCTCTGTGAGATCCTCTTTATTATGTGATGGACAATTTTTTCTTGTACATTGTGGTGCACCGTTTTGAATCTCATTGTACAGGAAGGTCTAAAGGTCATTGATGGATCATTACATAATATTAGAGAATCTGTTAAGTATGTGAGAGCTACACAAGGGAGGAGAGTAAAATTTGCTGAATGTATAGCACAATCGTGCTTGAAGACAAGTAAAAAGGTACGTCAAGATGTGGCTACTAGATGGAACTCTACGTACCAAATGCTTGAAGGTGCACTTTTCTTTGAATGTGCATTTTCACATTTGAAGTTAATTGATTGTAACTTTGTCACATGTCCATCATCTGAAGATTGGGTCAGAGCAAAGAAAATTGCATTCTTGTTGAAACCCTTTTATGATATTTCTACTCTCTTCTCTGGAGTTAGATATCCCACGGCGAATTTATATTTTTATGGAGTATGGCAGATTCAATTTCGTTTGATACAAGCAAGGGATGCTGAGGATGAAGCTATTAGTTTTATGGCTATGGCAATGCTCAAAAGTTTGAAAAATATTGGAAGTGCTATAGCGTTGTGTTATCTTTTGCAGCTATATTAGGTCCTCGCTATAACCTACACTTGTTAGAGTTTTGCTATTCGAAGTTGGACATGGATGATCATGTGGAATTTGTGCGGAGCATTCGAGAAAAGTTGTATATGCTTTTTGATGAATATGTGACCTCTATGTCTAGAGATGATCACTTTACTTCTTCAACTAGTCGAGGTAACATTTCAGTTGAGGACATTGAGAACATTGGAGATGACATTGATGAGTATGATTTATTTGAGAGTGAACATTTTGGATTGCAATCTACTAAGTCATAGTTGGACTTGTATTTGGAGGAGAATAGGCTTGATAGAAAGAAGCACGCAGATCTCAATGTACTTGATTATTGGAAGACTCATTCTCATCGGTATCTTGAGTTGTCTCTCATGGCACGCGATATATTGAGCATTCCTATCACACTCGTTGTTGCCTCGAGTCAGCCTTTAGCATTGGAGGACGCATTTTAAATAAATATCGTAGTTCCCTTTCGCCTGAAAGCGTAGAGGCCGAGCTGTGCACTAGAGATTGGTTATTTGGAGTTCCGCCTGAGGAAGAATTGGATGAGGAGTCTCTCATCGTCGACTTTCAAGACTGTTTGCATTAGGTACTTTTTTCATCTCATTCTTTTGGTTTACTCATATGATTTAATGCACTTGTCTTCATAATGATGTATTCTTGGTATACTTGGTGGTGCTATGGCTTATAATCAGAGTCAATGCTTTTCTTTTTCAGGTTAAAGACTGGGTGTTGGGTCATAATGAGGAAGTACACGAAAAGCTACACTTTTCCACAAGATTCTTGCATGCATATGGGTTCAAGAAAAGAGTTGCATTTTGATTTTCTCATGGTTCCTTTTTCATATTTACGATTTGTGATTCTGATTTCTAAATGCTGGCAAGGGAGGTGAACTCACTCATGATGAGACCGCAATCATTGGTGGAGCTCTAGATTGACTGAGTAGGTTTAGAGCTACTAAATCTAGACATTTTATTTTCTTCATCATGTAAATCATAAATTCTTGCTTGGCTAGATTATTTCTATACCTCCTCTATTGGGTGAGAATCTTTATTTCTATCTGTACTATAACAGCTAACATTGTAGACATTGTGACACCTTTCTGATATTTGATTGATCATTGCAAAACTTGCATAGTCCGTCACCATAGTGATGAAGGATTCAACAATGCCTTCTTACCAGGAGGAGGAAGAGGTGTGGCGGGAGAACAAGTGGGCATTTAAGACAAATATATTTTGGCCTTCTTATTTTTAAAACCCATTATGGCTGCTTTGAAAAAAAGGAATGACCTATTATCGACCCATTTAAGCAAACATGAGTGGATTTTAGGAATTTATTATTATAATTATTGATTTTATTATTTTATATTTGTGCACTTCTTTATGGGCAATTAAAATTAAAAAATATTGTATGAAATAATGTATTATTAAATGGCTGTTATCCGACTAAAAAAAAACAACAGATGTTAATTTTTTAAGATCTCATTTATATTTAATTCAAAACTAAAACTCAAATCCATTTTAGGATTTGTGAAAAAAAAAAAAAAAAAGAAAAAGTTAAAAAATTAATTTTTAAAATTATAACAATTGTCCACAAATTATCAATATCATTTTTTTAAATCATAAAAAATTATATTAAGTTAAATATGGAAGTGTTTTAACAATACGGGTTGGGTCGGGTATGGGTTGGGTTGGGTATGGGTCAAGAAAATTATATTGCGTATAAATGGGTCATAAACGGGTTAATGGGTCAGTTTGGGTCGGACCATTTATGACCCGACCCAAACCCGACCCAACCCACCCATTTGACACCACTACCCGCGGTCTTTGTCGACCAATACATCGATATGAGGAAGCGGAAAGTCGTCCTTCCGGACTTGCTCGGTTCGGATCGCGGTAGTCAATACACACCCCGACTCGACCATCCTTCTTCATGACGGGGACTACATTAGCTATCCAATCCGAATAGCGCGACACTTCTATAAAGCCCACCTTCAACAACCGTGACTTCCTCTTGATCTTCTTGGACAATTCGGGCTTTGTTCTTCCGAGCCTTTGTTTCTTTGGCGGGATACTTGGATCGATTGGTAGAGCATGTTCTATAATTTCTTTATCCAACCACGGCATATCCGCATACGACCATGCGAACACATCTTGATATTCTCTTAAAAGGTTGACCATCCTTTTGACGTTGATCTCGAAAGGCCAGCTCAATCTTGATTTCTCTAACATTCTCCGAATCGCCCAAATTTATCGTGATGGTAGATTCTGCGGTCAACGGTTTGGACTCTTCATGCCGGATCCAATCTCTTTCGATGCTTTTTCGGTCATAGTCATCCTTGTCATCCTCGGTCCCAAAGGAATTTTTGTCGAGCGAATCCGACTCACATATGTATCTATCATGATCGTGTGACATGTTATGCCCGAGATGCCACAAAGAAGGTTAGTGATTAAATTGGCAAATATTATCGTGGCTAATGACATGTATGTGCTTCAAGTTGTTTTGAAAGAGTTTTCGAAAATGAAGGATTCATCCTCATATCCTTGGATGCCCTATTTTGCGAACGATTTTGAAAACCAGGAAGCATGCGGAAGTCCAAGCCTTAAAGCATCATCATCAGTCTAGTTTGGGTACTTCCGCACGTCCTTAATAAAACATGATCATGATTTCATTGATAGGATAGAGCCGTTTACATGAATCGAGGTCCTGGACCAACGGCTCGCAGTCCGAGACTTTGATTACAGAGAGAGACAACCCTAGACCTAAACAGACCTTTCGCGGAAGGGACAAACACGTACTTAGACAAGACAAAATAGAAAAGAAAAGCGGCATCCCTACTCAAAAGGGTCAGCAGTGGCAACAGAAGGCCCAGCCTCTTCATTTTCTGTGACGGCACACGCAAACTCCCCCTCGAATAAATCAATGAGACCAAAAACGGCTTCTTCCTCCTCTTGCAGCAGCTTGGGTGGACCCGGAAATATTTCTTTCAGTTGCGGAAGAAGTAAACCCTTCCGACCTTCTTCTAATCCGAATAAACTCCCCCGACTTCCGTAACTCCCATGATTAGCTAGGTCTTCGTAGTCTCCATGTTCCTCATTGCTTCCTCGGCCTCCTCGACCCACGACGGCCTCCGTGCCGACCTCGACCTACGATGTTACCTCGTCTTCCATGGCTACCTCGCCAACCAAAATCGTCTCCATGATAACCCAAGCCTGTCCTTTTGCGCCATTTGGAGACTGGAGGGTTCTTTAATATCGACCGTGCAGTCCCAAACCAGCTCGGGGATATGACCGTTCTCGAGCAATACCCTACTCGACATTATCGAGGCTCAGCCACTTCCGGGTTTGCGCATCATAGTCCCCACGACACGTGGATTACCGACACTAATTCAAAAGCTTGGTAGCTTGATTCAGCCTTGCTCTCGGGCTCTATATGCGGAATTGTAGTGTCGTGGAAAACTTTGAAATCGGGTCTCCGTGTACACAGTTATCAACTTTCCATCCACAATGAATTTAACCTTCCGATGCAAGCTCGAGGGCACGGGCTCTGCAGGTGTATCCAAGGTCGTCCTAGTAGAAAATTGAATGCACTAGGAATGTCCGGGACACGGAAGTTGACTAAAAAGAACCGGACCAATCAAGAGCTCAAGCTCGACCTCGCCAATGACCTCCTTCTTCATACCGTCAAAAGCTCGAACGGTAGATTTAGATGACAGAATTTTCTTTTCACTCACTTCCAGACGACGAAGGGTGGCGAGTGGGCAAATGTTTAATGCAGACCCGTTATCAATCGCTCTTGCTACCACTCTATCATGACAGTTAACTGAAATAAGTAGCGCCTTGGTGTGGTTGCGACCTTCTAGAGGGAAATCTTCATCGGCAAAAGAAATCTGATCTTTTAGCAAGATAGACCCAACAAACTCCTCCAACTGGGTGTCATCGATGGTCTCAGGGACGTGCACTTCATTCAAAACCTTGAGCAGTGCATTCTTATGTTTTTCGGATGATTTGAAAAGATCCAAAAGGGAGATTTGGGCTGGCATCTTTCTCAACTGATTCACGATGTTGAATTCGCTCGTCTTCACGATCGCCAGAATTGCTTCGCCTCCTCTTCTGAGATGGCTTTCTTTTCAACGACCCCTGTAGGTGCATAGCAGCGGCCTGACCGTGTGATGGTGTCGATTTCGTTTGTTTTATAACTCCAAGGAATTGCCTTGGGGTCGTAACTCGGGGTTCGATCTACTATTATATCTTCTTCGTCCTTAGGCGGGAGTTCAATCACCATCGGCTCCATGACGCTATCATCGATCTCTAGGGTAGCGAACTCTTCGGCCGCCAGGTCAACGACTAACTGCTCAACATCTCCCCCGTCCGGCATCCATAAATCCTCCTCAAGCGGATAAGTCAATCACCACAGGGGTAATCATGCCAACCACCTCTTCGGGTTCAAGCGGGTCGTCCATACCTCCCCACCCATCAGGAACAACATCCTTGGGATCGATGAAGAAACTGGGCGGCGGTGAATACTTCACAAGATAGTCGAATTTGTCACCGGGCTGACCCAAAGGTGTCGACTACTTCCCCATTTTCATGAGCGAGCTTTACAAACCGATAATTCCAACCCCCATTGCTAGCCCGAGGCCTAAGATCCTCATACAAATTTTTCTCCTTCTAACGTGTCCTCATTAGGCGGCTCGTCGGTTTCTATAGGCTCACGAGTGTCTCTTCCGATTCTTCCTCGTGAAACGAATCAAGAACAGCCGTTATGGTTGTCGTGCTATCTTCCTTCGTCTTGTAGATTACTCCCATGTCCACCATCCGGGCGATGTATTTCAATTTTTTTTTTCGACGGAATGTCCTCCCCGTCTTCAAAGTGTCCAACCGACACTAGCAATTTGTAGAGCCTATGAGTGTCCATATTAAAGGTCCGCTTATTTTCACTACCCCCTCGATAACCACATTGACATCCTCAACATGATTGGGCAACGGGTTTTGTTGAACATTAGGGATTGGGTTCTTTAAAGGATAAAATGCCCTTGTCAAGTAGATTCTCGAACCTTGAGTTTAAGAATGAAGCAATCATCCACATCATGACCCTTCTCGCCTGTGGAACTCGCGGGACTTTGAAAATCAAACCGGGAAATTTTGAGGATTGTCCCGAGGCACCTCTTTAGCTACCATCCCCTTTTCAACAAAGATGGGCAACAACTTGGACAAAGGGCCTAGGTAGGGGAGTGAACCGCCTTGGTGCTCTTCTTTTGAATTTCGATTACGACACGCTCTATCTCGAAACATGACGAGCCTTGAGAGGACGAGGCAGAGGGCCTTGTCATGATCGGGCGCTTGCACATATGCGATCTCCACGTCCTTCTCCTTCCCCGCCGGGACCCTTCGACTAATCCCTTCGCTCAACCTATCGTCATGCATGGCCCCCCTCTATCCTCTCCCGACATCTACCGGCTGGGAGAAAGTCAAGCATCTGAACCCATCAACTTTAAATAGAAATCACTAGGTAGAGCCTTGAGGAAAGGTCGAGCAGCTCCTTTTCACTAAGTGGAGGTCGAACTTGAGCGGCGAGAGTATCGCCATCTTTGAGCGAAGGCTCGAAAGACTCACTCCTCTTCTTTTCAGTTCGGGTCAACACTTCGTGCGTAGGGGCTATCTCGGTATTGTACTTGTCTTTGCCAAGACAAACGCCTCGGCTAGCTCCTCCCACTTCTCGAACTTCTCCCGGCTCGACAACACGTACCATTGCGTTGCAGCCCTGTCGGACTTTCTTGGAAGGTTTGAACCATTAGTGGGACATTTGGGCATACCTCGCCATCTGTTCATATAATACTTCAAGTGAATCTTCGGGTCTCCGGTCCCATCATACTTAGTGAAGGGGAATCTTGAACTTATCGGGAAAGCTCATTTGTGCATATCGAGAGAGGTCCTCGATCATATGTTCTTCGTATCCTCGTAAGGCACGGCCTTTCTTCTATCTTTGCGAACCTTTTGTTGTGTTCCTCCTCCAATGAGCGGTGACGCTTCCGAGATGGGGTCTAGTTAGGCCGTTCTTTGGTGTAGAACCTAATGCCTCCTCGGTAATATTTCTTCTGCAGGCCCCTCACGGGCTCGGGAATGGCTTGGGGGCGCGATTTGACCAGCATTTGGTGCTGCTAATGCGACCCGCATATCTTGGCCGGGTCAGTGGTGAGCGTAACAAGACCATTAATCTTGTCGTCGGGGGCGAAAAGGGCGTTCGGCTCCTCAATATTCATCTGCGTGGCCCTTGATTGGCGTCAGGATCGGGCGAGATCGCCTAGATGCCGTAACCGCCTTGGCGGAGGCAAGGGCGTTAGCGGTCGGCAAACCCTAGTGTAGACCTTTGCGATCATGGGAACTCCTCCTTCGTGCGTTGAGTGGACTCGGGGCGATTTGCGGACACCTGAAAAAAATGAATAAACGTAAGCACACGATTCAAGTGGGAGGTTGGCCCATGGCAATGGTCTAGGCGTTTTGTGTCCCTTGAGAGAAAGTTTTTTTTTTTTTTTTTAGACAACGAGATTTATGAACCTTTTAGACATCATTAAACGGTAAATGAAAACTTCTTAATATTGAAATCGAAAAAAGAAGATTCTTTTGACATTGAAACAAAGAAGGTACACAATGATTCCTAAGCCTAAAAATCGGAAAGAAAGAAATCCCTAAACATCGAGACTAAGGAAGTACATAAAATTGCTTTGGAACATAAGAAGAACGAAATTCCTAAACATTGAGACTAGAAAAGCGATACAAGGATGAATTTGATGAAAGTGTCCTCTCAAACTCCTCAAGGCGACTCATTTTATATGCGATGGGGAACTGCGGCTTTATGGGCCGTTTGTTCTCTCGAGTTAACCGAGATCTGAGTCTTGTCCATTTCCACCCTCTTTTCAAGATGCTCAATTTGCGCCTTCCGGGATGGCTTTGTCACCTCCCGGACCGTTGGTCGAGAATGGTCGGAATTCGGTGGTTGCGGATGTAGAACGTGGAGGCATGGTGGATCTCTTCTTCTCCATTTAGCATCTTAGGCACGACGATCCTTTCAGGATGACACTCGCTCCAGGCAATCTCAATGGCACGGATTTCGTCGAAATAATCGTAGTCCGTGCGGGTGAAGCGAGCCTGGAACATCTCCATCTTGAGAGGTGGGGGAATCTCTTGTAGGGCTCAGATTAGCGGGCTACCTGTGCACGGGTAATAGGAAGTGGCGCCCGGAGAGAGACCAAGCGGTGGAATCGGGTTAGCAAACTTGAGCTAAGCGGCTTCCTCGACCTGGAGCCATTTAGCATGCCATAGAAATGCCTTGGGTTCAGGGTCTTTTAGGAAATTTATCCAACGGGAATATTCTTTGTCGGGGGAATGCTTTTCTAAGACTTGGAACCTCTGTATGGGGTGCCTAAACTCATCTATTTGAAATAAGCGCATAAGGTGCCCAAATCCCCTTATGTGAAAAAAACCATATTTGCAAAATTTCTAGGGAAGCTCGCATGATTTTGTCTCTGTTTTGTTTAACATGATTAAGGGACAACAATGTTTTCGCTAAAATCATGTTGACATAGTTTAGCCCAGCACACATGTGTTTGACCACCCAAGCAATTGAAGGATTAATGGCATTCTTACGATGAGGGAAGATGATTAGTCCGATTTAATGCTAAAATAAAGATCCTACTCCTTTGGGCTATTGGTTGACTAAAAAACATTCGGCTAAAAATGAGAATGGGCATGCATAACAATTAGCCTTAACGACCTTCCTCACCACCTCAGCCCTAACTCTCAAAAATTGTGACAACTCGGAGATGGGGTCTATACTTATGGGTGGCTTGACAAGCTCGGTCCCGAGAGGCATTCCGATGGCAATGCTATATTATTCCAAGGTCGGAGTTAACTCGAACTCGCCGAATATGAAAGTTGATGTTTGAGGGCACCAGAAGTGCGGTATCGCTTGCATAACCCCGGAATGGATGTTGATCTTGAGCAACGGGAGGAGACGGCCAATCCTTGCCTCAACCTGCTTTTGGCCATTTTGATCCAGCTGATCCCACCACGCTATGAGCTCTTTCTTGGGAGTGGAAATGAATTGGACATCGGCTCTCCCCATCGCATATAAATCGAGACTAACGAATGACCTAATTTGCCATGGACCAACAAAAGGAAATAAATGAATTGCATAAGATAAATGCTTACTTTCTTAAGAACAATGGCGGATACAAAGACACACGCATGAAAGGTGAGGCTCGCTTTCTATCTAAACGGTTGAGCAAGGTGAAGTTAATAGGGTAATCTGACCGTCGCAGTCTCGCGTTGGTGTCAGGTCCTCTTAACTCCGGCTTAGTCGAAAGAGATATCCTATAGTCGCGCCGGTCTCGCGGATAAGGATAAGCACTTATGACACCAGGAAAGAACTTTCGGGAGAAGAAAGGTAACCTCTACATCGTAGTCTCACGCGTTCGAGGTTGTATCTTTCTTAACACCATCCTAAAGCATTCTATCACGGCCCGGGTCTAGCAAAGATAGTTGTGTGTGCCATAGTGTAGTGCTAAGACATCTAACGCATGCACAACAATTTAAAAGCAAACAACACTTCAAGCGCTCGAAAAAAATAAACATTTATTCCCCAAATCTCAAACCTGCAAAATAAGGGGTCGGTGCCAAGAACATTCACGTTAGGGATGTATTCGAACAAGATAAACGGCCTAAGTCCACTAAAAAAATTCCCAGTGAGTCGCCAAGCTGCCGCGACCTCAAAAGCGACCCCGAGACCTACGGGTTAGACTAATGGATTACTAAGTTGAACCTAGCTCGGGCTCTCCCAAGCCCATACCAATTCGCGACTTAAGTTTAAGTTATTAACATGGGAATCAGTTTCATCTAGGAGTCGCCACTAATCGATTTTTGGAAGGTCGATTAGACACCTAAGCGAAGCATGGGAGAAGAACTTCACTTCTACGAACCAGAGATTCAACGGGTACGGAGACTTGATTACACTAATCGATTAACTAGTGCCCTTTCGGTACCTAATCTTATTCAATTCACCACCTAACGTGTTCTCGCTAATTGGGGATCTCAAAATTCCATTCCTAACTAAACTAAAGTGACAATTAATAGCTAAGCCTAAACATGCCTAATATGCGAGTTTAATTTAAATGTGCAACTCAAAGTGTGTGAACCGAGCGACGTGAGATTAAGCATAACACTAAGCATGTGAAAAAGGTAAGATAAGCTAAATTAAACTTCTGATTTTTTTTTGAAATTTTTTTTTAAAAAAAAATAAATAAAAATAAAAATTTTAATTTAAAAATAAATTTTTTTTTGGAATTTCCGAAAATTTTTTTGAACTTTTTTTTTATTTTTTTTGTTGAAATTTTTTTGGAATTTTTTTTAAAAAATAATAATATAATTAAAAAAAAGATAAGATAAAATAAAGTAAAAAGGTGAAATTCGGATTTTTTTTTTAAAAAAATGATTTTTTTATATTAAAATAATACAACATGAAAAAAAAAAAGGAACCGGATCCGGGTTGGATCTCCGCTCCCGACCCGGATCGGGACTGACCTGGGTTTGACCCGGGCACGCCGGCCCGGATCCGCGGGCGAACCGGGCTCATTTGTTGAGCCCGGTTAATTTTTTTTTTTTTAAAACAACAAGGGCCCAAGGCCCAACAAAAGACAAATAAAAGAATAAAACGAAACGGCCCACTCTGGACCACACGCGAAAGCCCAAAATCACCTAAAAACTTAAAAAAGGAAAAAAACTAAGACCCAGCCCAATACCTAAATAAGTCCTACCCGGCCATGACCCATGAATCGGTTCCCGACCCGGGAACCCTACCCGGTTCCCCGACCCGCCTTCCATGGCCGGTCGCTCGGCGTCTCGACTATTTCCCTGACCCAGGACACGGTCTCTCCCGCGTCCCGGCCTCTCCATGTGGTTGGGGGTTCGACGACACGGCCGTCGTCCCCGGCCTGGCGGGTTGGCTTCGGTCATGGTTGGCTCGCCACGTGGCGGCGGACAACAAGCGGGGACCGTCGGCGCCCAAATTACAGCGAAACAAAGCTGGCTTGAAAGGTTGGTTCAGGCATAACGTCAAGCGGTTGGCGTCTAGCGTGAACATAGGAGATTCGGGCTCGTCGAGACTCAAAGCGTGCCGGAGTTTGCGGCGAGAATGATGCATAGACGAAGCGAACTTCGGCCGAGGGTCGCCGGCGGAACTTCGTATGAGCGGGCGGTCGCGAGGCTTCCGCCCGATGACCTCCTTCTCAAAGCAGTACAAATGGGGCGGGGGGCAATCACAATCCCTACCCGACTTGGCGATGGCGAATGGAAAGCGTCCGCGGCAGGTCGGGTCACACCCAGCGCCTCGCGCACCCCGAGGCCGGGATCACCGGAAAAAAACACCCGAATCGAATGAAATCAAAGCCAAATCCGGCGAGGGGCCGGATCAAGACCTACCTTGCAGAGAGGAACCTTCGACGGCGGCTTGAAGACACGGTGGTGGCCGTGAAGAGCCTCTGCTCGACCTTCCACTCTCTCGGGGAGCTCTCTCTTTCTTTTTCTCTCTCGCGCTCGGTCCTCTCTCGCTCTGCTTCTCTCTCTCTCAATCTCACCCTCAGTAGCACTCTCTCCTCAGTGCCTCCTGTTTCTTTTAACGTCGACGAGAGGAGGAGCCATTGCTCCCCACTAAGCTTTTCCTTTTCCGGCCTTTCGACACGTTCCATTTCACTCGGAAACTTCTTGGTCGAGGCGTCCTCTCTGTTGTGCTCATGTCGTGATCGCGCGTCTTCCTCCACAGGACGAACCAGGTCCATCTTGACTAAGGCGGCCGGCGGATCTCGAAGGTGAGCCGGGCTACACCACCCTCGTCGCGCCTTCCTCTCTGTCTCACTTGCTTCCTACCTTGGTCGCTTCCTGCTTCTTTTCCAAAAGCCTTCAATGCTGCAGGGGGGAAGACCACGCGTGACCAGCATCATTCAATGCTGGTCACGCGTCCCCCCATTTTTTAAAAAGGCGTGGTGCTGGCCAGCATTAAACAATGCTGGTCAGCCCCCTCCTTTTTGACCAATTTTAATTAATTTTAATTTTTTTAAATTTAATTTTTTTAATTAATTTTTTTTTAAAAAATGATAATAATAATTTTTATTTGATTTTTGAAAGTGAAAATGGAAAATATGCAAATGCACCTAATAACTATACGCCATGCAATTTAAAGAAGATATTTTTGGTTTAGGGATTAAAAGAATTAAGCCCTAATTTTTATGCGATAAAACCCTAAATAATTTAGGCAAAATTTAGGTGTCAACAAGCTCACCTTGAGACTCACGAGTACCTAGCCTGGTGTTTTCGGGATCGTTTTTGAAGACGAGTTCGGTCCCATCAAGTCCGCCCGATGTCCCGTTTGTGGGAGAGGGTCAGCTAGATATTCAGTGCCCAAACGGTGATGTAGTAGATGTTGATATGGAGGGCAATCTTGACTCTGAGGTTGAGTACGAGATTGTGGAAGAAGAGGAAGAGCACGAGGAGCTTGGTGGATTAGCCTTTGAGCCGGAGGTAGTCGATCTAGCTCCAGAGCAGGCGGACGCTCAAGCCCCTGAGCCTATGGACATAGACGAGTACGAGGAGCAGGACCCTGAGCCGGAGACAGAGTCGGAGGCCATGAGTTCTGAGGAGGACCAAGAGCAACCGAGAGCTCTTCTTGAGTCGCCGAGTTCTAATCCCGACCGGGTACCGTGAGGTTAGATATCAAGATAGGAGTGAGGGCCGACACTTTTTTTGACCTGTAGCCCTCCCGGTAGTTAGTTTGATACCCCTAGGTCACCGATCTCTTTTTGTTCGTGGCCCTTTTGATGTACTTTTTATTTATAAATGGATAATGTATATAAAGGTTTAATCGATCGTAATTTGTTATCTCTTACTATTCATGGTTGCTTTCAAATTGTCCGGTGTATATATATCTATTATATATACGTCGTTTCCGCATGTGGCGCATTTCTTTGATTTGGGTATTTAGGTCTCGTGACGCAATCCTGGGAGCGTTGCACCTTGTTTCGACCTATACACGGATGTTCATGCTTCGTTGGGTGCGGGCGTGACATCAAAGATACTCATGATGGACTTGCACCTAGCTTCCACACAACCTCACATTTTATATTGGTGTTAAAGAAGACTTTGTACCAAAGTGTTGTGGCTCAGTCTAAAGCAGATCACCATGACATTGGGGAGTCATTTCTTTCAACCTCTGTCCATGCACCTCAAAGTCCGCTACATTAGTTTACTTGGCATATTTCCAAAATTGTTTCACCAATTATTTACCCTTATACTTCTGGCCCTAGTTGGCATATATGTGCCTTGCATAGGTAGTGTGTTCTGCACTTAGTAAAAATTCAACTATTGAAAAAAAAAACACCTTGAGAAATATAGAAGAGATCATTAAAATTGATAAGCATTGCACAGTGATAGAGAATTTCAAGATGAGTAGTAATGGATCATTGCTTACTTGTTGTTGGTCACTTATCGAAGCCCAACTAGGTCTAACTTCAATAAGTTGATGAACCAACTCCATGTGTCCTCATTCTCATATCTACAACACGCAATACCTCCCCATTGATGAAGCCCCTCAAGTAACATCTATCAAGTCCAATGATCTTCCTATATCCTACCATAAATGCTTTCTTGCAAACAATAAAGAAGATGTGACCCTATTTACTAATGCTGAGGAATTTGGCTGTAGCCTTTCAACTTTCATTCCAATATTGCTCGTAGGGCTTGTAGTGTTGGGCTCCTCTAGATACTCCCAAATCTGTGTAAACTCCTTCTCATAATTGCTCTATGGCATCTTCAAGAATCTTAGCCTTGTTCTCCTGAATTGACTCATACCAAGATTCACCCTCAGTTGTTCTCTAACTAGTCTCGTAAACTCAGGTGCACTGATCTAGGCATTGCAGAAATGAGAGCTATGAAGTGCTTGACTAAGTATGCCCCGGTCACTCTTTCATTCTCAAAAGTATATTGCACATGTGCTCATCCTTTTACTTTTCAAATGAAATAACCTAATTTTTTTTGTCAAGAGCACCATAGATCGTCCGGCTATAGTTGGTATGCACACATCTACTTCTTACAAATCTAGTAGTATTCTCTGGTGTGTTTAGTTGCCTTCTACTCAGCCACTAAATACCTCAAAATTACTTTTTTGAACTTAGATACATCATCAAATGTCATGCTGATAGCAAACATTGGATTTCTAGAATTTGGATCATCTTATGGGAATCTATTTCTCCCTTCAAAGGACAATGTCTTCTGCCTTTTCATCCTAATTATCTAAACCTAAATGAAGACTCTCTTCCTCACTTGAATCATGGTAACTTGTTTGGTACCCACAAGGATCCACAAACTAAAGATCACTTACTAACTTTGTTTGTGAGCAACCCTCTGATTGGGGGTTCCTACTAATAGTCTCAAAGTTAGCCCTAGTTTC